>VXBT01009988.1:341244-357355 GCA_013400235.1 Oriolus oriolus | reverse complement strand
TGGGCAGCTCCCCCACGGGCTGCGGGTGGATCTCTGCTTTCCCCGTGGCCCCAGGGGCTGCAGGGACACAGCTGCTTCACCATGGTCTGCACCACAGCCCGCAGAGGAATCTCAGCTCCGGCGCCTGGAGCACCTCCTCCCCCTCCTTCTCCCCTGACCTTGGTGTCGCCATGTTGTTCCCTCACATATTCTCACCTCCTCCTCCTCTTCTCTGACTAAGAACAAAATCTTGTGACCTTTGTTTTGATTTTCTTCTTAATATGTCATCACAGAGGCGTTACTAGCCTCTCTCATTGGCCCAGCTCTGGCCAGCAGCATGTCCATCTTCAGAGCCATCAGCCATTGGCTCTGCTGGACATGGTGGGAAGCTTCCAGCAGCTTCTCACAGGAGCCATCTCTGCAGCCCCCCTGCTACCCAAAACCAGGCTATGCCAAACCACAACATCCACTTAAAATGTGCCTGTGAACTTTTATCTTCACCTCGTTAACAACTTTAATTTAAATTTCTGAATATTCTTTGTGTCTAGCAATGCCCTCAGGGTTTTATGTTCTTACTGATGGATAAGAAAGTGGATTGTACAGATGCAGGGTTCAAGGAATGACTGCAGCGTGCATGCATGTGAGATGCATAAGAACTTCTTGTCTTGGCTCCTAACAGTTTAAGCTATGGTCAGAAATTCAATGTAGGTGACAAAAACAAACTAATACTCTGGTTAAGTTAGCTAAGATGGTGCATTAAGTCCCACCTTATCAGTTCTGCCTTCTCGATTCTAGATATCTGAGCTATCTGCTTCTCACATTAAGCTGCAAATGTGGATCACATATACACCAATTAGTGCTGGGGAACAATGGCTGGGCATAATCTTGACTTACAAATGTGACTTATTTTTTTTAGGAAATGCCATCAGAACCTCTTAATGGGGAGGTAGCAGAAGAAACTGGTAAGACCTCACTCATAGCTGAAGGTGAAACAGTAAATGATGTTCCAAGTGGCGAATCAAAATTGCTGTCTGAGAATCAAGGAAAAGAACCCGTAACACTGTTCGTTCCATTAATCCTTGAGGCTCCAGCAAAACCTCCAGAAGATACTGAATCAGAGAAGGTGAGAGAACTGAAACAAAATGGGAAGTCATTTTTACTTCAGATTTGTATGTATCTTGCAGGGTTTTTTTTCTTTTGTTAAGTAACAGATAGCAAGTAGCCCCTAACATTGCATGAAATTATTGAGAGAAGTAATTATTAGGCCAGATGATGTAAATCCATAAAGAGAATACACTAACATTTCTGTCTCAATGTGCGGAAGTGGGACCTTACATGCATGTGATACCCAAAAGAAAGATATGTTAGCAGCAGTTCGCCTTGAGAGTCATGAAACTGCTGTTTCTCACTAAAATACTGGTTTGAGTGAAAAGCCACATACTTATTTTGTCTAGCAATTCTTGCCTGAGGAGGTGTACAAATAATTAACTACTGCTAAAATGCCTTTGCTTTCAGAAGATGGGTTTTACTGGTTTTTTATTTATAGTGCAAAAGCGGATTATTATATGCTAGCGAAATGATAACTGTATTTGTCTAAAATAATTTTTTTTCTTTGGGATTAATACCAGAGTGCTTTTTCTGTCCCTCAATACTGTTTTAAACAACTTGAAAATCAGAGAGCATCTCTGGATATCAAATGCAGGTCACAAAATACTCTCGTGCAAAAAGGAGGAAAGGACTGTTTTGTCAAGTTACTTGTGTAGAACTGAAAATCCACTGGATGCTGAAGTATCCTCTGAGGTTGCTAGCTAGTGGCAGTGTCTTGTAACTAATTGTCCTTTTGGTTGTCTTGGCACCCTTCACCCATAGGTTTTAAATGAAAATGATTCAGAAATGCTGACTGAAGAAGTTACATCAGTAGAGAAGGAGAGCACTGAAGAACAGCAAGAACCTGAAAAGACCAGCACTGAAAATGCAGCTGCTTCAGCATCAAAGGATGAGCCTTCTGACAACGCCCTGCCCAACTCTATGGTAACTGAAGCAGCAGAAGAATCTGTTTCCGAAAACTTACCTTCCTCATTAGAAGATCAAAATGAGGAAGCAGGGCAGAACTCGCAGGAGGCCCCTGCTGCCTTGAGTCAGAGCTCTTTGGTAATGGTTGAACTTGAGGGTGTTTCTTTTCAGCAGCCTTCTGGGCAGGAAGCACAGAAGAACCAGTTGGAAGAGCCCTCAGAAGAGTCTGCAGAGCAGACGGATCACTACACGCAGACAGCGGCAGAGAGGGCTGCTGACAGCAGCTCTGAGGAAGCAGAAATTGAGGTACCCATTGTAGATCGGAGGAACTTGCGAAGAAAGGCCAAAGGCTACAAAGGTCCACCCAAGAAAAAAGGAAAGCCAGCTTAAAAATGAAATAGTGATAATTCATCTATTTATAAGAAGGCTATTTTGTGTAAAACATTACAGTGTAACTGCACCATATCCGGCACAGGACACACATGTAAAATTCTGGGTTAGATTTCCTCTTGAGTTCATCACCTTTCCTCAAGTTTTGGTTTGTTTGTTTTTTAAATTTAGCCACTAGAAATTGAACTTACTCATAGTATGAAAGTAAATAGCCAGTTTCCTCCCTTCATAAAGGATACATGCTGCATAAATACAGTTGTGCTATCAAAGGGAACAGTTTGTATATTTGAGGTGGCAGTCATGGAAGAAAAATGCAGCGTGAAATCCTGGGCCTGTCAAGGTCCCTTATATTGCTATAGACTTCCATGTCACTGGACATCATTCTAGATAATAGTTGTTTTTAATAACTTTGTGTTGTCTACTGTGGAGAAAAGCAGAACAAGAAAAATCCTTCATTGCTTCTTGTTCCCTTCCCACAGTCTTAAGAGATTAAAAGAATGTAAGATTCTTCATTCTAGGTCTCACAGTGTACAAGAAGGTGTAGCTCTGTAGATCAATGCAATGTGAGCAGCACTTGTCTTTCATGAGAATTGCTTGAAACAGCTGAGTCGGTAGAATGCAGTGCAGTATCTGCCATAGCGCTTCCTGATAATGGATTTCTTGCGCAAAGATTAAGAGATGCCTACGCAGTAAACTATTTGTAGCTTCCAAAGCAAGCATTTTGGTAAGCCCAAGTTTTTCCAGAGTGTATAAAATGTAGCCTTCATATGGAATAATTTGAACTGCCTTCCTAACTACTTGCATGTGTTGAGTGGATAGTTGATTACTTGTTGCATTACAGGAAAAAGATACGACAACTCTTGATCTTGTTTTGGTCTGAATGGAAGTGGTTCTTTGTGTTTTCCAAATACTTGGCTGGTGCTGTGGGGTAACTGTTAAGATGTTGTGTCTTCCAGGTGTGTGACTCCTGTGAGCACTGACATTTTGGGTGGTTGTGATATTCATTAGTTTGAGTATTAGTGGGTATTTCAGCAAATGCTTGTTTTCCAAACTCCTATGCCTCTAGGAGTTAGTGGGTGATACCTTGCAAATACTTCTGATTTCCTATTTTGGTTTTCTAACTTGAGTGTGATTCCTGGGATGATAGCTTCCAAGTTCATGACTTTTCTTAAAAGCAGCAACCAAACTTTGCTGTGTACAGACAGGAATAAACCCAGACTTTTCATGCTTATTTTACTTCTGAGGTTCTCCTGGCAAACCGTGTATTTAACTTGTCACGCATACCTAAGTTACTCCTTAGTTTGCTATGTTTTTCTTTCCAATAAATGCTGCTCCTTTCATAATGGGCTAAAAATGCAGAAATAACAGAACAATGATTCTAAGAACAGGAAATCGCACCACTTTTTGTCCTGCATATGCCTTTTCCAAGATGAGTGAACTAGTCTTTCAGTGTCTCAAAAACAGAGGTACAAGGTTCACTTGAATAGTTGCAGTGCTGTCTTACCTTCATAAAGGGATAAAAGTTAATGTAAGAATCTGGGTTTGGATTTTTATGCTTATACAGTTTAGCTCTATTTATAAGATATTTTAACTATACAAGATACATTCATACTATTTTTTTCAGCTGATGAAGTACCATGCTCCTTTTTAATCTGTTGTAAGGGCAGCTTATAGAAAAAAATAACAAACAGTTTTTAAAAGATGTGATTTACCTAAACTTTAGATTCAGGGTGCGTGAGATCACTGAGTTAAATCTGGGTTTCTTGAGCCATTGCATGTAGCTATAGTATCTTATCAACATACATACAGATACACTTTATGAACCCCATGACTGATAAATATTCAAGATCTTTCCTGATTGTGTGTAAACATATTCAAGTGAACCTTAAGCATTTCTAAAACTCATAAAGCTTTTTATATAAAGCATATAAGATGAGACTTCTGTTATCTTCTCTATGCCTTCTCTTTTACTGCTGAGATTAATTGTCTAAAAAAATGAAGTGGCTAGAAAACACATCTATTGCATTGCTAAGAACTGGGGATTTTTGAGGACTTGTGGCCTAAAATAGAGCAGTCGTGTACAGTTTACTGCAACTCATCTTCCATTTTTAGGGCAAGCTTTACTGAAGATTAATCTTCTGAATCCTTCCATTGATACAAATGTATCCACTTTGAAAAAGTTAAGGATTCTTTTGCTTATGAGCCATAGTAATTTCAATTACTTCTAGGTGGATTCTTAATATATATGTTTATCACTTGTAGTCCTTGTGAGGTTGGAAAACTGTTCATGGCAAGGTAATTTCATTCACCTGGCTTTTACTTTTTGTGGCTAAGTTGGAAGGATTTCAGTTAGTATCTTTTGATACATTTGCAGAGTAAATACCTAAATATTATGAGATTATGATATTAGGATAGTCTTGGTTTCTACTGAGAAAAATAAAATTTCTGATCTCATTTCAGTGAGTCAGTTTCAAATACTGAACGTAAATTCACATGTTAAAAGTATACCCTTGAGTAGATATCTGTATAAATCTAGGGTACCTGGCATAATAGCTGATGAATAGAATTTTACAAACAGAATGTGGGCAGTTGTGGTGCAATTAGCAATTCCAGTAGCCAGTACAGTTTTGAAAAATGGACACTGTTCTAACAGTGATCGCAGCAGTACTTTGAACCAAAGGACACATTTTATTTCTACAATAACTTCTTTGGCATCAATCTTTCTCCAGTAAATGCAGAGTAGAAAAATCAAAATACTGACTTTAAGTAATAGTTTTTATTGCTGTACTGATTGTCCCACAGGAACTGTAGTTCATACTTTATTAATTCTGTTACACTTATGTAAGGGAACGTGTTTGACAACTATAATGACTGGAGTGTTTTACCTTGGGGACTATTAACTGTCTTACTAACATCAAACTCTTAAATAATTTTTAAGATCCTATTGCACCAGCAATGAATGATTAAAACATCAACTTTATACAAGTTTGTACCAAATGTTATTACAACATGCTGTGGAACTATGTGTGAACAGTGAAAGCAAGCAGTATTATTTTTGAGCTTTATTTAGTCTAGAAATAGAGTTTAAAGAACATTAATTTGTGACTTCAGCCTTGCACTTAAATGGTAAATGGTTTTGTACTTGAATCCAGTATTTGTTCAAATGTTTGTCTTGTACTGCTTCTCCCACATTCTCTTGGTCAATTTTAATTTAATGCAGAATTCTTGTTTGCTGTTCTCCTGTTTCATAGTCCTTCGCATGAAAGTGTATACATCTTATTTCAAGAGCGCTTTAACTTATTTCAGACTATGTCCACCCTTGCTGCTTTTCTGTACCATTTCATTTGTAAATGTCAGTAATCAAATTGATCATTTACAATGTCATTGACACTATTAGCAACAAATAGGTATAAGTTTCAGCTTCCTTGCTTTTAAGTGACTGTTCTAAAATATTACTATGGGGATACACTTCTAAATTTATTTTCACAAATGTGGTGTTAGATGTTTTCTAAACTAGTGATACCCTGTTTATAAACCTTATGAAAGATGTATTGCTATTGCATAGTATTGTACATTGGTCTTGTTACTGTGTTAATTTTTCCTTTTTTTAAGTACTGTCTTGGCTGCTTTTGAAATGTTTTGAAGTAGTAATAAACTTTTATTTTGTGATTAGGTTTTGCTTGGTTTTTACTATTTGAGTTCTTTCTGCTATATAAGATGCACATTTTAAAGTGGTTCAGTTCACTGGAACTATCATTTTACAACCTATTTTCTACAAAGAAGTTATTAAAAAATTGAAAGTTATTAATTGAAAAATCTCATATCAATGAAAACAATTTTCTTTAGCTTATGCATCAGATTTTATTTTTAAAAAGCAGCAGAATAGGCTCCTCTGAATGTTACAGCATGCATTCTACTGTTTATGTAATTTACTATTGCATGTAGCTATAGTATCTTATCAACGTGCATACAGATACACTTTATGAACCCCATGACTGATAAATATTCAAGATCTTTCCTGATTGTGTGTAAAGCAGGATGATGTAAACTTAGGAGTTATTAATGTAGTTTGCTATAGACAAGCCAGCTAGAAATGCTATAACACACTCCCCTACAGTGTGGTACATTAAAATGTCCTAAGTGCAACTGTGTTACTCAGCCAACAAGTCATGTATTTATAGCACAAAATGTAGTAAAGATTTTCAAGACAGCTGTAGGAAATTAAAATATTCTCTCCATGTTGTTAATGTCCAGCAAAGACTAAAGCAACAAGAATTTTGCTTTATAAGAATAAAATGGAGGTTTATCTTTTCTGACAAAATGCCCTCTCTCCAAATAACTTACTGGTTTGTGACCCTCTCTTACTTTCAAATAACTTGTCACTTACACAAGTAAAATTCGTACTAAGTTATAAAGTCTAGATAGGGCAATGTGTTAAACTAATGAAATAGTTTGTAACAGGTTGTAGTTACAGTTTCTTCCTCTGTCAAATTGTGTAAGAGAAGGTATAAAGATGGTAAAAAGCAGCTAGCTTGACTCCCTGCTGGAGTTCCCGATCTGAAACATGATTGGAGAAGTATCTGTGACAGAAGAGCTGGAGCTGCAATTGTTCTCTCTGGAGAAGAGAAAGCTCAGGAGGGTCCTACCTTGCGTACACATACCTGGAAGGGGAGTGTGTGTCATGAGTGGTTTAGGTTGCTTAAAGAATCACTGTCAAAGGTATTAGCAAAAGCAGGTTTAATACAAATTTGCAAAAGCATGACTTAAAAAAGTTTGATGGCAAGATTCACTCTATTACTTACTAGAGAGATGAAACATACAAAGGAAAATTGAATTAGGATCAATCTAAAATTATTTACAGAGATAGAGGATGCAAGAGGGTGAGTGAGACCTCCTCCTGAGTCATGAGGTTCAGAGAGGACCCCCTTCATTTTGTAGAAGCATAGAAGATAAGGTTTGTTGGTAATTACACATCGAGAAAGAGCAGGACATGGATTGAGATGGGGATATACAGAAGTAGGGCAGCACTTTTCCGTGACAAACATCCTTGTTCTGGCTCCTGAAAATAAAGCACAACACAGTACAAAGCAGGCACAGGAATGCGGTTGAGGTGCCCCCATGACTCCACAAAGCGCATGTACACATGTGCCCCAGGACTTGGACACCCCGTCAGCTGTATCAACGCTTGTCCATCCTCCCTCCGCCTCTCTCTCTTCCTTTTTACCCTCCCTCATCTCTCTCTCTTCCTTTTCACCTAACCCTTTATCCAAACCCCACTGGTGTGTGCTTATACTAGGAGAGCAGAGACTAACATACTAATTTTCATGCTAAGTGTGGAATTTTGAGGAGACTCTGACTTTTGTCATTCTGTTCTACCACAAGCACCTATGAATCTTGGATGCTTCCTTCTAACTACAGATGGGACACCACAGCTTTCCAAACTCCTGACAGGGCATGACTGAGTCCAATCTTAGTTCTGGACTTTGTCAGTGGTTTATGTGTAAAGGACTTGGCAGCACTTAATCTTTGACTAATTTAACATCTATGAAGACATTCAATAGGATTTAGTCAACAATTACTTAATTATAGATCTGAGATGGCAGCACTTATACTGTGCTTGCTACAGAGTGTGTAAATCAGCTCACAGGTATGTGTGTGTGTATCTATAGATAGATACATATGTACAAAGATAAAGATACCTGCTAAAGTTTCCCTTGAGTTCAGTGAAATACTCATACTGAATGCCTTTGCATTTCTGAAGGAGTGAGGGTTGAGCCTTAAGCAGTGTGGGGAGCTATTAGCCGAGGCCCCATCATCAGCTTTCGGCACTGGTCCTCTGAGTATCACAAACTCTCAAGTTGGTGAGCTGTAGGAAGTGTTCCATGTTGCCTTGTTTTTCACAATTCTTCAATGTTTTTAATTTTGTAGACAAAGTTCCCACACTCTGTTCTATAAACATAAGCCATGTTATGTCTAACTGCTAAGATGTTTTGATTCCTTCTCTCAAGGCAGAGACATTTGACAGATCTCTCCTTGGACCTATGTATTTGAAGGGTGGTAATTTCACTATCCAATCAGTGAGGTTTTCTAAAAGTCTATAAAATAAACGAGACCCCCCAGCCGAGAAGCTTTCCGGCTTCTGGTGGGTTTTCTCTCTCTCTCTCAGAGCGAGTGTCTTGTGTTCCTTTCGTGTCCGCGTGCGACAGTTCCACTCAGAGGAGCCCACTGTGGCCCAAGAGAGCTAAAACGGACTCACTTAGGAACATTTTTTATAAGATTGCAAGATTTTTGCAATCAGATTTTTAGACATCAGTTAATCTTCATCCTGGCCATAAGTAATTACTGCAATTCTTCAAAAGTCCAGTAATAACAATACTGTCCCACAGGCTATGGTCCAGATAAGTAATGTTGCAAGACTGTTGGGGATGGCTGATCATCTCTTGTGCCCCTCCTTGGCCAGACATCAGAAGTTCCTGTTTATGGAGTGTTTCTGGTAAGCTCAAGGGGAGCTTAACTGCAGGAATCATTAACCAAGGCAAAACCCTAATGTGATCATAGAGCAAGCAGCCTGTAGAGGAGGCAGAGGCCATGCATCACTGCAGGATATAAAGATCAATTAAGACTCAGTGGTGCCCAGCTGGGCACAAACTGGAATACAGGAAATTCTATTTAAACACAAACCAGTTTAAACCAGAAGTGGTCAAGTGCTGGATCAGGTTCCTCAGAGAGGTGGTGGAATCTCCAGCGCTGGATATACTCAAACCTGCTGTAGGTGACTAGTGCCTGCATAAACTGGAGGAAATTTATAAGGATTTGACTTGTAATTTGTACTAAAAGCTCCTTGGCTATAAGTGAAGTACTGTTTAAGAATAAGAATATAAAATGGTGAGTGTGGTTATTTATAGTGATAAAATACTTCTGTTTACCACTAAATTAATGACTGGAAGATTACCAATGCAGTCATATACAGCATGACTGAAAACTTCCAATTTAGAATCTTTTATTCTTTATCTTTTAATCCAGTTTTGATTCTTTTATGTCAAGAATGCAAGCTAAATAAATATTGATCAGCTGAGGCTTGTGACCTATAGTTTCTCTTCAGTATTTCTTAAAGCCACCAAAATTGCTACAAATAGTTGTAATATCAGGGCTGTCAGACAATTTTCAAATTTCATATCTTTAAGCCCTTTTAAATTCATACATTTAAACTTCTGAAACTGTTCTCTTACTTGAAAGTAAGGTGCTACACTCTCCTGCATTTGTTCTTTCCGTTAATGCAGTTACGGAAACACAGAGGAGAAAGGCACGAGGTAGGGGGGCAGGTGGAGAGTAGCTGCCCTTCTGGTTATCTTTCACCCCACACTGCGGTGGTGTGTCCCCCACCCCTTTTCCAGGCCGCACTGCAATCTGACACAAGCACTGAAATGCTTGTTAGGCCTCTAACAAGCCGTGACTGAACAGCACCAGGGCTCAGCTCCTTCGGAGCTTATCACAAACACCGCCAGCTCCCAGGAACAGCTGCTAACAAGCTCCTGTGTTCATAATGAACAGCCTTGGAAACTGTTTCTGTTCCCCTGTAACATTGTTGTTCTAACACTTCCCAAGAAAGTGCTGACTCAAACCGTGGCCAGGATGAAACATTGTTATGACTAAAGCTCACTCTCTCCTGGCCCTATGGGCCAAAATGAGACCCCTTGAGCTCTCCTGAACTGCAGCAGGCTGTGACCAGCAATCTCTCTCTGAGTGGGGCCTCTCAGAGCCAGCTAAATCTTGTTTGCTGTAGTCACAGGATTGCCAAACGATGAGGAGTCCTGGGCTGTTACCCTCACTCCTTGAGGCCACCCTTCGTCCGCTGAGGAGCTGCAAAAGCATCCAGAGTATTTCACTACCTTTGAGGGGAACGTTTCACAAGTACCTTGCACTGATTCTTTGTGTGCATGCACATACACATATGCTACAGTAAATCTGGGAGAAATGCTGCTTTCTTAGATGTTTAAGTACCTTAGATATCTAAGTTAGGCCTGTAAGGTAAAGACATAAGCTAAGTTTAATGTTGTCAAGTGTTGTTCTTTAAGTTACAAGGTAGGTTAAGTCCTGTTAAGTGTTATTCGTCTGTGAAGTTTACGGTGTAATTTAAGCACAGTTAAGTCTGAGTGCTGTTGGGCTTTTAGGCCGTTTTCCTTTTTATCCTTGCCCTTTCTATCCTTTTGTCATACACACCTAAACACACACCCACCCACCCCCACCCCTACCCTTGATAGTTCTTGGTTCATGTTTTGATTGACTGAATTTCGGTTTTTGGCTTGTTGCCTTGCTTTTTCCTTATCGCGCCTTAACTGTCTAGTAGACAGTAGAAGTAGTAGAGTGAATCTTGCCAATTAACTTTGTTGTGCTGTTGTGTAATATTAAACCTGTTTCTCTTTGGTGTCCTTGCCAGTGATTTTTAAGCAATCGCAAACACTCGTTTGTAACACACACCCCCATTGCTGCTCACGTGTTTCCAAGCCCATGATTCTGCAGGGGCAAGCATCAAACTTGGTGCTTAATTTCTAATGTCAGTCTGCAGTATGATTTCCAGCCGCAGCCTTCCAGATCTTCTGCTTTCCTAGAAGTCAAATACAAATTAGCATGCTCTTCTGTACCTTTAGTTATTACAGCAGGACATTGTGTGAGACAGTGGCTGTATTTCCCATCAGGGGGAATGTGAGCTGAATTAGGTACCTAAGCAAGGAAATTGCTAATTTTAAACCACCACGAAGGTTTTGATCCAATCCATACCACATAAGCAAAGCATAAAAATTAAATCTCTTTATTTGGACAATGTTCAGGTGAGCAAACATAAACAAAAAAATGTGAGCAGCTGTTTCTGGCTGAAGTTCCTCATCAGCTGGTGGGGTCACTGTTCTGGAATGGCTGAAGGTTCCAAAGATCTTGTATATTTGTGTAAAGTCCACTTATTTTGCAGGTGCCCATATCCAGTGCTTGGTATCCAATTTAAACAAGTAGAATTGCATTAATACAGCCATCGTTTTCCGGATTGTTAGTTACTTGGGCGTATTTCCCTAGGGAGAAAAGGAAAATTACATGCGTACAAAACTTTGAAGTAGTTCATATGGATTAGATCTTTTTGTATTTGCTAATTCAATCAACAAGTCACTAAAGTAGAGGGACTCAAAATGCATTTGAAATCTAAATCTGCCTTCTACTGAGCTGTAAACTTATGTTCTCAAAACATATTCAAGCTCTTTTTTATAAGTGGATCATTTAGAGTTCTGAGTAGGTTAAAAAAAAATTCTTAGGTTTCCTACTGTCCAAGTGAACCCCTCTGTTAAACAAAGTCAGTCTGATCCTATGAAGATCACGGAATCAAAAAATATGCTAAGTTGGAAGGGATCCATCAGGATCATTGAGTCCAACTTCTGGCCCTGCACAGGACATCCCCAAGAATCACACCATGTGCCTGAAAGCATTGTTCAAATGCCTCTTGAACACTGTCAGGCTTGGTGCTGTGACCACTTCCCTGGGGGGCCCCTTCCAGTGCTCAACCACAGTCTGGGTGAAGAACCTTCTTCCTGATATCCAACCTAAACCTTCCCTGACTCAGCTTCATGCTGTTACCTCGAGACCTGCCGCTGGTCATGAGAGTGAAGAGATCAGGACTTGCCCCTCCGCTTCCCCTCGTGAGGATATTGAAGACCACGATGAGGTCTCCCCTCAGTCTCCTCCAGGCTGAACAGACCAAGTGACCCCAGCCACTCCACTTACAGCTTCCCCTCAAGGCCCTTCACCATCCTCATGGCCCTCTTTGGGCACTCTCCAATAGCTTTATATCTCTCTTATCCTGTGGCACCCAAAACTGCCCCCAGCACTTGAGGTGAGGTTGCCCCAGTGCAGAGCAGAGCGGCACAATCCCCTCCCTTGCCCGGCTGGTGATGCTGTGCCTGATGCCCCCCAGGACAGGGTTGGCCCTCCTGGCTGCCAGGGCACTGCTGGCTCATGTTCAACTTGCCACAGACCAGGACCCACTGGTCCCTTTCCTTGGCACTGCTTTCCAGCCTAGTGTTCCTCAGTCCATACACAACACAACCACGGCTGCCCCATCCCAGGTGCAGAATCTATCTATGGTGCTTCTACATAGAACTTCCACTGAAAACGTAATTCAATTGTTCATGGTTCACATGGTTAGTCTTTATAGACTTGTAGCACTGCTCAGTGATACACAGGCAAACAAGCTGAGTCTTTGTTCTGAAATTCACCTGATTTCATTTTGGAAGTGCGAATGGAAAGCCTAAGATTAACACTTTAAGCTTGTATTTTTGGAGTTGCTATTAGCTGCTTCTGCTACAGCCCAAACCTAACTTCTAACAATGAATCAATTATGACTAGAGGATGAGATCTGATGCAATGAAGACTAAAAACTTTTCAAAGTAGTTCTGCAGTATAACTAATTAAACTTACTTACCCCAGATAACTTTGCCCCCTTGTGTCACAAGGCCAAGCTCACTCACGTTCACCTCAATGACGGTACCCTTAGTAATTACTCCCAGTTGTGTATACAAAGGAGATGATGGATTCTTTTTTACACCAAGGATAGGCAGGCAAAAAGTAGCTTTAAGTTCAGGATGTGTCACATGTGCCTTCTTGAAACGTAAGCCCTGTTGCATAAAGAGTGTTAGAATGAGTTAATGTTTGCTTTAAGCTCTCACAACTGATCTAGTTAAACACTTTGAGAATTATGTCCTCATCTTTACATGTTTAGAGAGACTAGGGAGAATGAAACAACTTAGAATACAGAATGCCATCTGCCTACTGTAGATTGCCAGACTTATTTTAAAACGTGATTAAGGACAAGATAAAGCTTTCCATGTATGTTCTCAAGATGTCAATTTTTAGTAGTAGCTCAACAATAATACTTGTTACCTTGGACAATTTCTGTTCCATGAAGAAAGTATGGCAAAATATGAAATACCCATCTCCTATAGCACTTTTTATCTAGTGACCTGCACCTCATAGAGGGTACTTCACCATTACGCATCATAAATTTTTCTGTGTCAGTCAGAATCTTTCCAAGGCTGCTGTGCAAGACCATCAAACTAGTAGTGAAGTACAATCCAACAGACAGCCTGCACAGTGATTGTTGATTCCTGTGAGGGAACAGGAATGGGTATTTATATAAAAACAACACTATATCACTGAATCCAGCTCTTCTGCCTGTGTACTGCCAGGCTGATAGAGCCCAGGCACCATTCCTGCAGCTGTGTAAGTAAAGGTCAGGCTGGAGGCACAGCTTTTCCCTTGCATACAGTCACGACTGTGCTTCAAGCTTACTTAAGCCGAAAGGAGGGAATTCCGAAGTCCTAGAACAGAGTGGGTTTCTGCAGTTCAGAGAATCACAGCAGCTTGAAAAAGACACCTCCAGCTTTAAAAGCTATGCAAAGTACCTTCGATAAAGATTTTCCCATGCTAATTTGAGAGCTTGTAGCTTTAACTTACCGGCATCATCTGAGTTACAGGAATAAAAGCAGGTATTTCAACACAGACTGTGACTATAGAGGCATCTCCCCACCCCCCATGCTATTGGAAGTTTATATTTTTGCAAGGGAACTCATAGGAATGTTCTACATAAGTAGTAATCAAGTGCATTATCATACAAGAAAGTTTCCTCACCACAGAAAATGAAAGCAGTAAATAAAAAGACTTATTACTTAAATGTTCTTTAAGGCTCTAAAACATTACCATTGGTCGAATGAATCGCTCGTACTTAGGAGGCTTCCTAGTAAAGCCATCTCCAACAAAACAAACTTTTGTAACCATCCTCTTCCATGCCTTCTTCTTTCTCTTTCCTGTGCGAATCACCTTTAAAACTTCTGTTTCTCCTTGTGCACGAACCTTTGGAACAGGAACCTCCCATTTCCCCTGGAAGGAGTGTAAAACAAAAAAAAGGTCAATACTCTTACAGGTGACATAGTTAAATGCAAGGGGAAAAACCAAAGAATAAAACTAAATTTCTGTAAAGCACAGGGGTAAACTATACTTGTTATGCAATTCATAGCCACTTATTTTAATTAGCACTTAAAAGTTACAAAAATCAAGATACTGCATATGCTTACATTGTCCTAAACTGTTCAGTTACCCCAGGTTTCGTGTGTTAATTAGCCCTTGCTTGAAGGCTGTTAGGTAACCAGACCATCAGCAACACAAAGTGGCCATTGTTACACATAATTGTAGGTATCTGAGCTGTGATACATTTACTTACAGCTTTTTCTTTTCTTTTTTGTTTGATCATGTTAGAGAGGACCTTGGCCCGGGACTGGCCCTCTCTGTCCAGCAGGTATGCTGGTACAGCTCCTTTGGGTGTTTTTTCATCACTCTTCTGCTTTGTGTTTCTCTTCTCATGCATTTTAATGCTGCAAAGAATGAAAACCAATTTTAACAGCACAAAAAACCAACTTATTTTTAGATATACCCTTTTAACTTAGCCTATGCCTGCTCAAATTTTTCTTTAAAAGACATTTGTGAAGAATTTTGTATTTATATTCAAGGAATAATACTAAATAATTTTTAAGGTAAACTACTAACTTCACTTAATCTTGTCATTTCCTGCCAGGACAGGAACTCAAGAAAGACATGCACCTCTTTAAGGAACTTCTGAATGACCTAAAGCAAACAGCCCAGCACTTTGAGAGACGGCAGCCTTTCTCTCTGCTGACAAAAAATAACATTCTCCTCCTCTTCTGAGATTTGATGCCAATGCTTACATATGTGAGGAATAAATGTTTGTAAAAGGGGCCCAGTTTTCTTAATTTTGAGGTCGTTTACTGGGGGGAAGAGAAGACCCACAAACTCATTAATAAACGCATTATCTTCACAAGCAGCAAAGGAAAACAGCTATCTACACTTTGAAACCAGCAAAAACAACATGGTGGACAGGTATGAAGGTCATTAGCAATTAATGAGACTGTTAACAGCTTTGATTTCAAGTTGTGGACAACAGGTAAAATTTACAGAAAATGCTTTTATTTGCCTGTGCTTGACACAGTTATTTATTCTTGAAGAGAGGCCTCACCTTCTGCTCAAATACTATGTATGCTACCGTATATTTTCTGTTAACCCTTAAAAAATGCCCGCTGCCTCTTGCTACAGTAACACAGCAGCTGATATAAAAACTCCAAGGTAACGCGTTCACTTTTTTTGTCATGACTACATTAATCACGTTTACTGCTCATCAACACTTCTCTCGGGGAGTACTTCTACCAGTGGAATTGTTAACATTCATTTAAGTCCCCATCCTCCTGCAGCCTGACCGCTGTTTAGGAACGTAACATGTGACCAAAGAAATAACGAGCTCTTTGTTACAATATCAACGTCCCGCGTCATCCTTCAAGCGTCAGGATGACGGGACGGCATCAGAGAGGAGGCGGACACTCACGTCTTTTTCATCTGTATCTTCTCGGCATGTCGCTGCTTATGGTAGAGCTTCGCCTTCAGCCCGATCATCTTCTTGGCCTTGCGGGACCGCTCGTGCGCCTCCCGGCCCTCCTTCTTCCTCCGCTTCTCGTGGTAGTCCAGCCGGTAGCCATAGCGCTTGCGGTGGAGCTCGATGTGCTCGTTCTGCGGCTGTGGGCACAAAGGCAGCGCGGTCAGCGGGCACGGGCACCCGCGGGGCGGGGACGGCGCCTCCGCCACACGCGGGGAGGCGGCGGCCGGACGGCGGCACCCTCCCCGCGGC
>VXBT01009988.1:298300-340879 GCA_013400235.1 Oriolus oriolus | reverse complement strand
GGCGGAAAGGCGCTGTCCTTTTGCGGACCGCCGCCGGGGATCAGCCCCTGGCGGGACTCGGCTGGGCTCGGCTTGGGGGCTCGTCACGGTCAGCGTGAAGGCAGCGCGCTCGTCCCGCTCCCCCGGCCAGCACAGTGCGCCGGCAGCACCGGGAGACGTGTGCGGCTCGCAAGATGAGGGAGTGGAGGTGAGCGTGTGCGCTGAGCCGCTTACCTTTCATTGTGAAACTACTACGAAGCATAAAGTCACGGGAGCTGGACAGTGACGTCTCAAATAACCAGCAGCCATCTAGGAATGCTTTTGAAGCTGCTGCACTTGGGCATTGTGTTGCAGTGTTTTTTGGCTGTGCGTAAAAGGTCATAGTACTTAATATTTTCTGTTCTAAGTCCTAAATAGGTACTTTGCCCTGCAATCCTTCCTCCATCAAGACTAGAAAAGCTATTTGCACTTTGCTGACCAGTAATCGATGCTCTGGAGCTTATCTGAGAGTGAGTGCAAACTCTGATTTTCATTATTTTGCTTTACCATTTCCATGAGAGGTATATTTCGTGTTTGTGGGCATGCATTTATGCTGCGTTGTTAAGGCTTAATAACATTACAGATCTGACACTGATTTAACCTGAAAAATATTAACCTGATTTCCCAGCAAAAAGAATAAAGTTTTGTGATTAAGTTATGTCAAAGGAACGTAGTAAACCTGTTTCCTGTCATAAACATTTTGTACAATGTTTACTTACCTTGCTAGGGAACAGCTTTAGAGATGGGAGCCAGAATGTTGAGAATTATGGGGAAATTTTCAGTGAATGTATTGAAGTCATCAAGTTTGTGCAATAAGGTAAGCTTTCCCCCAAATTTGATGCTTCTTCTGTGAGCAAAGGAAGCACTTAGGTTATTCTGAGTAAACTTTTTAAATTGGGGTGTTGGTTTTTGTGTGGGGTTTTTTTTGTCTTTAACAGTTGGCCTCTGGATAATGCATACTTTCATGCTGGAATGCGACTTCAGAATTGGGAAGTTGAATTTTTAATTTTTGTGTAAATTTTTTGACTCCTAAACTCTTGTCATTGTTAAATTATTTACACAAATAATTAGATGTATTTAAAAAAATTTGGGTATTGACAAAATACTTTGATGCCACCATAGATTTTTACTGAACGTCCCAGATATTACTGGGATTGAATCTGGTTTAAACCTCAGTGTGGGCATCATCTTCAAGCATCTGTTTCTAAATAGTTGGTGTTTTGACCTTATATAAATACCAGACAACAGCATCTGTTCCTGTAGATATTTTTTTTTAGTTTATTTTTCTACAACTGCCAAAAGTGTAGCTACAAAGTAACTAGTTGTAACAATAAACATTCTGTATGATTCTTTTTTCTTTCAAGTACATGTATTTCAGAAAGACAAAAATGAGAGTCATGAATGTGACACAGCAAAACTGCAGTCTGAGAAACTACAGTTCTCCACCAGGTATAAGTTTATGTTGTTTCCTTAATAGTAAGGATTAATTTAAAAGTGAGTAAGAATAAAAAATACTTTCTATTTTTGTATACTTTCTGTTTAATTGTATTCTTTTGGTCATTGTTTATTAGAATTTAGTGCATGAAACGTAAACAGCTCAAGGACTGAAGAGTTTTGTGTTGCTGGTCTTCTCTCAGTAGATTCATGGTATAAAGCCTTTAGAAAGCAATAATAAGAAAAGGTATATGTTATAAGAAGTCAGGTCAGTTGTGAAGTGTGCTGGAACCCCTCATTCAGCATTCCTGTAAGATGCTTCTTTAATGTCTCTGGTGAGACAGATGATCTGTAGATGGTGAGGGAATGTTAGCTTAAATATTGTTGAATTCTGTTTGCCCTATCAAAGATGAACTAAAGTACTATGAGAGTTCCTGAAACACAACTTCAATAGCTTGAATGACTGAATTTAGGTTAGCTTAAAAAAAATTACCATGAAAACTTATTTTCAGCTGAATTGTCTGAGAAAGACTATATCTTGCAAGAAAATAGCATTTAAAATTTCCCAGTCCAGTATTTTCTCAACACAGGTCAGCTTGCCTTTTATCACTGAGAATTATGTTGTATAGCTTCAAGTCTTAAAGGAGAAATAACTTTTCAAATGCGTTATCTAATCACCAGTTCAGATAAATGTCAGCCTTACAGTTGTCTTGAACTGAGGTATGCTTCTGCAGAGTAAGGTATTACTATGCTGATGATACTATTCTGTGTTGGCTTTTTCCTGTTCTTTCTAAATTACAGCTGTTTCTTTAAGTGTTTCTCTTTTTTTGGGGAGGGGTGGGGAGACGCTTATTTAAAATTAAGTACATGTCTTTAGAAATTTGAGGTGGTAGAGATAGCAGATTGTGATGACATGTGGCTCTGAATCTCTTTTTTTAAATAAGATTTTTAGAAGTTTTCTTAAATATATTTCTACATCGGGTTCTGTCTGAAAAGTTGTTTCATTTTGTTTGTTTCCAGGAGATGTTAAGTCTCTGCATTCTGTCATTAATCCTCATATATCCAGGTACATCAAGCTAGTTTATTGGTTGGATGTAACTTCAGTCAGAGCAGTTGATGTGATAAAGCATCGTAGGTTGTTGCCACGCCTGTCACATGTGCATGTTTAATTTAAAGTTAGTACTTGCTTACCCTTGTGACATTTCAATATATAGTGCTTGCTGGTGGCACAGAGGTCTTGGGTTGTCTCTTGCTTGCACCATCATAACCAAAACTGGGCTGTTAGGGAAGCTCCAAATCCATGGTGTTTCTGGGAGCTGAAGGCGGGGGAAGGATGCCTCGGGGAAGGATGCCTTGGCAACTAGACCGCTGCTGTGGGCAGGGCTGTGTGCTTTGTGTTCATGGGAGCACTCTGCCACATTAGATGAGGGCAAGGCAATTAGGGGCTAAGCTGCCAAAGAAATGTCTTGGGGCTGAAGTTCCCTTGGAAGGCTGCTGAGGGTGGGGTGTACCTGAGGGTGAAGTCAAGCCAGCGTTAATGGTGAACATGGGGGCTGATCAGAGCAAGCAAAGCAGTTCTGGAAGCTACTGGTGAGCTACTTCGGAAAGGAAGAGTAGGCTGAAGCAGATCAAGGACAACTTCATGGGAACTTAGGTGCTGTATTTGGGGCATAAAAGGTATATTATATGCAACAGATTGTTTTGGGCACCAGGTCAGGAATTGGGATGGACAAGAGAGGGGAGGGGCTGCTTCTGTTTGTCGGGAGGCCAGATGGATGAGGATGAGCCCAAGAAGTGGCCTTCCCTGAAGTGGAGCTTGGAAACCTGTTGCAATGCTGTTCAGTACCACTGATTTGAAGAAAATCCACCGTATCAATGCTGACATCCTTCAGTGTTAGAATGTACACTGTATCAGATATGCATGAGAGGAATGATGCTGTAAATCTGCTGTGCTGTTCTTGGGGGATATTAACTATTTATGCAAATAAGAATTGTCACAGTACAAAAAAATTACCGCGCTAACCACCATGTTTTCACCTTATGCAGAATCCGAAACATTGGCATTATGGCCCACATTGATGCAGGCAAAACTACGACAACAGAGAGAATGCTGTATTATTCTGGATATATAAGAACACTTGGAGGTTAGAAATACTTTTTGTATTTTAGTAGGTTTAAGAAATTTAATAGAGTACAATCACATGCAGTATGGTTGCTGGTGGAATACCTCATGTAGAAGGCAGTTTGTTCCAAAGTTGTGCTGCAATTTAATTGAATTTTAATGCATGTTCCTTTGTGTTCTAAGGCGGTTTCGCTTTGAGATATCATAGGTTCATATTTTTCTTTTACTTTTAGCTCATTATGTTTTGTTTAACATTTAATTAGAGAATCTCCTTATTTTACTGGATGCTCATTGGCCGTTCTGGTAAAGCAGTTTGTTGAGTTCTCTTTTGACCTGTGAAGAAACCAGAGTAAGAAAAAGTATCCATTTCTTTTGAAAGCCATAGCACAGGAAGAATTCCTTGCTACACCAACTTCAATAGAATTCTTCAAGATTGAAATGGGCACAGCAGCCTCTGTTTGTTTCTTTCTGACCTTTTAAATTTTATACCCTGTGCTCTACTGTGTATGACTGATGGAATATGTTAGGCTTGTGAAGCAGTAGAACTTGTGATCCTGCTAATTTTAAAATGTGGAACTGCTTCTCTTGTTATTAAAAATTAAGTAAAACCCAACCTCTTACTCGGTGATTTGTTTGTTTGTACTTTGCTTTTGACTTAGTAACCTTGTGATTACCAAATTATAAAATGTCAGTCACATTCCACACAGTGAGTGCAGCCAGGTTTTTAAAAGCTGAAGTTTGTTCATGATTTTGGACTTCGTTTAGTTTTTAAGATGCTCATGGTGTTACTAGGATTAAGAACCACAAAAAGGTTGTAGGAGTTGCTTGTCTTTCACTTGCAGAGCACTTACTCCTTGGAAAGGGAGCCTGGGTAAATTATCTGACACTATAATGTTTTTAAAAAGGCTAATCTTCATAGCTTGTACATATATACGTATTTCCAACTCTCTCTCGACATCTGTGTTCAATGACAATTTCAGATTTTGAATTGATTACCTACCCAATCCTGCTTTCTGTTTACAGATGTTGATGATGGAGACACGGTGACAGATTTTATGGCACAAGAGCGAGAACGTGGTATTACCATTCAGTCTGCTGCTGTTACATTTGACTGGAAGGACTACAGAATCAATCTGATTGACACCCCAGGTACTGCGCTTCAGCTGTACTCATATTATTAAGGGAGAGTGGGTGAGGTGGAGTGTCACAGAGTGTTTTAAATGCGGTACAGAATTTAACTGGTTTAATTCCATCAGTAAAAATGCCTATACTAAGCTCTGTTCAGCTTTGGATATTTATTGTTTGCTGATTCCAAATCTAGCTTATATAAAGTAAGCTCAGATGTTTCCACATTAAATTTTTCTCTGTTCTAGGATTGCATTGTAATAATCTTATTTCAAAGACTGATAGGTGTATTTCCCTGCAAGTAAAGAAAACGTTGTTTTGACATAATTTGAAAGAAAAAAATTGTTTAAATCTGTAATGACCTATTGATGTTGCCTGTTTGAATTATGATGGTATAAAAGGAAGATTGTTTTTTAGGTCATGTGGACTTCACAGTGGAAGTTGAGCGTTGTTTGAGAGTCCTGGATGGAGCAGTAGCGGTGTTTGATGCTTCAGCTGGTGTTGAGGTAAAATCAACTGTTAGATTTTTTTGTATGTGTGCATGCAGTCTGTCATGGGAAAGGGGATAGATGTTCTCAAACCCTTTGTGTTTGATTAGTCTGTTAGTTCCTAGGAAAGATAGGACCCTTGTGCCCAATCAGTCTGTCAGTGTCCCATTATGGGGACCTGGAGACCTTTCACTGAACAGTCCACTGGATCAGAGTGTGGTTCAACTACTTTGTTCAAGGTCATATGCAAACAGAAGGACCCCCTCCTGGGGGGTCCTAATTGGTCTATTGGTGCCTCAAGAAAGACCCAGGGACACATGCCAGCAGCATAAGAGAACCCACCTCCCAAGCCTCCACAGCCAAGTACATTCCCTGCTGCCAGCAACTGTTAGCACCCTCAAAGGACTCAGACTTAACAGTCCATGGAATAATATTCCTCATTGATAGAATCGAAAACTGTGACAGATTAAGGTTTGAAGACTTCTGGTGATAGCATCTGGCTACAAAAATGTATTCAATGCAATATACCAAGCAGCTCTAATCCCTAACCAAAGCTAGCTTGATGTAGTCATTCAGCATGCATAGAGTACAGTTGTTACCCAATAGGTGTCGCTGTGGGACTGAAGACAAGTTCAGCCCGTGGACTGATCCCAGAAGTTCTCAGAAGTCTCTAACTTCTCCCCATTTTTAGTTTACTTTTATACTATTTTTGTGTTTAGGTGGAGCTTGGGTGACTGTAGTCATGCATCGTGTTCAGTGGGGGTGTTTGTACCTTGTAGGTGGGTAATGTCAGGGTTACATCTGAGGTGACCTTTAAGATGGAGGTGTATGTCTGTGATCTTGCCACAGTTGCTGGTTCAACAACAAGATGTCTTATTTTTTCTCCCTTGGTTGACAGCTGCTATGTGGCTTATCAGCTACAAGGTACCACTGAGTTCTCCCTCTTGCAAGGATTTCAGCAGAGCCTGGACAGGGTGTCTCTGCTGTGCTCCCCCTCAGCATGTATTGTGTGTGGGAAGTTGGGCATGCTGACCGCATCCTATCTGGGGAGTAGGAACTGCATTTCACCCTGTAATTTCCACATAGTTATAAATTCTGTTAGAGCGTGAATGTACCTTTCCAGTTTTCTCTGATTTTACCTCCAGTCACCCCCAGTCATTTTCCCACAGTGTCTAATAGCTTAAATGAGACTGAAATAATATACAGAGATTTCACTCTGTATTATCTCTCTTGATGTTTTTATCAAAATTCAGCTTCGGGAAGCTGAGCATTTAATTTTAAATCCTGTAGTGCACAGGAATTTCTGTGGTAATAAGCAGCAAGTAAGTGGGATTACCATTAGAAATTTGGGATGTTTTTGTTGTTTTGTTGTTGTCTTTTACAAATGTTGATTGAGGCGAATGCTTCTGACTAGCTCCATAAATGGAAAGAAATTAATATCTGTCAATTTCTCATTTTCAGGTTTCATGTAGAAAATAGGTAATTTTCAGCCAGGTTTTCTCCCTCCCCAATGGCCTTTTTAACATAGTGCAGAAAAGGTGGTGGCAGGCTAGAACTGGACTTTTTGTAGCATGAGACGTTTCAGTAGTTCAATCCTGTAGAAAATGCTACATGTGAAATCCCTCTTGCATGGGACACACCTTTTTCCTGGATGAGGGATGAGTAAGTCACATTATTTGACTTGCTACTGGAAAACATTTAGGTGCTATGAAATATGAACCTGAACTGAGTAATAGCCTCCACCCCCAACAACAAAACAATTAGGTCAGGTTGTTTTTTTCTAGAACTCTGTAGCAAATTCTTGCATTATTCCATGTAGTGGTACGAGACTGTTTCTGAATCTGAACTCATTTTTCTATGCACTTGCTTTAACTTTCAACTTAAAATAAATGTCTCAGCAGTGGACAAATTACTGTCAAAACCACAGCAGTTTTTAGTGTAGTATGTATAGCCGCAGAAATGCTTGCCTGTGTGTGCCTAAGTAATTTGGCAATAAAGCATAAAGTTGCTGCATTACTGAGTTTTTCACATATATGCTCCCCGTAATGCTTTGTTTCTCTCCATTTTCCCTTGCACACTCTGTGTGCCCTTAATGCAGGAAGTGGAATAATAACAGCTGAGAGACAAGATGAGGCAAAGCTGCTTGTGAAGTTCATCTGTGCTGCTAGATATGGGATTGTCACAATACATGAAGCAGTTCCCTTCTCTACTCCAAACTCAGACCTTCAGTGGTGTTGAGGAGCATGTATTTCAGCTGTTGACACTAATGTTTCCATTTTGTCTTTTGCTTTAGGCACAAACTCTGACAGTCTGGAGACAAGCAGACAAACACCAGATACCACGAATTTGCTTTTTAAACAAGATGGACAAAAACAGGGCAAGGTATTTAGGCAGTTATTTTAATCATTGCTAAAAAGCTTATACGAGAATGTCTGGCATTTTCCTGTTAAGCAAAGAGCAACCCAATTACGTTAATACTTGCTATATACCTCTTTGATTAAGCAAATGCATATTTTTGTGTAATGATAGGAGTAATTTTTGCAGTAAATAGGGAATGGTGAACTTATTTTACTACTGTTGTAACTTTTTGTCTAACTTAGTATCTGTTTTTTTTCTGTAGTTTCACATATGCTGTAGAGAGCATCAAACAAAAGTTGAAGACAAAACCTTTGCTATTACAGGTAAGCTTGGAAATTAAATGCTTGTTTCCTTTCTTTTGTATGGAACTCCTTTCTTAATTTTTTGCAGCTGTCTAAAATTTTTGTTCTATTTGCAGTTGCCCATTGGGGAAGCCAAGACCTTTAGAGGACTGGTTGATGTTGTGACTAAGGAGCAAATAATTTGGAAACCTACTTCTGATTTGGATGATGGAAAAAGTTTTGAGCAAAAGCCGCTGCTGGAGACTGATGATCCAAACCTATTCCAAGAAGTCCAGGATGCAAGAAATACCTTAATAGAACAAGTAAAGTTCTAAAGTAAATACATAATATATTTAAAACCATTGCTTAGTGCAGTAGGAAAAATTGGCTGAGAGGGACCTCTGGAGGTGTCTGGTTAAGTGACCTGCCCAAAGCAGGGCGGACTGCAGCATTAGATCAGCTTGTTCAGGCTTGTTCACTTGAGTTTTCAAGTCGAAGGACGATGAGTCTCTGTAGACAGCCTGTCCCAGTGCTCATTTCTTTATGCCCAATGGGAATTTCCTGTGTTGCAAGCTGAGACAGCCATGCTGGTGCTTTCCTTGGTTACCTCTGAGGAGCATCTGGTTCTGTTTTCCCTGAAGCAGGCTCACTACCATTATTTCAGATAGTAAGAGACAGTATTTGCATCCTGCTTTAGCCTCTCCAAGCCAGACCACCCCATCTCTCTGGGCCTCCAGCTGCTCTCCAGCCCCGTTAGCGGTTTTCCAGTGGAGTTCCTACAATTTGTCAGTCTCTTTTGTGCTGGGGAAGCTAAAAACAGACAGTGCTTGTACTTTCTTAGATGCAAAAAGGTATTTGGTACATGAAGCCTGACAGAGGTGACTTGGAACCTGCAGGGTATCCATACTCTTCTGAAGTGACAGCTAGAAGCTGGATGGGATGTTGCAGGCTGGTCAGAATGTCACTAAATACTGAGAGGCAGCTCAATCCAATCATAAATCGATCCTTTTTGTTGGAAGGGCTGCCTTCCACACAGTTTTGAATAACATTGTGCAAGTGCATAAACAGATGACGCTTTCCGTTTCCTTTGAAACTGGAGAGATCTGTTTTATATTGCACTGAGTTCAGTAGAACATATGCACAATCTGGTTTTCAAACTCACTAGGTTTTAAATGATGGTATTAATACTCAGCCTTTTATCTTAAGAAATATATTGTCAGATGGAAAGGTTTGTAAGAACAGTGTTGGTTTTTTCCCCTTTATTTTCTGGGCCCTTCCTGAAGGAGGAAGGGGTGGACCAGTAGAGTGATAATTGAGATAACCTTGCGTTTGTAAAATATTTTTCAAAATGCTTTCTGTGCTGTTAATACTCCTTATCAGAAACACTGTAAAATGTAGCATTTTGAATACCGGCCCTTTTGCACACTTTACTTTCACTTAATTAAATGAACTATTTCCTTTATCGCTCATATTTTAACTATTAACTTGATAAGACTTCTAATTGCTTATCAAGGGTTTATTTCCGAATTTGGCCAGTTGTTGTTGTAGCCAATAGAGGGGGCAAAGTGCCTTCCTGTGCTTGGGTGTCCTGAGTCTGTGACAGTGCAGAGGTGTGTGCGAGACAAGGTTTAAGGAGTTAAGTTACATGTCAAGCTAACTGGTACAATTTGAAAACAGAGACCTGCTCTTGAACCTACGAACCCTTGACATGAAGAAGGTCAAAATGCCCTGATGCTTGCCTGTTTTTTCCAGCTGTGTATCTGTTGGCTTGCAAAGGTTACTTGCTGCTTACTTCAGACTTCGCTGTGTTTGCAGGACTGAAGTACATCAGTTAAACCCTTCATGGCTATCACTGTATGGCTGGAGGTTTTTTTCCATTTCAGGGACAAGTAGAAGCATTCTCTGTCCCGCTGATGTTTTGCTTGACAGCAGCTTTATAAGTGGATTTTAATGTTTTTTCCCCCCATCTTTTCTTGAAGCCTTCATTTCCATAATTTTATGTGATTTGAGTTTATAATCGCTGATGTCTTTTAAGGCTTTATTCCTTCTCTGTTTAGCTATATATCCTAAGTAAGATTCGTGACTTGTGTGTGAAACTGCTATATGCCAAATAGTAAAGAACTGTTCTGTTGAAGGTTGCAGATCTGGATGATGAATTTGCTGAACTGGTTCTAGGAGAACATAGTGAAAATTTTGACTTAATATCAGCTGACAAGGTATTTTTTACAAGTGTTTACTAGCTCTTATTCTGAGGTTTTGGGCTATGCTTCCTTTGGCATGTGCAAATTATGATTTTGCAGAATTATCAACAAAAAAAAAGATCACACCAGCTTCTGAAGTGAATTAACAGTCGTGTGAATTTAGAATAGAATATATTCTGCCTTAGTATGAATTTTATAAAAATGCGCTATGATTCTTTGGCATGCTAGGCATAATTTTAAAAGTTGGGTACATTTGTTCAGGAACGTGGGGTCTTCTTTTTTTTTGAAAGTTAAACTGCTGCAAAAGAGTTTAGGGAAAGGTGAATGGAACTTGCAGGTAGACTCAGTGCAGTTTGTGACTGAGCTGCTGATTCTCACTAAAAAAAGCAGCATCTCAACTATTTTGAAATGGTTGGATCTTTAGACACTGCATGTTGAAAGCAATGAGGTACAACATACTGAATTTAAATGACTGTTAGAACAAGAACAGCAGCAGATCTGTGTGAAATGTTTAGAACTCTTAAAACCAGTGTCTTCTGTTGTAGCATCTAAATGTTTGGGTTTAGGCTTTGGAGCTTGTTAAAAGCAGTGAAAGGAGTTTGGATGAGAGATGTTGTGTTTAGAAACATACTTTTTAGCTTTTGGGGGATTGGTTAGCAGTATCTGATAGCTGGAGCAACTTAAGGCTAAATTGTAGTTCATGTGTTAACAGAAAATAATTATTTTTTTTCAGCTGCAGTCTGCTATCCGCAGAATCACACTAGCTCGGAAGGCTGTCCCAGTCCTCTGTGGCAGTGCGCTGAAGAACAAAGGGGTGCAGCCGTTACTGGATGCTATTACTCTGTACTTGCCTGCGCCTAATGAGCGTTCATACGAGTTTCTGTAAGTACAGGTAGAACAGGAGATTCAGAACTAGGAAAACACAAAAGGAGAAAATTAAATATATTAACAAAGCGTTCATATTCTTTAAAAATGTTTACCCTCTTTAGTTATTAAATAACAGTGGAGATGTGTGGAAAGAAAAATACACTTGAGTACTGAACCTGCTTTGGTCAGTTCTACTGGAATTGGATGCATTTATCTCCAGTTGTCAAACTTGCACTTCGGAGTTAAGTATTTTTTTAATCTGAGGACATTCTCATTTTATAAAAATGTGGTGTTGGGATCCTATTTAGTATTGACTGAATCACATGACATCTTACATGTCCTATTAGAGGTGGAACTGCTTAGATTATTATTTATTGGTACAAATTATGATTTTTGAAAATCTGCCTCCATTAACATTACAGTAAGAAATGTATCACCTCTTAAATGAGTGGAAATTTAGGTAAATGTGGGTTTGAATGGATTAATCCTACAAGTATGCTTTTTGTTGTGCTTTTAATTTTGCAGACAGTGGTACAAGGATGACCTGTGTGCCCTGGCATTCAAAGTTCTTCACGATAAATGTCGTGGACCACTAGTTTTCGTTCGTGTTTACTCAGGTTCATTGAAACCTCAGTCAGCTGTATATAATATTAACAAAAGTTGCACGTGAGTAAGATAGAGGTGTGGCTCAGTGTAGCATTGGAATGTCTGTTAAAATCCTCAGTAACAGAGAATTTAATTTTCAGAGAGAGAATGAGCCGGCTGCTCCTGCCTTTTGCTGATCAGCAAATTGAAATACCATCACTAATGCCTGGCAACATTGCCCTGACTGTTGGGTTAAAACAGGTAATGAAAAATACTGATACTGTAAGGGAGCTTGTTTCACTAGTGGGCTTTCTACTTCTGCGATAGTGTATCTCAGATCTGTTCGTGATTATGGTGACGTATGTAAACTTGCTTTCTTTGAGGTACGTTCAGACGTACTTCCTCCTAAAATTAAATACCACAGTCTACAAATATCAGTGATTTACTTGGAAACTGCAGTGCTGATTAGGAAGGACTGAAAGCTGAAGGTGTATTTTGTTAGGGTTTGAGCTGGTACTAATACTGTAACTCTTCAAATACTGTGTAATGCCACAAAGAGACCTCCCATGGGGATGGAGAATAATGTTCCGAATCAGTTACCCAAAAGAAACAGTTTTAAGTTACAGAAATTTGTCTCATGCTTGCTTCTATTAGTTCAATAATTAATTTTTTACTGTCTGAATAGGCTACATAAATCTCATTTGCACAGATTTTCTAAAATGTAACTAGCTTTGGCATACATTTTGGGTTTATGGTTTTTGGTTTTTTACTTCACATCACTTCCTCTGTTGATCTGTAGAGTGCCACTGGAGATACCATAGTGTCATCAAAGGCTTCAGCTGTTGCTGCAGCACGCCGAGCTGGAAGGGATGCTGGGGAAAAGAAGAGGTCTGTGAGTGGCGTAGACAGTCTTCTGCTGGCAGGTGTTGAGATCCCTGAGCCTGTCTTCTTCTGTACCATTGAACCTCCTTCAATGGCCAGACAACAAGGTACAATGCAGCCACCTAGCTGGATGAGTGAGTTGCACGAACTTAACAGCCAGTGATCTAGTATGGTTCTTTCTGGTGTTTGGTACTGATGGTATACTTTAGATCATGATAGTCCATATCCTTTGCTATTACTATGTCAAGCAGTACTGATACTACTACTTTTCTAGTTTTTGTGTCTAGAAAAGTAGTAGTTTGTCACTTAGAAATGGAGAGATAGAGGCACTCAGAATTCTGAATTTTGCTGCAGTCACACTGGTGGGCTGTACATACTGTCCCAAGTACAAAAAACCTTGAAATGTGGGGGTTTTTTTCAGTTGGCACTCACAGTTTTACTCTCTAGTCTTCATATATCAAGACTTCTGTGTGTCTTGTTAGTGTTCATCATTGCGTCCTTACTTAAGACCTGTAATCTTACTGACTTTCCCAACAGTCTGTACCAGAGGGCTTGACTCTTTTTGGAAATATCCTTTAAATTCTCTATCTTCATTCTAACAAAGCTGAGCTTGTTTGGGGGTGAAGAGGAGGAGGGATAAGTACCAGTGGACTGTGATGGAATGGAGTAAGATGGATAACAGATTTGGAGAAACATGACTGCAGGCTGAGCCACTGGGTTGTAGGGTGTTACTGATTTTGTGGTGTTTGGATGTTTTAGTTTGCTTTTGTTGCTTTTTTCTGCCAAAGACTGTGAAGTAGATAAATGCAGTCTTGGCTCTTGGTTCATCATTCTGCTGCTTTCCTCAGCAGTTAACATAATGGGGAAACAGAAAAAAAAAACCAACACTGTACAGAAAACCATGTACATTTTCATTTGAACTATTTCATGTCAAACTCATGTTGAAATACTTAAGTAAATCATGTAACAGTTGACTTTTTAAAACCTGTACAAAAAAAATCATACTTTTTACTGACTTGGTGAATAATACGTAGGTTGCAGTCTGTCTTCATAGAAGCACAAAATATCACTCTGAAAATAGTATGTATAATAATTAAATTAAAGCACTCTGTAGCACAGTTAATTTGTGGAATCAAATCAGAAGTTGCAGATTATTTGTAGTTTGACCTGACTTTGTTTGCCAAAATCTATGCTCCTCTAGGGTCCTTTTGATTGTTTTGAGGAAATAAAGTGATATTTAGGCACTTAACTGTGATTATCAAATTATTGAATTCACTTCAGATATAATGTTCGATATTTCTGTACAGACTTGGATAATGCATTGAGCTGCCTTCAGCGTGAGGATCCAAGTTTAAAAGTGAAGCCAGATCCTGACACAGGACAAGTAAGATGAATCTTCTATTGCTCATCTTATAACATTATTTTAGAACGTCAAAACCTTAGTTTTAACTAAAGTTAACTAAACTTAGTTTAACTAAAGCTGACACTTTAGTTAGTTCATTTGCATATTGAGATTTTCTTCAATAGAAAGGACTCTCTAAATGCTCCTATGATACATGTACAAGGTTCTGTGTATGAAACTAAAATGGAGTCTTGGACACCTGTGCTTTACAGAACAGAGGAAGTCACCCTATGCTCTGCATGTTTTTGACAATTCTGTATTTAAAAAGGTTTGAATTACATAGTCTTTAAGGTTAGGTAAGATAATCTTTTTTATGATGGTCACAGTACTGGTATATCAGATGACTTAAAGCAATGTGTTTCTCTAGGGTCCTTAGAATTTGAAGTATAATGGTCCTTAGAATTAGAAGCATTTATAAGAGACAATTAAAAGCATGCAAGTCCTTGCTTAAAGAATTTGTATTAAAGCCTGAGTTTTGCATGTTTTTCCACTTCTCTCTTAATTATCTTCTCACCAGACTATCCTCTGTGGCATGGGAGAACTACACATAGAAATCATTCATGACCGAATCAAACGTGAATATGGAATTGAGACTTATTTGGGACCTCTTCAAATAGCATACCGAGAAACCGTCTTAAATGCTGCCCAAGCTACAGGTAAAGTGAGTGAATGGAAGGAACGTCTTGTTTCTGGTTTTGTAGCTTGATTTACTTTAAATGACATATGAGTAACTTTCAGATTAATTTTATGTATTTTTTTTTTCCTTCCGCTGCAGATATATTGGACAAAACAGTAGGAGATAAACAACACTTTGTAACTGCAGAGGTAGAGGTGAGGCCCAGGTCAGGAGAAGGGACAACAGCAAAACCCATCATCAGCTATGCTGAGAGTGTCAGTGAAGTACTACCCAAAGAACTCCAAGGAGCTATAGAAAATGGAATCACAAATTCATGCATTCAAGGTAAAGGAAGTCCTATGACAGCTATACTGGTCTTGTATTTTTGTCAGAAGGAATTTTTTAGAAGGAAAAACTGCTAGGTAGCTTGAAAACTAAAAGGTAGTACATACTAACATGTATGTATTTCTCTATGCCAGGAATGGAAGTCAGCACGCCTTTGGTTTTCTTTTAAGGTTGATGTCATCTCAGTCAGTTAACAGTGAGCTTGGTGTTGTTTTGGTTTATTTTTTGTCTGGTATAAGAGATAAGGTGTTTACTTGATGACATCACATAAACCACAGTGATATAACAGAAATGGTTTCATAGGCCAGCATGCATTACACTTCTGTTACTGTTACTAATGCATTTTTTTGGTTTTCGAGTATGTTAAATACATGAGTTTTCAGTAAAAAACCTTATCTAATTGCAAATTCTGCATTGTCTAAAGGACTAAAAGTGTCCTTGACTTTTGATTAAGAATAGGAAGTCTTAAGTAACTTGTGGGCAAAAACTGCCTTACAGTAAAATCAATAGGTGGTGGATTGGCAAAGGATAATTTCTCCGTAAGAAGCAGCATGAAGTGATTTTTCAGTGTTGTTTTGTGGAATTGGAAAGCATCTCCCATCGTTGGCTGTGGAATGACTCTTAACCATGTGGTTTCGTTATGCTCCTTAAAGACACTTCAGAACTGTGCTGTCTCCAGCCCAAAATTGATGCCATTAAGTGCTTTAAAAAAATAAAAATACTTGGCCATGTTCTCTGTAAAAAAAAAAAAAGTCATGTTTCTTTTCTCAGATGTGGTTCAGGCCTCACATCTAGTCTAATACAGTTTGGTCTGGTTGAGAGTCCTGTGTTGGAGGGAGGTAATCTGCCTAGGAAACTAGTTTATCCTTTATGGAATTGAATTAGCCTTGGCGTTTTGGTCATGTGTTAGTATCAGGCATTGCTCTGATTATATTGTGTTCAAAAGGAAAATACAGAAAATATTCTGGCTTCTAGTTAACAACAGTTCTCCCTACTTTTTCAAATGATGTCTTGTTCAACAGACTATAATATAACAGATAATATATTTAAAAATAACTTTTTGGCAACAGTTGTCTGGATGAGTATATTCAGGAGCTTCTGGCTTTGAAAATTATCTGTGCTTTTGATAAAGAGAGTAAGAAGGTATGAGTCTTCATTCCTTTGTCTCTTTTGGCAAAGTTAGGAAATGACAAAACCTCAAAATGAGGGACGTGACCAGTAGCCACACCCCTGGGGGGAGGACAGGGAAGGAGAGAGCAAAGAGGAAAGTGAGAAGCTCCAAATTAATTCTGAAAAATTTTTGCATATGTCTCAATATTCTGAAAAACAAGTGAGCTTTTTTTTCTTTTTCCTTTTATTTCTTCTTCCTGGTCCTGCCCAGGACCTCTGCTTGGATTCCCAGTTCAAGATATAGATGTGACAGTGCAATCACTGACAGTGCATCCAGACACCTCGCACACAATGGTATCAGCCTGTGTCTCCCGTTGCATGCAAAAGGTACAGTGAAACTGTAAGCTGCTGTGGAACACAGTAGCATGATCTGCTACTGGGAAAATATATGTGTATCAATTGTTCCTCTCTGCATGCCGTTGTAATGCCCTTTCTGGGGACTTTATAGCTTTTGAAAGCAGAGAGTTTGAGACAGCTTCAGTGATGTAAGTACTTATATCAACTTTATTTAAAAAAACCCCTAAGACTGCATCAACATAACTTCCTTCCTTTCCATGTAGGCTCTGAAAAAAGCTGGTATACAAATACTGGAGCCCGTGATGAACCTAGAAATCACAGTAAGTGAAGATCATCTCAGTGCAGCACTCGCTGATCTTGCACAGAGGAGAGGTAATATTCAGGAAATCCAGTCTCGTCAAGATAACAGAGTTGTGGTTGCTGCTGTTCCACTAGCAGAAATGATGGTATGTGATTACCTTACCGATAGTAAAACTGATCTTTTTATATGCTTTAAAAAAACTTGGCTTCAGTTTACTTTTCCTTTTGTTAGGGATAAGTAAATTTAGAATGGATTTTTAAAATTGTATGTTAATTACTGAAGGTCAGAAGGAAGTGCCCACAAATTGAGTAGCTTTTTTATGCCCAATTCAGATTGCTAAACCAGCACGTATTCAGCTGTAAGTTAGAGAAGTAGTAAATACTACTAAAGTAGGTTTTACCACGAACAGTTTTTAAAAAAGATCATTATTGACTCATACATGTATTGCAATTCTAACACAGTAATATTGAAAAGTTAACTTACTAGTACACTGCAGTATACTTCTGACACTCTTTTTTCTCTGTGTGGTCTAAGCAGCTTTCTATGCTAACTTGTCTGCCCCTTATCCTAAATTGAGTGATGTGTGTTCTCCCTTCTGTCCAGGGCTACTCCACTGTTTTGCGTTCTCTAACATCAGGCTCAGCAACCTTCACATTGGAGCTTACCAGTTATCAAGCCTTGAGCAGTCAGGAGCAAAGTGCACTTCTTCAGAGGAGAATGGGGTTGGTGTGATCTTTACTCTGTAGGAAAGGTATTTTCTCCCCTCCTGTTAAATATTTTCATATGTACACCAGTGTGTTCGTCTGGGATGAACTGGTGATGGCAAATAATGAGTTAGCCAGACTGTTTTAACTGTCCAGGGAGGAAGGTTTAAGAGACTCTGCTCTGCTGGCACAACCTTGTAATTGCAAAGCAGAGATGCAACCACAAGTTGTCACTTTGCAAATTCTTATCTTGTGGACATCTGTAATGAGAAGTGATGCAAATCCTCTTCATAGAAATGACCACTAAGTCCACCTTGATGTGCTACTGGGACTGTCTTCTTAATCTAGTAAATAAAGTTTCTGAAGTTTTTGTCTGTCGGTAAAATAACTTCACAGTTTTGGCACTCTGTATCTTGATTTGTTTTCAGCTGTATGAAAGGATATGGTTAATAAGCACTTTACACTGTACAACTTACAGGTATTACTTTTACTGGTAGAAACCAGCTATGAACCAGAGTTCAGAACTGGGTATAATTTCTACCTGAGTTTCCATTAGCAAGTAAGTGAAATGGATACTTCTGCAAATCAAGTAAGATCCACACAAAAAAAAAAAAATACAGGAAAGGCAGTTTTTCCAGGACAGTAATTCTTACCTACCACCCTGCAGTATGTTGAGAAAGGATTTGTTTGTTTACCTTTTGGAATGAGTGAATTAAGCTGTAATGGTTCTGAGTTGCTAGGGTCTGCAATTATCTGGTTACCTAGAAAAGTGGCAAACGATACTTTGAAATAAAGAAGATAGTTTGCTCCTTATTTAAATAGTGTCTTAGCTTTATTTTTCTTCAACCTTAAAGTGTAAGTAAACTTGAATTAGTAACTCTATGGTATCAAGTTTCATGATTTTGCAGTGAAGAATCCCAGTTTTTGAAAGGTTAAAAATGATCATTTTTACTCCACCAAGGCTGTCAAATAATTTTATTTTAAAAGTGAAAATTAAAAGTCTTGATTCAGATATGAAACCACATGTTCATATTTATCCCCCAGAGGCACTTCAGGCTGTTGACAAGAAGTCTTTGCAGCAGTTATGGCCCTCTAGCTTCATGGGCGCAGTATCCAACAAACACCGGTTCGGCTGCTATGCCACGGCTGTTAAAATAAAGCAGAATGGCTATGATTGTTATCAAACTGGCTGCTTGTGTAGGCAGGAAGAGAGATACTAGCAATCTGTTTTAGTAGTTATAGAAACAAAACTACTTCCAAGAAATAACAGATGGCCTATTTAGGGAGTGAAAACAGGCCCTATTGTACTTTTGATTGAACCTCTGTTTCAATCAGAGGCACCAAGCTATTAGCAAACATGTTGAAAACTTAAATTCAGGGGCTAGTTCTTTTGATGTTCCGCAAAATCTATTCCTTTTATTGAAAAGAAGTCATAATGAAGGCAAATATGAATCAACTGACATTTGTGCATTCTCCCCTCTCCCAGCCTTAGTGTTTCCTTAATATGCAGCTCGAATTCCATAACTGTCATTATTTTTGGTGGGGAGTCAGGGTCGTTCAGTTTAGACTATAATAAATTATTCTGTTCTCATGTGGCTTTAAAAACAAACCAACCTGTGTGGCTTATGATAGTGCAGTAAGATAGTATAAAAACATATTTCAGAGTTAAAGTAGTTGAAAACAAAATTCTACTTCTTAAATGTTTAAGATCTAGATACTAGTGCTACTAATGTTCAAAAGTGGTCCAGTGGAAGAAAGTGAATAATGAAACACCTCAGCTGAACGATTGCTGCCCCTAAGCAAAACGTACGCTTAGTAAAGACAAGAGGTGGTGTCTAGGTCTCTAGAATATATGCCCATCTTCTTGTTTCCTTCCTCCCATCACCATTTCTCTGCAATCTGGGCTGCTGTGTCCTACAGCAAGCTAAGTTTAGATCTGAATAGTACCGACTGTGTTCACTGTAATATTTCAAGAGCAGTGGCCTTGATCTTCAATTGGCAGAGTTACTGTTCTTCCAGAGACCAGGATCTAGCTGTTGCCTACCCATTCCCTTGCTCCCTGGTAACCAGCTGCAGAGCAAGCCAGAGCTGTTTATTCTCTTGGAAAGGCCCCTTGTCCTGCTACACCTGCCACAGTCTGTGTGTACATGATGAATAAAAACGTTAGTAGGAACATAGTCCTTGCGTAAATGCCAAGACTACAACAGCCTGATACTAAGTCGGCTCTTTGAGGAAGCCCCATATACATGAAAGGCAACAACTGCAGCTCCATGGAATGTTCATTTTATCAATGGAAAGGGAATGGCTTCTCTAGTGTTTTTCCGGTTCAGAGCCTGTATAAAAAGAATCATTTTCAGGCCAACTTACCTTTTAATTAAGGTAGGTAGTTTCTAACAGGAATTGTTCATCCTAAGCCAGCAAAACAGTTTTTCCTTAGACTATTTTCTGTTGCTAAGTATGTGCAACAAGTACAGGAAGTGGTCCTTAGTTTGCCCCTGCATTCTGCATTGCTCATGCCAGCACTACCAGAGCAGCTGCTGTTATCTGGACCAGCTCCCTGCACAGCAATGCAAGTACCAGTGTTAAGGAAGAAGATGCAGATGCAGCAGTGGAGTTAACCAGGTCCAGAACAGCATGGCTTAGTTCACTGTAAAACCCTAATCCTAGTGGTAAAGTAATGTACACTTCACTGTTCAGTTGTACCAGTGTTTCCCTGAGTCCCCCAAGAGATGCACCATCCCGCTAAGTAATAGGACAGAAGTTTTTAAAGCCCTTTAACCTTGTTTTAACATGTATTTGTCAACTCTCTCTTCATGTACCTATTTTTCTCATGACTGAGGGAGATAGCAAAACTTACATATAGCAGTTTTCCTACACTATTGTTTTAATCCAGCTTGAAATAACCCAACCAAGTAAAAACTTAAAAGTCCTTCAGTGACTCTTGATTAAAAAGTGACTGTAAGCTGAACATATACTATATACTCTAAACTAAACATAAGTGATTCCAACAGATAATCATGCTAAGACATCTTCAGGAACATGAGCAGAGAGCTTGAGTGTACAGTGCTGACTGTAACTGCTGTTGTATCCTGTTCTTTAAAACACTGATTTGTATCTAGCTTGACCTACTACCACACAGAGTTGAGATTTTCAATGATTTGTCATAAACTTCAGTAGAGAAACAAAATGGTATGTTTCATGCGTGCTGCAGTTCAACTACTCAGCTCTCTTGACTGTATACTTTGAAAGTGGAGTCAAACTTGGATATAAAACCTAGAAATCACTCGTATCTACAGCTGTGAATGGACAAAGACAACACTAGCAATAAATAACCAGTAACTTGTGTGGGTACTTTGTAGGAAAGAACTGGGAGAAGAATGTGTTATGACTATTGTAAACAATATCAGTTCATAAATGAATTAAAATTTGTTGTGGACTGCTTATCCACCCCTTTCAGCCCCTAAAGTAAGGCAATACCTGAAAGAATAGCTTGCCCAAGCTCAACCTTCATGCAAACAGCTCCACTTGATTACCTGCTGCAGGTCTTTAATTATTATTAATAATAAATAAATAACACCACTTTTTTTTAAAAAAAGTCTGCTTTTCCCTCTGTCAGTGTACTCCTCCCACATATCCTTTAATAAAATTTTTGTCTGAAATGAGTCAATCATTTTTCCTTTACAGGAAAGAGAAACACAGATGAGTCCTAGTATTTCACTGAAAAAAGTGAGTTCTGAAAATTTTAGTTGCAAAACTGTCCAGAGCTCCTTTCTTAATGTATCTGTCTTCCTCTTCTGTGGATACAAAACCATATGCAATTGCATTTTCAGTCAGGTTAAACTGCTAGCTCTCCCTTTCATTTCCAGGCCAGCAGTTCATGCCTGTACCTTTACTCCACTGGTTTTAAAACTTGAGAACCAAGATACACTGTAGCTACTAAATCTTACCGGAGCATGCGGCATCGATGATTAGTCAGCCTTTTGTAGGCATCCTGCAAGTTGGTCACATTGCTGCTGCTCCAGAGTCTTTCCCCAACAGCACTTGCTCGAGGCCTGTAAAGGTATACTAAGTTTTAGAGTAGGTTTCGTCTAAAACCAAGAATGGATAAATTTTTTTTTAATACCAGGTCTGATAAAATACTTTAATACCCAGAAGCATTAATTTTCATAGCTGCTTAGGTTCAGCACAGAGCATTGTTACCACTATCATACAGTCCTGTTGGATTAATTAATGCTTGTAGTAGCTGGCTTTCTAAAATCTAATGATAAAGCAGTTCATACCATAATCTTGGTGTCAGGTTAGTTGCATCCACAAATTCCCCCCACAGGCAAGCTTCTCCACCTATTACAAGTTTCTTCTGTTCTTCAGATCCTGAATTTAAAGCAGAAAGTTAGAATTTCTCTCTGTCCAGAAGATGGGCATATATATCAACAATTAGATAGAACTGATGTTCAGTTGTTTTCATATAAAATACCTATCCTGACCATTAATTTAACATTTTGGTAGTCTTGTTACTGAATGTGAGAATCACCAAGCCATTTGCCCAGAGAAGGCATTTCTCTGCTCTGTCAGAAAGGATTTTTTACCTTTTATGCTCTGAAGACATTCCTCAGCTTTTTGATATTCCTAGAGATTTAAATCCTGATGGAAACTGATCGTTCTATCACATGCAGAACATTCCTTGAAAAAATTAGTTAGGTGGTCTCCTTAATGAGCTCTGAGAGGTCCCTTGCACAAAATGAAAGCCCCATGGAAAGTGTAAGATGTTTGTATCAACTTCAGACAGAAGGAGAGAATATGTCTTTTTCTAGAACAGTTTACCACTCAAGAAGCTTGATAACATAAATTCAGTGTCTGTTTACCAACAACCATTTTCCACAACTCTGCTCCTACAGCATCTGCTCACCTAGTCCAGCATTCTGTCTTATGCGAACACCAGTATCAGATGCTTGAGGAAGGTAACACCTTTCCCTGTAAGATGTGCAAAGTTTCTTTTTTTAATTTAAGTTTTCCAGAGTTTTAGCTGACCATAATTCCTTTGATTATGCTACAATCACAGTGATGGAATGGCCACTCTAAAGAGCCCTATTCTTTCCATTTACACTGTACTATAAACCAAGGAGTTTCATGCACAGAACATGCATATAAAACAAGTAACAAACCAGAGAATTTGAGTGGTTCAACTCTGTAGTATTTCTTCCAGTCTTGCCCATAACTAATGTAGTCTAAGTACCAGGGTGCTGACAGGACAGTGGTGAACCCAGCTCGAGTGACACTGCTCAGTTCATGAGCATAGTTATTTGCCTTCCACACTTGAACTACAGTGTCTGGTTTCAGCTAAAAGAGGAAAAGACAAAACAAACAAACTAACCAACTTAACACAAAAACATTAATGGAAATCCTAATTGCTGTTATCAAGGAAAAGGATCGCGATTTTCAAAACTCTCTATTTTGTTTTGAAGAGGAATGTTTTAGAAACTAACTTTTGTCATCCCCCACCCCGAAGTCTAAAGCTGATTAGCTCTTTGCTGGTTTTAAACACAACTCATACTAAAGTGAAGCCTAGGTTATACTATAAACAGTTAATGCTCTAAGGGGATTCCTACATGCACCACGTATCTGACTAGGTCTTAAAAGGCACGCATTTGGTGTTACTAGACCAGACACACAGTTATGTGAGGAAAAAAAAAGAAAGAAAACTCACAGAAACTTCTCTACTCTTTACTCTGATGTTTTAAAGTTTATTATATTAACTGTGTTCACCTTTAAAAAGCACTTCAATGCTGGTGTTCCTGTTTCGCCTATTACAACAAGTGATAATTTCAAGGGAGGCCCCACAGCTGGGGAGACTTGCTAATGTCAGCAGACTTGCTGCTTTAACTCTTAAGAGACAAAGCCAGACCTATTTAATAGTCTACTTTGGAAGCCTCACACAATACTGTGCTGTTACGCAAGAGCACCTTATTAATTTTTCCATCTTACCTGCGCTTTGTGATCAAACACTTCTTGCCAGACCATTTGTCCTTTGTTGTAGGAGTAAACAATGTCCAAAATGCTAGAATTTAGAAATAAGATCACGTTTGTGAACTTCAATGAGGTAAGTACAAGCACTCAAAGTAGCAACATTTTCTACCCCAAGGCACATCAGACCTTTCCCACCACTGCATAGGGGACCAAGAAAAAGCAGGTTGTTCTGGTTTTGGCGTTCAGTGCTCTGTCTTGCAGAGCATGTCCTACCACGCAGAACAATGTGCACGTGGCATTAACACAAACTGATGTTCAAAGCAACTCATACAGGGTGACTAAATCTGTGTTATTTAAGGAGAGAAATAAATGTCTGCAAAAACTTCCTCCCCACCCTGTGTGCTGACATTACTGCAGATACATAGTTTAAGATACCCAATATATTCACAGCGTGTGTAAACCCAGCCTACATATCCGTGCTGTGTCCCACATTTTAAAGCTATGAACTTCAGACACGGTGTTTTAAAATAAAGTGGATAGTCCCAAATATGTCGCAATTTTTCAAAATGATGTAGATATGAAATCAGCTTCCCTATCTGCACCTCAGTGCCACCTGAGCAAGAATTAAAAACACAACATACTTCCGAATATAGTAAGATTCCAGTTTAGCATAGTCTGTGCCAAAACCTTGCTTCTTCATGAACTCTTTCACTTCAGGGTTAGATTTCCTTAAATAGCAACAAGAAAACAAGTTAAAAAAAAAGATTGTTATGTTTTAAAGCAGCTTTCCCAACCATTTCTACCAATGCACAGCACACTAACTGATGCCTTAGGCATGCCACAGCCTAGAATGCATAGCAGAGCAGAAGCAGCAGGTTAACATGACTTAGATACGTTGAAACAGTTTCATCCTGATTTGAAATTGAGCCAATAGACCTAATTCTCTGGTAAAACTGCTGGAGTCCCTGTTCTGAAGTGGTCTCTGGCAGGCTGCCTCAAACTCCTAAGAGCTCTGGGGTTCCTGGCATCTCAGCCACTTTGTGAGAAGGTTGTCAGCAGTCTGAGAACTCAACAATTTTTATTTCTGCCACAAAAACAAACCAACAGTTTTGTGTTAAAGCATTTGCCAGAAATTTTCCTTCTCTATAAAAATTAAATCATATCCTGAATGTTTGGATTTGATCTTTAAAGAGAATGCAGAAATACTAACTAGACCAATTTGAATACTCATCAAAATGCTCCAAAATTTTTATTATTAGTTAGTCTCTCCAGCAAAGAGACTCCAAAATATTCAAAATCCACAACTGAATTAAGAACACTGTTAATACATGCTGTACTTCTAATACAAGCACACATGAATCTGTTTGGTAATTCTTACTGTTAGCAGATTTTCTGGAGGGCAGAACTCAATGTAAAGATCTACTTTAACACAAAGCATTTAAATGTTAATTTTCTTATCTAGTACTTTTCTAACATACTAGTTCTCTTTCCTGTCAGGGTAATTTTCATAAAGAAATCCTTTAGAATACCTGAATATTTATGAAACTACGAGTCAAAAAAGTTCTGCACATCAGTTGCTTGTGCAGGATCACAAATGATCTGCCTGTAGTTACAGAGGTAGGAGTGGAGATCTTTTGGCTATGCAGTGAAAACTGTCTCTTGCAACTGAGTTCCGTAATTGATGAAGGTGGATGGGTTTAGGAGGCACTAGATATTTGTTCTTTGAATTGTCACCATACCAACAACTGAAGTCCACTTCATCTCCTCCCAAATGAATGATTTCATCTGGAAATACACTGCTGATCTCTTTGAAGAACTTAGTCATGAAGTCATAAGTTGTATTCCAAACGGGATTTACAGGTCCAAAGGACCCAGTTGGCTGTCCTCCCTTGTAACAAGGAGTGAGAAGATCTTTTTGACCTAATAAAAACAATTAACAGATGATATTAAGTTTCATGTTGCTGTGCTAACTTTGCTAGCAGGAAGAAGCAGTTATCCATATTAAAAAGGTACACTTATTCATGACCTAAGTGCTCACCTATTTTAAGTATAATCAAATAGAGGCAGGATGAAATAGGACAACCTGTAAAATGTTGAAGAACCCTCTAACTGGCAGTCAGGACTCTGACTTTCAGATTTGTGATTTAACACACATTAATACATGTAACATGTCACAATACCTGGAAAACAGCATTTGGATAACTACTTGGAAAAAAAAAAGCTTCAATGATTATCAGAAGGAAGCCAATTAGAAGAAAGCCAAACATAATGAGTGTGCTTCAGATGCCTCTTTTTTTCTACTCTGCTTTGTTAACACGTAAGTAGGTGTGAGGTACATAGCTCAAGGAAGATGTCCTATCTCACTCTGCTAAGAAGGTAGCCTTACACAAGAAACGAAGGCTAAATAGAGATCAAAACTACACAATGCTTCTCGAGTCAAGATACCTGAAGCAACATAAGCCAGGATAACTAAACAGGAAAAAGTTATTGTATGTGGGTTGGAGATTTCTAAGTCCAGTTTATTTGGTACACTGTAGTTGCTGCAGCAGCACCTTCCTGGCTGTGTGTTTCCTACTCTGAGCACACTTCCCCCAAACAGGCCTTAGTGCTAGATTGCTTCTACTACTCAACTCAAAAACCTTAAAGACTTCTATCCAGTATCTTCAATTTGAATGCAAACAAAGCATAGCTACCTAAATTCATAAGCAAAGCCAGGACTACCTCCTCTGCATCACCTTAGAAAAAGCTATGCAGGAAGCTATTGAGAAAAATTGATTTTAGGAAAGGGGGATCAACTTGCTCTTTGAGTGAATGTAGACCACCTCACATATCACCAGGCAAGCCAATGGTTTTAGAAGTTCTCTGTAAGGGTGAAGACCACTTCAGATGAAAATTCCAAAAGAATGTTTAGCAAATTTAGGTTTTGCTTGGTTCCTTTCCTCCTCATTTTAAATACTGAGAAAGAGCCTGAAACATCTTCCAACATTATGACCACATCCCCACAAGATGAGTACAAGATTTATCCCATGGCTAAAGCTATGAAACACTAGAAAAATCTTTAGTTTTGGCCAAAGCCATCTTAAGCAAATTGCAGTAACGTTGCATTCAGCACACATGGAATTAAGGCACATGGTTTCCTGGTCCTTGAGTGCATGTAAATGCCAGCATTCACTATCAAGAGAAGTATTACTCTGAGACCCAGAAGATAACTCAGTGAAGTTACAAGTTCACTGTGTTTTATACACTGGCAGATTAGCACTTCACCAACAGACAGAAACATCAGTCACTTCCAAAGAACCCTCCCAGAGCAACTCCAGAGCAAGCAACTCATTATTTCTAGCCACTGGCTTATTACTCTAAACTTGAAAGTTCTGAGTGAGGGGGTATCAACAACAAAGTCTAAGGCAGAATACATCTGTACTCTTGCACACACATCTAGAATAGAACATGTCAACTTTCTTCATTCATTTTACTTCCTCTAAACTGTAAAGGTCACGACATTATTTAGTGCCTCTTCCTTATCAAGGGCCTTCCAAAGCACTTTACTGGTTACTTCTTAAAAAATTCATTTGCTTGCTACTACTCACCACAATGTCTTAACAATTAATACTTTCTTGGGCATACCTTTTCCCCAAGACTGTGTGTGTCCTGGGGTATCAAACTCTGGGATAACTCTGATGCCTCTCAGCCGGGCATACTCAATCACCAGACGGACATCAGCAGGAGTATAGATGAGATTAGAGGAGTATGCCCCCTGCAAAATACTCACATTTAGAGACAGTTTACAACACACTATAGCAGCAGATCACAAAATCTGGATGGAAGCATTTTAACTTAGACTGGAGAGGAGTTTAACAGGCTGGCTGTGGTTTATCAACTGCACGGACAGAACTTTTCAGTTAATTTGTGGAGAGAAAAAAACCCCTCCAAAACAACAAACTCACAACACTGAGACAGACCTCCCTGACTAGACCTTCCTTTCCTCCTTAGCTCACAGTTACTGAAGAACACAGAAAAGCTTGTTTCTATTCCTACAGAATTTTGAAAGATATGCTTTTCAATTCCTCTGTATAGAGGCAAGTTATTTTTCCCCATTAGCTCTGAAACATTGGGCCCTTGCTACATAACATACAAGACTAATGGAAAAATTCTGCCAAGTCAGAAAGAACTTCCAACATCTCTTCTTCTCAGTTTTGATACAGTGACCAATTTAGCACCAGGACGTGTTTGTTTTGACTAAATTTGAGCGTAATTCCACTCGCACACAACCAACAAATGTGACAATGACCCAGATTACCGCAGTTCAGTGAAACAGATGCTTCCCAAAGATCAAACTACATAAGCATACATCATGACTCTTCATGATTAATAGCACCTTAAGCTTCTGTTTATCTGGAAATGGTTTCCACAGCTGAGTTAGTCAAAAAAGGAAACGGTAAACAAGCTTGTCAGAGAGAAGCTTGTTGAGACAAAGGCCATCTCCCTCTCTCTAGCTGTCAGTGGGAAATACGACAGAACTCCACAGCCTTCACTGGACAAAATCTGACTGCACTATGCAACATCTACGATTTTTAAATTATAAAATTCTTCATAGCATCTGCTCAAGCACTGCTAACATAATTTTCATGAAGGTCAGATTCCAGCAAGCATTTTAAAACAGAATCACAAATCTTGTACTTAGGCTTAGTCTACTTAACTATTCTTAACTACTTAACTACGTTTGATTTGGCTCCTACCGTACGGTGACTGAGCAAGAACCTCATGATGGCTCTCACTAATGTAACAAAGCCTATGCATCTACAAATAAAGAGACACATTGCACTGTATTTGTTTTAGGAAACAATCTTGCACTTTTGGATCTCTTACAGACATGGTGTGTTTTGTAAAGCTAACTAGGTATCATACACTGCAGAAGTACTGTTGCAGTGGTTCCAGACCAAGAGCTGGCAGGAAAATCTCTTACATTTGTTTGAGTGGCAGAAGTCGACCAGTTAAAGAAACCCATCAACAGAAATCCAAGCAGTGTTTACTACTTATTTGCACACCATTAGTGTTTGAACGCCTGCAAACACTGAAGATCATGCAGAAAATTTGCACAGAGGAGTTAAGAAGGTCATTTACCTTGTATCTACCAAGGAAGACTTAAAAATGGTCCACATAGACACTCAGGTAGGGTCCTAAATGTGGACTTGCTGGTTACTGGTCGCATGGTAGTGTTTTACAATCAGCCAAAGCAGATGTACTCAAGCATTAGTAAACTCTGCACTTAATTTTCATGAAATATGTACCAAATTTCCACCCCGCCACCCTGCTCCAATGATGTTCACTCACCTTATCACTTAATTCAGGGAAATAAATGCTCTGGTAAGGGAAGGACTGATCATCTACTATATGCCAGTGAAAAACATTGAACTTATTAAAAGCCATGGCATCCTGTAACAAATAATGCAATAGTCTAGTTAAACACTTCATTCTCATAGAAAACCTTTGCAAAAAAGTAGTCTTGTCCCAGCAGAATCTGGATGCCCAGAGCAACACCTAAAAAATAAAAAAAACCTCTAACAAACCAAACACCCAAAAAACCAACCAAAACCCACCCAATCCCTCCACCAACAAACCAAAACACCATTCTGTGTTTCACTAAATCCTAGAAGCACACGTCTCTACTGCTCCATCCCCCTGCAATCTACTCTCACCACTGCTGTCAACAAGCTCTTGATCTGACCTCCATTCTACCAGCCTGTATAATATGAACTGCTGTGAACACTTATGAATTTCTTCCACGTCAGAACACATACCCTGAGATTAGCTCAGGTGGTTACAGCATGGTAATACTAACACCAAGGTTGCAGGTTTGAACCTCAGATGGGCATTTCACTTAAGAGCTGGACTTGATAATTCTTCTGGGTCCCTTCCAACTCAGATGGTTCTGTGGGTAATTCTCTATGCAGCATCACCTACTTCAGCTTACAGAAAAGCTTATACTTTTCTAACTAAATACCTTGGACTTGAAAACAGAACAGCATGAGAGTTTCCTACTACATAGTACATCCCTTCTGGCTAGTGACTTCTGCAGAATCCGTTTCAAATGCATGCAAAATAAATTACGCATTTTACCTGCAAAAGACAGTGTTTCTTTCATGTTTTCATTCATAACAGTGTCAGTACTTCCCTTTTTTTGATCTTGAAGATAATTGAGATCAATGTTAACACACTTATTTTAGAATTATGACTCCAGCTGGGCAGTTACACACATACCTTGAGTTATGCCAGCTTGTTAGTCACTGTAAGTGTGTGCTGTGAGCAGACCAAATAAGTGTTTACATCGTTCATGATTGATCGCAACACAGCTACTCCCAATCCCTTGCCACAATACAACTGTTTTCACCACCGACTCCCCCCATTCTTTTTTTACTTAAGTGTATTTAAAGAAGTGATACAACATCAAATTCAAAGGAAGATTTATATCTTGTCCATTCCCTAAATTTATCTCATGTTTCGTGACACTGCAGAAGTTTTAACTGCCACACGTCTTCATGCATTTCTAACAAATACCATCCTTCTACATAGAAAATTACATCTCTAGACCTTCAGTTCACCTACTCCTCCCTCAAGGACAATGTCCTTTCTGGAAATATAGTGCAGCAGTTGAACACAAACTAGAAATATACTTGAACTTCTGCCCTAAGCATCTTATCACCACACGTCAGAGAAGAGATTACTGGTGCTTTTTATTAGTCTGGATTCAAGCAGGCACGGAGGAGGGAGGGATAGCATACTTGTTCTTAAAACTACCAAAAGTGTTATAAAATGTAGCTCTGATAAAGTATTAGAGACAGACATGCAATTTAAGGAAAGAAAGCAGAACAGCAGCAGTTACAGAAACACAAAAATGGTTAGAAACGCAAGTCTCTATGGACATCTCTTTTAGACAAAACAAAAAATACTGACACAGGTATTTACTCGAGACCATTTGAAGTACCCTCTGTCGCAAATGTAACATTGCACAAGCATTACTTGCTGAACAGGCACTAATCTTGAAGTTGAATACAAGTGTTAAATACCCAAAGGACAAGTTCTGAGCATAGTTCAAGGATGACCTCAGAAATGAAGACTCTTTTTACTTGCACTCTTTCTGCCTATCTCAAACCTGTTTTGCAAAGTTCTGCAACATGGAGGGGAAATTTCAAATATTATTTCATCTTGGAGAAGCGAGACAGAGACAAGACAGAAAACTGCCTATTCCTCCACTTCAACTAACTAAATAATCCCTCCTACCAGAACTTCAACAAAAAATCGGGGACTGCAAAACAGAAAACCACACAGCTCTGGCTGCTAAGCTTATACAAATACATCACCTTTCAATCAAGGTTGGAACACGTTAATTCTTATTGTGCTTACTTAAGCTTTTTGGAGAATGTTTTGTTTGGGTTTTTTTGGTTTTTTGGGATTACTTTTCAGTAGCTTCCCATGAACATTTTGAATTTCCTCCCTTGCTATAGAGTACTTAATTACTGGCTTGCACTTAGTAGCCTAAGAAAGGACTGTCAAAGCCTGCTGCTGGACTACCAAAGTCTGCTCCAAAAGACTGGAGTTTTCCTGAAATCACTGGCACTGAAGCTAGAATTTGCAAGGTATCCCTTGCAATGCTTGATGACACTCAGGTATCTCAAAACATGCTTCCAAGAAATAATACATAAGCTGGTTTAGGCAACAGAAAATACAGAGAATCCGAGGTACCACAAACACCAGTCCCCTTTACAGATTCAATAATCATTGTGTCTGCCCACTCGATGCCTCTCCAGTCTATGTTCAGACGTTTGCTTAGCAAAGTTCACTCTGTCCTTTTAAAGTCAGACAGAGAAGATGGGTTCTTCTTTCATAACAGCTCCAGTTGTTACCTACTTCAGGGGACAAAACACAACAACAAAATGCCTCCATCATTAATGACACAAAACTGCCTACTTACCAGGTTTGTAAGAATAGATTTCAATGGTAAATAATGTCTTGAAGTGTCTAATAAGACTCCTCTATGAGCAAATCTTGGGAAGTCATTGATTTCAGATTCATTGACAAGAAACTATGAGAATAAAATTTAAAAATTAGAATTTTATTTTATTTTCATATTCATAACTTCAAACAGGAAATACTTTTTTATTTTCAGAAAATGATTCTTGGAAATCTGTAACAGACTGAAATGCTGCTGAATGAAACTGGTAGATCTGCTGTATCTAGAAAAGCACTCAGTTACCAGGACAGTGGATTTAGGTAACAGCCATACTTACACTTCCATAGTCATCTTCATGAACCAACTGGCTAAAGGTTTCCAAACCTGGAAAAATATCCAAGAAAGGGATCTTGATTACAATCAGTTACAAGCAGCACTGTAATTATTTACAGGCATTCACATAGCTAGAAAGAATGCTTTGTAGCTGAGTTTCTTTCTCTTTAGCAGTTTCCTTAACTGCTCAAGCACCACTGTTCAAAATATTCCGGAGAGAACCATTCAAATTCTCCATTATGTACAGATACTGAATACTTGGGCTACCGCTCAACTGTAGCGGATTACTCCCCAAATAGTAAGAAAATTACTGAGAGTGAGGTAGGAATTTCTGGTCTTGTGCATCTATTCCTGTAATTTCTGGAACTGGTGAAGTTTCTAATTCAGCATGAAAAACCTGTTGATTTATAGGTAACTAATATATAGACTTAACATTCCAGTAAGAGCAGCAGACTGAAACGTCAGGATTATTATTCTGTGTGATGCGTTCAGCATGTCCAGTTATTAGGTGCAGTCAGAAAATAATCCGTTCATGCTGTAGTTTAGACAGCTTTTTGCTTGGCCTGGCTGATTACAGGCACAGCAAGAATGCAGTCACAGTGTGCCACTGGATCTGAGATGCTGAGCATCTGGACCAAGGGCCTAACTGATACACATCTGAGAATCCTTCTGGCCTGACTGAGCTTACTTCCAATGAGGTACTGAATGGGAGCAAGGCTAAGTGGTCAGCTGGTTCTTGGTCTGCCATGAAGTTTGTATAAGCCCTAAACAAATAGCTCAATGTGAAAAGTATCAGCTTACCTCTTAAAGCACCCCATACCTCATAAGCTTTCAGTATAGCCACAGGCTCAGTTACAGTTAAATGATCTAAAGAAAAGAAAAAAAAGCTTACTCCTCAAGAAAGCATGAATTGACAGGACAGTGTCAAAAGGCATTAAAAAGATTCTTCAAGTGCCACATCTCCCTTTGTGTTTTAAATTCCAGCCAATCCTGTTTTTAATGGTGATAGCATGCAATTATTTTTCATCTACATTTTCCTGATATAAAGCAAGCTACTGTTCAGAGAGTCAACAGCTAATTAGAAAGATAAAACAAGTAAGGTGCTTAGTAATGGCAATGTTAAAATACTGTACGTGAGCCAAAATTCCAGCAAAGTTTAACCCAACTGATTTAAAACATAACAGACTATATTTTTACATTTAAGACGTATGTGATAAGGGTTGGGTAGCTAAGCCAAACCTAATCATGAAAAGTTTACTTCTCCTTTTATACAGTTTATCGTTACATATTTTTTTAGATATATAACTTGTCATATAATATTGTCAGGTGCTTACTTTTCTTATTACAAAGAAAAAAAATTAATTAAAAAATTTTACAATAAGTTGCTTGGAACAATTAACACAAGCAGGTAAGAGGGCAGGTAACCAGTACTTCGACTACATATCCAATACTCTTGCTACAGGATAGTCACTGACTGTCCATACTATCTTTATTAAGGAGCCAGACCACCCAAACCAGCAAGTCAACAATAACAGCATTTTTCAGAATTTGTACCCTTAAAAAGATAGCCCATCAAAAACCAGAAAATTAAAACTTGCTGAAGTCTGGAAAGCTCAGCTTATTACATGAAGAAAATATGTTACTTGTAACAGGAAACTTAGAGCAGAGGGAAAAAACTGCCTGTTCTAAAGAATGCAACCTAAAAATCACATGGTCTGATAGATTCCATGACAGAAAACAAGAAGGAGCTTTGGTTAAAATCTGAAGTTCAAAAACCAGTTCAAAGTTCAAATAATAATAAAGCAGCACAATAACCTGACTGGCAGAACAACGTTAAGAGCATTAGCATGTTTGTTGCTATATTTCATTTGCATTATAAAGTACTATAAGTTTGCACATAAAAACTGAACTCTTTGGCTGTATGTCCCAAAAGGATTTCGTAAATTTAATATCAGTACATTCTATTACAAGTCAGGTGGAATTAATCCTGCTGCAGATGTATGAGTTAAGATTAAAAGGATCTTTTTTCTAAGGATCTATATCCTGGTTACCAAACAACAGAAGATTATCTCAGAACTAGATTAATTGAATATATTGATTCTTGTGCTGGCCTGCCCAGACAAAAAGCAATACTGTTGCTCATTCTTACTTCTGTTAAGAAAATCTCTGGTGATTAGTACTTTATTTAGAATACTTCTCTACTCTGGACTTCAGTCACAGAACTAAAGAAGCATAGAAAAATGAATCCAGTATAAACATGTTTTCAAATCCTTTCTTGTATTTACAGATAGAAAGGAAGTAGATTTATAGGACTGCAAGATGAATAACAAGTTCAACGAGCACTTTCTGGTTTTCCTGGAGAAACAGGAAATACCATGTACATATCTCAGTGTAAGTAGCTTCAATTCAAATGTAGTCATATCTAAGGAGATGGGTAAGCAGTGACAGCCTTCACTCAATGCTATACCCTGTACTGAGAGGGATCATGTCCTGACTATGCACACATCTCATCAAAGATAACTGGCTATTGCATAGCATGCTATCTCTGATTCTTAATGCTAGCTGCTAGAAAGGATAGTAGCGGGTAAGTGAGCTGTATGATAGCAGAACTGCAAAAACCATAGGCGACACGTGACGAGCTTCGTGATTCACTGTGGGCTGACACTTCGCACAGCATCAAGAGCAGGAATTATCTTCTGGTCGCCACTGTTGTGAAATGTTTTTGAGCGCTTCCGAGAGCCCTTGCTTTCCAATTCCTTAAAAAACCCCCTGCTGACTTCTACACCGGACACGTGATAGGAAAACAAGCGCTTAACGGTGCCGCCTAAGCCGGGAAGGAGGAGCGCGACGAGCGGCGTGCGGGTACTCACAGGCCTCGCTGGAGGTGAGCTGCGGGTGCTTGTCACAGCCAGGGTCCGCCGCCTCGATCACCACCTGCAGCTGCAACAGCTCGGGCTCCGCTCGGGCAGCCAGCGGCCTGCGGCCCCACGTCTGCAGCCGGGAATGCCCGAACATGTACTCGTAGTACCTGCCGGGGAAGCACAGGCGCCGGCGGGGCCCTGAGACGGCTGCTCCCGTCCCCAGGCCACCGCTGCAGCACCCCCAGCCCCGCCGCCGCTCACCTGCGGAAGGCGTCCTGCAGCAGCCCGCAGTCCGGGCCCGCCGAGGAGCCGGCGCCGTGCACCAGCTGGAAGCGGCTGGGCGCCAGCTGCAGCTGGCGAGGGTACGTGCGGACCCACTGCGGCAGCGGCCACAGCGAGTCCTCGGGGACGGCGTCCGCCGCCAGCTCCCAGCCGGACAGGTCCGGCTCGGACTCCGTCCGCGGGGCGCCGTGGCGGAGGTTGGTGCTCACCAGCACGGCGGGCACCACGACGAGCCCCAGCAGCAGCCCAGCCAACCCCATAGCTCTGCCCATAGTGCGGCGGCTGCGGCCGCTGCCTCAGCCCGCCTGTACCACTCACGGGGCAGTGCGACTCCGCCTCCGGCGCCACGGCGTTGGTCAGGGCGGGCTCGGGAGCCTCAGTGCCCGCCCGCGGCACCGCCCGCCCGGAGGCCCCTCGGCGGGAGTGCGGCAGGGTGAGGGTATCGAGGGAGGCCCTGCTGGAGCGGGTGGGTTCTTCGCACTGCAATGAAGGGTTTTCTCACGTAAAAAACATTAACTATTAGCGTCCAAAGGAGAGCCACGAGGATGGTGAAGGGTCTGGAGGGGAAGCCATATGAGGAGCGGCTGAGGTCACTTGTTGTGTTCAGCCTGGAGAAGAGGACACTGAGGGGAGACCTAATCGTGGTCTTCAACATCCTTTTGAGGGGAAGCAGAGTGGCAGGTCCTGATCGCTTCACTCTGGTAACTAGTGACAGGACTCGAGGTAACATGAAGCTGAGTCAAGAGAAGTTCAGGTTATTATCAGGAAAAGGTTCTTCACCCAGAGGGTGGTTGGGCACTGTCACAGGCTCCCCAGGGAACTGGTCACAGCACCAGCCTGACAGAGTTCAAGAAGTGTTGGGACAACACTCTCAAGCACGTGGTGTGATTCTTGGGACTATCCTCTTCAGAGCTAGGAGTTGGACTTCGATGATCCTAATGTGTCCTGTCCAGCTCAGCATAGTCCATTAATCAGCTGGCACCATGAGGTCCTGCACACGGAACCGCTCTACAGAATAAGGGAGCATAGCTGGGCCAGCTTAATTTCTGTATGGAGGAAAGACTCTGCATCTCTTGCAGTGCTACAAAACAATTTCAGTCTCAGCAGAAACTACTTTTTCACAGGCTTTCTACAGAATATGTTACAAGCTATATGGTGAATAGGCCAGAGAGTGAGTTGCAGTGAAGTGTTTCAACCTTTAACCAAACCAGCCTGGTGTTTTGGCCGATCTCAGTCTTGGGAATGTTGTTCTGAGGTGTTTGTAAAGAAGGTAAATCAAAATTTCCAAGATTGGAAGTCACTGTATGGAGGAATTCAGACTTCATGCCACCTCTAATTGAATAGTTAATGTGAACGCTGAAGTGTCATCATTGTTGCTTCGGCTGATGCACCAGTTAAACCCACAGCAATGATGGGGGGAGCTGACACCTGCATGCTGCTTCTGCAGAGTAACTGAGGAGCTGGTCAGCCGTCCTGAAGGGAATGAATCACAGAACACCCTGGTTTTGCCATTTGCTGTGCCCAACCATGCCATTGGAATGCAAAGCCTTGATGGAAAGTGTTTGATGCAGGCTATCCATAGCAGAATGTTATTTAACCTTGTAATGCTGTAAGTAAAAGCAATTCCTTATTATATCATAGAGGCACACAGGACATGACACCTGCAAACCTACCCTCCTGCCCCCTGCATGCCAGGAGATGTGGAAATGGCAGTGCTGTCTTTTCTGGCTCTCTCAGAGGCAATTGTTACACTCCACTCAAGTGGTGGCAGAGGTTTTCAGTTGCCTGCTACATATACCTCATTTATTTTCTCTTTGTCTGGTGTGATTGTCTCCTCCACTGTGCTGATTCAACTGTTCATGCTGCCTACCTCTGTTCATCTTTAAACATACTTAGAAATTATGGATTATTTCATAGGTTTCTTTGAGATATCTGAGAGATCAGTAAGTTCTCTGGGAAGGAGAGGGTAACAATAAGTAGCTGCATTTGCAGAGGGGACTGTAAGATACTGAACTACATCTTCTGTTTACAGGTAAGTATTAAGCAGCCTGGCCACCCCAAGGGCTGGTTACGAAAGACACACTGAAAATTTTTGCTTTCAGTTGTTTTCAGTGGCTGTGTCTTCTGTAGAGCAAGGCTGTTTTCTACCAATGAAGTGCACCTATTCTTTAGTCACCTAATAAATATTTGCCTAATCATTTATAATTATCACAAAATACTAATGAAATTAGTGTACAAAATACTAATTAAATGAATTTTGCTTTTTTTTCTACTCGGGGTAGATTTTCTGATGGCCAATAGAGATCAGGTAGTCTTTCCTTGTGTAAGACCATTAATAATAGCTTCTTTCTTTTACACATTGGTATACTGAACAAAATAGTAGAAACTTGGTATCTTTGAGATATTTACATCACTGTCAGTTTTGCTTGAATTTGGCCTCTGGAATTAAAAAATTAGTGGGTGGAGTAGTCAGACATGAATGTGCTATCCTCATTTGCTAAGGAAACCTGACTGTAGTGTCTTTGATTACCACAAACAATCTTAAATTTGCATTGGCATTTTTAGACACTTAGGTTTGAAGTGTTATGATGTAACCCAGTTTTATGTTGCATGCAAGGACTGGTTCCAAGCTCACAGTCTTAAGAGGATAAGCAGGACACATAGAATTGAAGAGTGTTGGACTGCAGGCTGCAGTCTTGAAGTGGTTTTCTTCAGGGGCTGGGTGATTTCAGTGGGATTTCCACCGAACACAGCAGAATGATGAAACTGCAGAGCTAGGAGTAATTGTTTCCAGCATGTGCACAATGAAAGAAGACATCAGTGTGCTTCATGCTCTCAAAAAAAAAAGCTCCAGTATCAACTCAAAATCTTGAATGTGGAAATCCACCATATTTTATCCTTTGCCTGTTCTGTAAATTTGATGTTGTGCTTCTGAGAGGAATGGATTTTGATCTTTCTTTATTGTTTTGCCTAGGCTGTAAACTGTGTTAAAATGGGAATGTACTCTTATCTAGGCTTGTAAAGACTTAAGTGGTTTTATAGGTTATACATACCTGTTGAATGAGTACTAAAGTACTATTTTGCATTTGTGTGGAAAAATTGAGAAGTGCAATCATGAGTTACTCAGATAAAGAACTTGGATCCCCTGGTTCTTCCAGAGATGGCTTTTCCATTCCCTAAGGTAAAAGTTATGTGTCATTTAGTTGCAGACTAACCCTTTCTGAAAATGGGAAGAAAATTGCTACAGTAAAAAAATGTGGTAAATGAAGCTGAGCTTGACTCCTACAACAGAATTGTACAGATTCCTTCACACACATTCCTGTGTTAAACAGGAATTTAAAAAGTGGTTTTGGACATTAGAAATCTTAAAAGTTCACCTTGCTAACCCAAATGGTGGAATTGGGCTGCACACCAGTAACATTTACAGGGGGAAGTTCTTCCATTTGTGTAGCTCTCAGTTCTTTCAGTTGCTCTGTGGCTACAGCAGTCACTTCAAAGTGATAGGAGATCTCTCAGGAATGTTTCCAGGTGTGCAAAGAAATATTCCATATAGTCTCTGCAGTTGACTCCACTTCTTATTTGAGAAATACCAAAGCACACAGAGGAAACAGTGACTTACTACCACTGAGTAATATTTTGTGGCCACTGTAGTCTCGTCAACTTATGGGAATGTTCCTACCCAGTAGACTAGCGTGTGAATTCAGACCAGACTGGAAATTGCACATCAGTGTCTCACAAAGACATTTTTGGAGTATGTTAAAGGTTCCTCCATTAAATTTTGAAAGAAATGTGTCACTGTTAGTAAAAAGTATGACTTCCCCATTATTTGGAAACCAGGTGATATTTTATTTCCTGCATTTCCAAGCTAAGCTAAATTCCTAAGTTACCTGAAACTGACAGATCACAAGTAAATGTTTTTTACCATGCTTATAATAAGTTCTGCTGTTCCACTATCTGAATAGTGGAACATATCCTATGAGTAGTACATATCCTTTGCAGATGGGACTGAATCTTTCCATGCACCTGCTTACTTGCTAGGTGAATGGCATAGGGTACCTCAGATGAAGGTCTTGCCTACAAGGGGGTGTTGTGACTAAATAAGTTAGGATGATCATTTCCTACTACATGTAGCAGCTGGCAATAATTTTGTATAGGGAAAGATTGTGAAGATTCTGCAGTTTGGAAATGAAATAAATTTCTAGTGGGGGCTGCAGTTTGGAAATGTAGTAAACTTCTGGCAGGGAGTCACTTGCTGCACTGTAAGTTCCTAACCTAGCTTGCACACAGTCTCCTGTATGGTTATGGTATGTCCACATTTTTCCAGACAGATGTTCTTTTTCATCCCGGCCACTTTGTATAGGTATATTTTTATGGATATCTTCTATATATCAGGAGGATCCAGGCACCTTTTACATCTAGAAGGCTGGAAACCCTGACAACCTAGAAATCCTGTGTGTGACCAGTAAGTGCTTGAATTACGGGTTTAGAACTCTCTGACTTTAAGTATGTTTGTTGGCTGAAGAGAATTTCCAAATGGAAGATTATACATGAGCTGTGTGTGAGCTACATGCTGAGAATGTTGGTACTGATGTTGACATATATAATTAGGGATAAGAACTAATGAAAACAGGATGTTTAACTGATGTAACTTCAAGGAAGCTCACAGGCTAAAAATGTTTCAAACAATAGCAAGGACAGTTTGTGAATGGATGCACATGCCAGATGCATGATTAGTGTAAGTAGGTGAACCAGCTAGAAAGCAAACTGTTGACACAGCATATATAATACACACATATCCTTTTGTAAAGGGAATTGTGGTTTAGGCTGCCAGCCTCATTGTGTTGAGTAAAACACTGTCTGACTAGTGTTTTATTATTTGTTATGTTGTTTGGATAGAAAGAAATCTGAATGATTCTAGCACTGAATCTGGTCTGTGGCTTCAGTGCTTAAGCCCCTAGAAGGTGTGAAACACATGTTGGGAGAAAGTGCTAGCATATGCCAGATGGAGAAAGGTTCTAGGCTACTGGGTGGCTATAAAACTCCTCATGGTCTTTTGTTGATTTGTCTTTTTTTGTTTCACGGCTGTCTGGGAATTCTGAAAGTGAGGTCTGGAGCTATGCTGCCCCTGGGCTTGGGGACTTCAGACTTATGGAGCCTCCTATTCTGATAGAGATATACTGCTCCCAAATAGCTTGCTCTGGGGTCTTTTTTTGTTTTCATCAGCACTGGTTCTTTGGTCTGCAGCAATTGCAATGAGATATCAGAGGGAGAAAAAGGCTGAGTAAGGCCTCTTGTACAGTCTGTTTTGAGTAATGATTTGTACCTGTTCATTACCTGCTGATTTCTCAAAGTGATTTGGCCATCACTGCAGACACAGTTTGTCAAGTAGGACATAGTAGAGCTGTCCTGAATTAGAAGTGTGTGGAAAAATTCACAACACCGGAGGCTTGTGTGCAAAAAGGAAACAGAGGAGTCCAGTAACTTTATTCAAATAAAGGGAGAGGCCATGGGGCATTCCCCTGGGGTCTCTCAGTTGGGGAACACAGTCCCCTTTTTATCCTGAGCTCCTGGCCACATCACCCTCTTCCTTTCCCCATTGGTTGAGGTACTCAGAAGGTGCAGACTTCCTGAATCACCTACTCTATGCCCCCCTCTAATATGCACTCCTTTTTTTTTTTCTTTTATAACAAAATACTATTCATAATTCTATTAAGTCTTTGTTCTTTTTGCCTAAGTTCAGGAATTTAACACCNGGGGCATTCCCCTGGGGTCTCTCAGTTGGGGAACACAGTCCCCTTTTTATCCTGAGCTCCTGGCCACATCACCCTCTTCCTTTCCCCATTGGTTGAGGTACTCAGAAGGTGCAGACTTCCTGAATCACCTACTCTATGCCCCCCTCTAATATGCACTCCTTTTTTTTTTTCTTTTATAACAAAATACTATTCATAATTCTATTAAGTCTTTGTTCTTTTTGCCTAAGTTCAGGAATTTAACACCACCTTGGCTGAGCAGCAGTCCGTGTCAAGTAGTAACATTTTCTAGAACTGGTAGTTTCTTCCACTACTTACCTATCTCTAAGTTCTGGGCCCTATCTCCAAGCAGATTCTTATGGTCTGTTTGTAAAGACACATTCATCTTATTCCTTTCAGAAGCAAGGTAGTCAGCAAAAGGGTAACAATTTTGACCACAGAGGAAAAAGGACTATTCAAGCAGAAGGAGAATTTCTTACTTCTAGGACTACTTCCCTGAAGATCTCCAGATCTTTTACCACTACAGCCCAAATATTCGAATGGTTCTGCCTATACACAGCTGTCCTTAAAAATAGCTCTGGTTGTTCTTTACTTTATTCTGGGCCAGCTTCTTCAGAATTACACACTGTATTCTCCATTTGTATGTGTCTTACTTTATGCAGTTGCATTCCCTCAGTCCTGGAAGTGTGTGCTACTAAAATATGTTTTAGTGCAAAACTTCTAATCATGCCAGTTCTTCATCGTACCTATAGATAGAGGGTAAAACTCATATGCTGAGAGGGGACTTAGACAGGACCACTAATTTGTCTGTGCAAGATAACTATGATAGCAGTGCAAGACAGTAATTTCCCCAAAGGTTTTCTGATGTTAAGTATTCAGGACATCCTATGTCTTTGCTGCTTCCCAGGGCAAATAAAATCCAGGATCCCAGCATAGCTCCAGCTGATAACATGACAAGGCAATATAGCACATAGACCAGGTACTGAGCTTCTTGATTACATGCTCTGTCTCCTGGAAAGTGGACCAAACTCAGTGTGGTGGGTTGACCATGGCTGGTTGCCAGATGCCCACCAAAACTGTTCTGTCACTCTTCTCCTTAGCTGGACAGGACACAGAGAATATCACAGAATGATAGAATGGTTTGGATTGGAGTGGACCTTAAAGATCATCTGGTTCCAATGCCCCTGCCACAGCCAAGGACACCTAGAAGATGGATGAAAAGCTTGATGATGAATCTATGATGAAAGGCTCGTGGGTCAAGATAAGGACAGGGAAAAATAGTCAATCACTGTCATGGGAAAACAGACTTGAGTTGGGGAAAAAATAATTTCATACCAATCCATTGAGAGTAGGATAATGAGAAATAAACCCAAATCTTAGAAACATTTTCCTCCACTACTCCCTTCTTCCTGGATTCAGCTTCACTCACAATTTCCTCTGCCTCCCACACCTGAGCAGCACAGGGGGTCAGGGAAAGGGGGTTGTGGTCAGTTCAACATAAATTGTCTCTGCTACTCCTTCCTCCTCAGGAAAAATGCTCCTCACACTCTTCCACTGCTCCAGTTTAGTTCCCTCCCACATCAGGAAGTCCTCCATTAATTTCTCCAGTGTGAGCCCTTCCCACAGGCTGCAGTTCTCCACAAACCACTCCAGCATGAGTCCCTGCCACGGGGCTTCAGGGACAGACTGCCCAAGCATGGGTCCTCATGGGATCACAAGTCCTGCCAGCAAACCTGTTCCAATGTGGGCTCCTCTTCAGCCAGCAGCCTGCTCCATCCTGGACTTCCCACAGGTGTCAGAGCCTCCTTTGGGCATCTACCTGCTCCAGCATGGGGTCCTCCATGGGCTGTAGTGGTATATCTGATCCACCATGAAACAAACTGGGCTGCCTCAGCTGAAGCTGCACAGCTGCCTCACCATGGTCTGCACCACAGGGGCACCTGGGGCACCTCTTTCCTCTCCTTCACTGACCTTGGTGTCTGCAGAGCTGTTTCTCACACATATTCTCACTTCTTTCTCAGGCTGCACAAGGGATTTCCCCCCCTTCTTAAATACATTACCCCAGAGGTGCTACCACTGTCACTGGTGGGATCAGTCATGGGCCCAGCTTGGAGCTGGCTGGCACTGGCTCTTTTGGACATTGGGGAAACTTCTGTCAGCTTCTCACATGGGCCACCCCTGTAACCCCCCACTAACAAAACCCTGCCACAAAACCCCAGTATGCCTGACTGTACATTAGCTTTTT
>VXBT01009988.1:276871-298282 GCA_013400235.1 Oriolus oriolus | reverse complement strand
TTTTTTTTGAGATGATGTTAGACTTCTAACATTTCAAGAGAGCAGAACACATCCACATGAGCAGACTGGTAAATCAGAAAGAGGAGAGGTACAGAAAGGCATATGCTAATGTATTATGATCCAAAGGCAGACCCATGTGGACAAAATGTACATTTGTTTGAGGTTATATTACTGTTAAAGCATCTCAGTCACTTATGTGTTGCATCATTGTAATAAATTACACATTGAACCCACAGATCCTTCTACATCCCTTTGTTTACACTAGACCAAGCTGCCCATGTGTACAAGCTCTGAAAGGGGTGTTTTCTAGAGAAGCACCTTGGCAGCACTGAATATGGATGTGATGGAATAATTGAAATGGCCTCAAAACATCTAGTAGGAGTGCCACGCAATGTCTGAGGTGCACAGCCCTTGCAAGTTTTATATGTTGGAGGTTTCTTTAATATTCAAAGAGGACAAAGTCTATACAGAAAGTTTTGGTTTTGGTTTTGGTGGTGGGTTTTTTGTTTTGACTTGGTTTGGTTTGGTTTTTTTGTTTGTTTGTTTGGTTTGGTTTCATTAAATCTAACTGTTATGGGGAAAGATGACAAAATTTTTTCCTCCCTTCTGAAGCCACGTCTTCACCAGCAGGTGGTGCTATGCTCTCACCGAATCAGAGTCTGTCATTTCTGGGGACATCAGCCTGAAAGTGGAACTACGGGCGTGATGGCAGCAATTAGTCTCTTCTGCACATTTTGTTAGCTGATTACAAACCATCCCAGGATTCCATGCACACTTTTTTTTGCTGAGTTTCTCCATGCTGTGCTTATACTGCAAAATAAATATTACTGCATTTTGTCACTGAAGATATCCATGCAGATCAGATGCCTACTTAATGATTATTTGTATTCTGTGTAATTAACATTCAAATTTACTGATTACAGGATAACCCGAACGCTAGTGTTAGAGGGGTAAGTCTATGTCCTCTTTAGAGACACTAAAAGAATTTTCCAGTGGCAAAAAAAAAAGCTAAACCAGCTATGTTTAGAGAGGCAAGAACTAAAATTATTATTTCTCAGGACCTGAGTAGATCTTGTTTTGTTTCTACCTCCTTCCTTGCTGTCACTGAAAATGTTAAACTTAGGATGAATTAAATTGTTGGGGCCTTGGAAAAGTTTTAATCTCTTTCTCCTAATTTTACTCTGAACTAAGTCCCCACTAAACAAGCACACAGTGGTTTCAAGTGGAGACCGACTGGTCTGTTGTGATGAAATATCCAGTTTATAGACAGTACAATTTAGTCAGAGAGGGTGATATGCCTACAGGTACAGCTTCAGAGAGACTTTGAGAAAATTAAGGATTGGTTAGAAAGCTCATGAACTTCAGTGCCCTGCACATCAGAACAGGCTGGTTGGTAACTTCTTCAGTGCAGCACTGAAACAAGCTCTCTGGAGAGGCTGTGGTGTTTCATCCATAGGGCCTTTGAGCTTGGCCAGGTAGGGCTGAAGCTGACCTCATCTGGTGTTGCTGTTACTGCATTTTGTGCAGAAGTCCTTTTCTGCTAGTACTCCTTCATAAATGTTACTTTGGCTTAGTGCCAGCTGCAGTAGATCTAAATTATACACTATACTTAAATTACAAATATGCACTTATTAGTGGGAAATTTGTATGACATAAAAGTTACTAGGAACAGTAACCTAATGATACTGTCTTCTGCTCACCTTGGATACCCTAAACCAGGTTCATCTGCTCTATGTCACCTGGCCATGCTGTGCCTCTCTCTGCTGCAGCTGAACAGAGAGACCCTACAGCTTCACTATTGTGTGCTGCGGTAGGTAGGGTTTACTAAAGCTGATTTGGACATGGAACAAAGCTATGACTGCATTTATGCGGTCCTGGAAGAGAAGTAAGTTTTGTAGGACAGCAAAAGAGAAGAACAAAAAAGAGTGCATGTGTCACTCAGTGCTCCAGTTTTACCACTGAGGTAAAGTCCCATATATCAAGTTCTGGCTCAAGGAGAGTCAGATCACATGGCAAGAAAAGGGTTAGTAAAAGGTAAAAGGCAGACATGCTCCCAAAGTGGGTCGCTTGTGTTGCTCTTTCTGTTGTAAAGGATTCTGTCCTGCATGACACCTTTGTCTCTAAACTGGGGAGATGTGGATTGGATGGGTGGATCACTCAGTGGATAAAGAATTGGCTGGATGGTCACACTCAAAGGGTTTCAGCCTATGGCTCAATGTCCAAGTGGAGACCAGTGATGTGTAGAGTTCCTCAGGGGTTAGGATTTTGACTGTCCCTGTTTGAAATATTTGTTGGTGACATGGATAGTGGAATTGAGTGCGATCTCAGCAAGGCTGCCAACAACACCAAGCTGTGTGGTGCAGCTGATATACTGGAGGGCAGGGATGCCATCCAGAGGGACCCTGATAGTCTTGAGAGCTGGGCCCGTGTAAACCTCATGAAGTTCAGCAAGGTCAAATGCAAGGTCCTACAACTGGTAATCCCAAGCACAAGTACAGGCTGGGTAGAGAATGGATTGATAATAGTTTTGAGTCAAAAGACTTGTGGGTGCTGGTGGGTGAGAGGCTGGACATGACCCAGCCATGGGCACTCACAGCCCAGAGAGCCAAACGTGTCCTGGGCTGCACCCAAAGCAGCGCGGCCAGCACGGCCTGGGAGGGGAATCTGCCCCTCTGTTCCGCTCTGGTGAGACCCCACCTGGAGCACTGGGGCCTCCAGCATAAAAAAGGCATGGGCTTATTGGAGTTAGTCCAGATGAGGGCCATGGGGATGATCACAGGGCAGGAACACCTCTCCTATGAAGACAAACTGAGAGAGTTGGTGTTGTTCAGCCTGGAAAAGAGAAGGCTCTTGGGAGACCTTAGAACACCATCCAGTACATAAAGGGGACCTACAAGAGAGATAGAGAGGGACTTTTTACAAGGATATGTAGTGATAGGACAAGATGGAATAGCTGTAAGATGACAGAGGATAGGTTTATATTAGACATTAGAAATAAATCCTTCACTGTGAGGGTGCTGAGGCACTGGAACAGGTTGCCCGGACAAGTTGTGGATGCCCCATCCATGGAAGTGTTCAAGGCCAGGTTGGACGGAGCTCTGGGCAAGCTGGTCTAGTGGGAGGTGTCCCTGGCTGTGGCAGGGAGGATGGAACTAGGTGATCTTTGAGGCCCCTTCCAGCCCAAACCATTATATGATTCTGTGATCTATTTGGTATCTTTAGGTCCAAAAGGTCAGATTGTGTTGCTGACCAGTAATGTGTTCTAGTGTATTGCCAGACTAGATCTGGTGCGTTGTTCACTGCTGGGAACTTGTTACTGACTTTTTATTATTTTAATACAGGATTATGATCGCCAAAAGCAGCAAGCTGCATGCAGTCTGTTAAGAAGTAAATAATCTAATCTCCTTTATTTGCAGTGTCAAGTATAGTCTTCTTGATGCAGGATGGCATGGATGGGGGAATATGGAAGAAGGAGATATAAATTATTCTCCTTAGGCTCATTTCATTTTTAGCACAAATTTTGATTACAGAAGAGTCATGCTTTATGGAGCAGTAAAGAAGCCAGTGCATACAAACACTTCCACTGGTCCTTATAAAATGAAACAAGAACATGTGTTAGGATTACAGCATGTATGCAAACAGGACCCAGAGTACATACAAGGCAGATGCATTTTCTAGACCAGAAAATCAAAGATAAATGTATATCCTTTTTTTCCTTGGACTTCAGGAGAACTGTGAAAGGAATACCCTATGTTTTAGACAATAATACAGGTAACAGTATATTATAAAATCTCCAGAGAGGAAAACTTTGAGGATACTGTTTTGTTTTTAAAAACACTTGTCTTTCTCTTGGACAATAGAGTGTTACAGTGAGAGCTTGCAGATGCTTTCAATAAAAACTGATAGTGGGACACAGGTGAGTGCATTACTCTAAGGGTTGAGGATGAGGCCGTTTCTACCTGCCATATAATTTGCATCTGTTCTGCTTTAGCTTCTGATTGTTCTGTCTCTGACTTGGTTAGCATGGTTTTGGCTGGTATGTTACATTTAGAGAGCTGTGTCTCCTTTGCAAAGTGTTTGGAGACCTCCTAACGTAAACACTACCAGCAGTATTTATTATCTTTGTGTTTTTAGCTTTGAAAAAAAAATAATTTGGGCATAAATATGTAAGTCTTGTGATGTGTATAACAAGCTGCTTGTTTTGAATTTTTTTTGGTATGTGTTTATACTGCTGTAATCAGTCAATTTTTATTTCATTCTGTTGGATACATTGTAGACATATTCTAAGTGACAGATTTGATCCCTAGAGGTGTCAGGATATTTAGCAGTGCAGAGAGTCAGAGTAGTTTTTATTTTCAATAGCAGGAGTCATGCAGAGTCTCAAGATTGATTTAACCAGGTTGTCTTTGTGGGATCCAAAAGGGAAAAATTCATTTATGTCTCCAACCCTGCAAAAACATTGCGGGGAACGTACAGGATATTTTCCTTACAATATTGCACAAGTGCATTGTCTCTCTCTTCTTCCTGGTGCTCGTACACAGAATATTTCTCTGTACTCTGTCCTCCCTGAGCACTCCATTGTACAAGTGGAATCAGATATGCTCTTGGTCCAGACTGCTTTCTCTTTACAGGAAAAGGACAAAGAGTTTCTAAGAGAAATGCACTGGCAATTAGGCTGATAACATACAGTGAGAAATATTAATTACCTCCTTAGTCTTGTCACAGCTATCTCAATCATTATACACAAACCTTTAGACATGGGATGTGAGAAGTCTTCTTGCTTTGGTCACAAACCACACTGAAAAGCCATTCAGCTGGCTATTCACAGGAAGGCAAGGGAATAGCCAGCTTTGTGTTTACCAAGGATAATCTGCTGTGCTGTGCTACTCAATCTGTAACTCTAAATGTCCTTGCCTTGTAGTTGGCAGTACATTAAGCCCCAAGTTCTCTGACTGGTTTAAGTGGCCTGCTGAAATGCTAATCAGTAAAACAGTCATTGGGGCTGTCTTTAGAGAAGAGAACTGATGGCTGCGGCAGGACAGGTCTTAACTTAAGAAGTAGGGTAAGTTATTGATCATCATCTTAGCTCCACTTCTGAGGAATTATCAGTGATGGTGGATCAGCCAGCATATTTTTCACGGACAGAATGACAAATGTTTTCTGATTTTTTGGGTCCTGTCTAAAACCTTGGGGCATTTTTGTAGTCTGTGTTGGATTTCAGGTAAATACAAATTATGGGGTCAGAGTATTCATAGGACTGAAATTAATTATACCCTCCCAGCCATTATGTATCTCAAAAAACTTGGAAATGTTTTCTAGGTTTTTAGTGGATACAGTGTAAACCTGTTTTAAATGCTGGTGTTTGGCAAATTTGAAGAGAGGTAAACAAATTAATCATTTAACTGTGAAGTCAACCCTAGACTGTAGCCTCTAGGTTTCTCTGAGACCCTGTTAGGTCTGCCTCCCTTCACCTGAAATATCTGGGTTTTTTTTTAAATGGCTGTCCTCCTGCTTGGGACTCACTAAAAAAGAAGGCATGGTGTGAGAAGTAGTATGTAATTTGAAACGGGACTCACAATGAATTGAGCAGAGGAACTTTTTGGTTTTCAGTGCCAGTATAGGAAATACTAGAGGACAGAAAAGAGCCTGGGGTTAATGTTACTTTTTAGAAACAGAATTTATGGGGTTGTGTTATGATGCCATTTTGAATAGGATTGTGAAGTATATTTACTATAGTCATTCTAAGATTGTTGCTTTTTTGTTTGTTCGTTTTCATGGATAAAATCAGAAATGTCACACTGATACACCAATTATTTTAAAAAAAAAAGTGTGTTTTCACTTGGTAACCTTCACATCTCTTTATATCTTGTATTTCATTAAACCAAGCCCTGCATTTAATAAAATGTACTTTCATTACAAGGAAAACTAGTGGTTACTGCCCAACCCCTGTTAGTACCTCTTTTTAGTGGCATTCTTACAATTCTTCATTTCTGCTTTGCTGTGCTTAAACTCTTCTGTATCCTGTCTCTTCAGACATCTTGGTGAAACATCATTTTTATGACATAGTGTCTGCTGCTCTTCCTTTCCTTTATGTGCTCACCTACATGCCTTTTCATCCCTTCCTCTAGCTCATACTTTTACTATTGCACTAGGAACCTGGCTTTTGTGAGGGACCCAGACAAGCTTTTCAGATGCCATATGGTTCTTTGAGAACTGTCACTCTAATTTCAAGTAATATTCGAAAATATATTTCTGTTCCTTACAGATTAAAAAAAAAAAAAAAAAGCCAAAACCCCCCCAAAACCCAAGAAGAATCCCACAGCCCAATTCCAAATTGGAGGAATTAAAGGATATTAGTTTCCAATGTCTTCAGAATTTTTAGCTGACTGCTTGATATGTTTTTGGATATGGTTGCAGTTACTAGCAATTTTTGTACTAATGGTTTCCATTTCATTTTCATTAGTTGCTTGCTCCGTTTTTTGTAAATATTACCTACAATTATATGCCATTTACTGCTGGAAGAATAAGTAAGTGCGTATTTTCAATGCAGTCATGTGAAATCTTAGTCTGAAATTGAATTTTTAAGTGCATCTCTTTAAACATGATAGCACTGATGATTCAGTCACATGATTTGCCATTAACTGTATCACAAACATTTCCTGCAGCTTAACTTGCTATTCCTGTCCCTTGCCCTCTTGAAATAAATGGACTTCCAGCAACAGTTTTGACAATACTCTTGTCTACAAGTAATAAAACATCTGGAAATTAGGCTAGATGGATAAAACAGTTCCATGTAATAATACGTATCTGGCATTCATACAACCTTTGTATAATGCATGTTTTTTATGGGCCAGATGTGGTATTTATGTGTTATGAGGAACAGAGGCATGTTCAGTCATGCTTTTTATTGCATTTAAATGTAAGGTATATTTTAATAACTCTCAAAGGGAATTGTCTCCTGTTGATTAGAAACTGTCAGTGTGTTAGACATAAACCTGAAAAAGCAAATGAATCCGTCAGAAAACTGTAGATGTAATTTAAGTTGACATTAAACTGTATGCTTATTGTGAGCTGGCTTCAGAAAAAAAACAAAAAAAAAGGAAAAAGAAAAAGCAACTAATAAATTTCTACTTATTCATCCAGTGAAGGTGATCTATGAAGCCTTTGATCTAAGAGTTGTTTATTTCTTCTCTAGGACTGTGCTCTGTTAGATTTACAGGTCTGTGAAATTATTGTTCTTTTACATCTATTCTTCAGCCTTTCACATTTTCTCATTAGGACAACAGCTTTGCATAAAAGCCAGCTGCAAAGTCTCTATTTTTACAGTCTCACATGACATTTTCAAGTAAGGTGAACTGGACTTCTATCGAGTGGAAAAGGGATTCCACTGAATCATGCCCACCTTGCTTCTGCCTTTGTTAATTTCCAAACAACTCTAAAATGCAGGTAACTGAGCTGTTCTCTCCTCTACACCTTTTCTTTGTCTAAGGTTTTTACTGTTTTCATCCTGAAACGTCACTTCTTTTTCAAAAATGGCACTTGGAACTTTCTTTCATTTACCATTACCATTTCTGTTGAGCACATTGAGCTTTGTTTACATGACATTCTGCATTTGCTATAATCCTTTGTTCCACATCTTTTTACATGATTATTCTCTGTACAAGAGCTGTCAAATGTCCGTCTCTTACAGTTTCTTTAATTTGGTGGGTTTTTTTTCTTTTTACTCTTCAATATCTCCTCAAACAAATAAATCATCTACATGTGTATTTCCAAATACGTTTCAGGTTGTTTTAAAACAAGTGCATTGAGGCCCGCCTTGACAGGTGTCAGCACCAGAATACCATTAGTGCATCCCTCATTCCATTAACTTTTATTGAAAGAGAGCAAAAGCCTGCAGGGATGCTGGTTTGGCAGCTATGAAATATGTTTTGGTTTTTTAAATTTTGTAAGAAGACTCCAACAATTGCAATAATTTGCTTAATTATCTTCTGCAGTAGTGAAGACCAAAGATCTTGAAGCTATCCTTGAGTCTGACCTGATTTTTAAACCTTCTGTCCTCCTTACAGTTTACTTGTGTGTCACTGACTTCTCAGAATCCCTACAGCACTGCCAGGCTTCTTCCTTGATTCAGTTCTGGCTCTACTGAAATTCTTATTCATTCTTGAATAATTTCCTGTCTCAGGTTTTTCAGCTCTTTATTTTATAGTTCATCTAAATCCCTATACTTTTAAGCTTCAGGAGGCACAGAATTCTGTGCTTAGATTACTTTTTCATGTATATTCTCCATCTATGCCTCCAGTCAGGCATCTCTGAATTCAGGTTCAACATCAAGCTCCTGCTTTTTAGAATTCTCACTTGATTTGTATCTCATTTTCCAATTTTGAGTCTGTGATGAACAGAGTGGGTATACATGCTGCATTCAGTAACAAGATTGATGAAGGAGAAAGAAAACCATGGCGTAGAGAAAAAGGCCTGACATTCAAGAGCCAGTGTTCCTGTCAACTCTTTAATTACAGTAACAAATAAAATGTCACATACGGATTTATCCATAATCTATAGCCCTGACAGAGAGGGATAGAATGTCTCAACCTTAATGTATTATTCAGATATGAGGGGCATGAAGTGGTTTCATCAGGAAAAAATAATTCTAAGCCAAAATATTAGAATGCTCCCGAAGTCAAAATTGGAACAATTTTTTAAAAATTTGTCCACCCCTGTACACTCAACCTGCTTTGACTCAGTCTGTATTGGCCACTGACATCACCCCAATATTCAGGACATACAGCAGGCACCACAGGAAACCCGTGCGGTCAAACAGAGACCATCTGACTGAGCTCAGACACAAGAAAGGGGTGCATGGAAAGCAGAAGATGGGATATACTACCAAGAATAGAAACACCATATGGGGATGCAAGGATGAAATTAGCAATACCAAAGTTTGGCTGGTATTGAAACATACCAGGCATGTGAAGTGCAACAATAAGGGCTTCTGCGGGTATACTGGCAGCAAAAAGAAGACCAGGGAAATCACAGACCTGGTGAATCAGGTAGGTGATCTACTAATGAAGGACATGAAAGATGCTGAGGTACCTAATGCTTTACTTCTTTAGTCTTTACTAGCAGAATTTCCTGCTAAGCCTTCCAGGTTCTGCCAGTTCTGTTTGATCTCTTTATCAGTGATCTGGATGCAGGAGATGAATGTGCCATTAGCAAGTTTGTTGATGACACTAAACTGGGAGGTGCTTTTGACTCTCCTGAGCGATGAGAGGCCTTGTAGAGGGATCTAAATAGAGCATTAGGCAATCATCAATGGCATGAAATTCAAGAACAAATGCTGGGTTCTGTACCTGGGACAGGATAAGACTGAACACAAGTATAAATTGGAAGAGGAGTGGCAGGAGAGCAGCCCTGCCGAGCAGGATGTGGGTGCTGGTCAGCAGCAGCTGGTGGGCAGCAGCTCGGTATGAGTCAGCAGTGAGCCCTGACAGACTGGCAGGCAAACAGCATCCCAGGGTGCATCAAACACTGCACTGCCAGTGCAAGAGAGGTGATTATCACTATATTCAGCATTGGTACAGCCAAAAAATAATCTGATATACTTTAGTCATCATAGGAATCTCAGCTCTCAAAGTTAACTTTAATTAAGCACTTAATGAGTAAGTGCAAAGTAAATTTGATGGAATTGATGGAGTTTATATTTAAAGTGCTTTGTTTATAAGAAAGACTTTAGATTTGAAATATTTTAAACTTTCTGTGTATTCATAAAATGAATAATTGATCCTTTAATATATAATCAATATCATTATTGATAAGCACACCTCCCCAAGTCCCTTATCTTTACTGTGAATATTTAATTTATTATGATAACATTTTAAAAGTACAGTGTAGAGTCTGAGAATTGAGATCTGAAAGATGTTACTATGGAAAGTCTCAAAGTAAATATATCTAAACATTGATTCACAATCCAAAGAGCTACCACAGTATAACTAAAAGGCTTTTGTAAGCAGTATTGCTCAGTATACTTAGACCTGTTGAAAAGAATTTCAAGATTGATTGGGAAATATTCTGGAGAAAAGCATTTTTTTAAGTGATAAAAAAAACCTTACAAAATATCAAGTTTCAAAAAACCCCCAAACAATACATTTAAATTGAACTGTGGATTTTAAGAGCTGTAGAATGGTTTTGATTGCAGTTAAACAGCAATATTTTCTTTGTATAGACCCCAGTAACAGATGTTGCTCTTTTTTTTGGCAATCTGTAAGTAATCTCTTTTGTTCAATGAGCTTTAAGGCCTGTGTATTGTGTTTGCAGTTTAATTTGTCAGAAGTGGTCAGATCATGTTATTTAGCTCCTGCTTCTTTTGGTCTTTAGTATTTGTATGACCTGGGTGCTTTGTGTAAATGTTCTCATAGTACTGTTATGAATAAGTGGTATCAAAAATAGACTGTACTAATCTATAATGCCTTTTATTATTAATTTCAGCACTTTGTTTGGTCAGCTGAAGAGTGCTTAGAAAGCCAGCTTTGTTCAAGTCAACAGTGTAAATAGAGGGAATGTGCAGTCAAATGGCACATGGTGCTCAGAGCTGCCGCAACTGATGCTGACAGTGCAAAATGGCTTTAAAGCAACCCCCTTGGTGGAGGCGTCTTGTGTTACTCCCATTTTGTGTTCCTTAAGTACTGCATGTGTACTGCCGTTTTTCTGCTTTCCCTCCCCAAGGGCTATTGAATGTTAAAAGAAGCTTGGAGGTGGCTTTTTGCCTTGGCTGTAGCTGGAACTGGAGAAAAGGAAACAAAGAGAGGAAGACAGTTTCAGCCATATCTGTCTGCTGCTTTCAGTTCTGCCAAGAGTTGCTATGCCAACATTTTAAGAAGATTGCCTAATATTATTAGGCATATGTTTTGTTATATGTGGATTTGTTGTTTTTAAGAATAATCACACAAAAAGATACCTCAGTCAAAAAGAAACACTTCTAGACAAGGAATCTGCAGTCATAATTACACATTTTTATAAAGCTCAAATTGATTTTCTGATTAAAAAGGAGATTCAGATCTTTATATTATCATATGTTTCCTTGACTCTTTGTTCTAGTTCTGCAAAACTATGGAACTTTGAATCTTCCAATGTCTATTTTACAGGCTTTGCTATTCAGAAAGATATAGGAAAACACTTAGGTCCTGAAAGGGGAAAAATGTCAGGAAATAGGCTTGCAGATAGGAGTTTGATACTATATATACATGATGGTATAATGTTTTGGGGTTTTTTCAGTTCATAAGGCAGAATAGTTTGACGTTTAGAGTTGTGTTTTCCAAGAAAAGAAAGACGTAGAGAATGTGGTGGTTTGCTGAAGGTGCCAAATTCTGAAGGTAGCCGGCAAAGGCAAACGGTAAATTGTCTCTACTTCACGAAAGCATGATTGGATACCTAATAAAATGACTGTGTAATATGGTATGATTGGCAGTTCCTGCTTGGGAAGCCAAAGAATAAAATAGCAGAGGCATTAACATTCACTGGCAAACTCCCTCTGACTTCACAGGAGCTGGGTTTTAGTCTTAAATAAATAATGTTGAAAAAATGTGCTTCAGAAACTTTGGGTTAATCTGTTGGTTCAGATCAGGGTAGAGTGGATAACTATGCCTGCAGGCATTAACAGGTCAGACCTATCTTTTCATGGTTGTGGGATTCACTGAAATAAGTGGATCAGATAGGGTGTGTGGTACCAAAACCTATCAGGGTGGAATCTGTGCAGTCCTTCCAGAATCCATCCATTACCAGGGTGTGACTGAGTATATTTTGGCTGCGCAATTGGCAGGCTTCTCTCTGCTGCTCCTTTTACCTTTATGGACAAATACTGCTAAGCTAGGAGGGCAGCTAAGAGAAATGTATGTTTTTAACAGTTAAGGCACATGATTGCACCATGCGAAGACGGAGCAAAACAGGAATTGTGCAAAGAGGAATATATGCAGAAAAGAAAGGAAAAATGCCATTGTAATGAGTTCCTTAGGAATGTGTTTATCTATAAAGAATAAGTAATTGTACCGTAAGTAATAAAAAAGGGGGAAAGGAATGTATTTAAAGAGAGAAGGGTGGAGATTGTTTTATATTTGAGAGCCTAGGTAATATACACACATGTCTGTTTCACTAAGCATTATTGCCTAACTCTATAATAATTAGGGAGACAAAACCACGTCTCCAATCATCTGTCTACTATCTTCAACAAAGCCAGGATGTACTCATTCCTTCTTCAGATGTCTGAGTTTGTTCACAATAATGGATTGCCTCAACAGTCAGTTTAACATCCTTTATCATGAGCTTTGGGCAGTTTCTTGCCTTGCCTAGTGCCATATGCTTGTCTCCTAGTCAGGCAGGGAGGATGTTCATGTCCTGCCCTGCCTGCAGAGGTGCTGGCTTGGGGCAGGTATCTGCCACCTTACCACAGGGAGAGTGGGGAGAGACGGCAGCAGAACTCAGCTCAGATTTTACAGCTATCACAGTTTAAAAAGAGGGGTCTAAATCTTTATACCTAGCAAGAACACAGTTGAAGATTATGTTAATTCCACAGCAGTAGGTGCTGTAACTAACAGTGGAAGAAGAATGAAGGTTTAAAGAGATTTCCTCTTCTTATTAGCCTTGTTGAAGTAATAGATGATTAAAGTATCTTTTTCTTTTGTCTCCTTAAACAATGGACTGGATTTTTTTTTTTAAGCTAATTTCTCATACAGGAATATATTGGGATAGGTTGAAATATAAGAATATTTATACTATGCTAAAAGGAAAAATTTGACAAGGTGTCTAAAGATTGGTCCTTGTTTAAATTTATTCTAAAGATCATGGACAAAATTTTATGCTTTGTGTTTGGATGGGCTGGGAGTCAGGTGTTTTAAATGTATTTTCATTTCTATAGTCTGATTATTGAGGTGCATTTGCATGAAAAAGCTAAACCACATCACATTACTTACTGCATATTTTAGAAGTTCACATGTTAATGCTATTTGGTGGGAAATGAGATGAAGGAAGTCTAGAAAATTTAAAACTGTTTTGCTCTCACGCAACACAACTCTTTCGCAGAAACACATCTTCACCACACTGCTCAGAGAAGCAACATAAAATAATTCTATTTATTAATTTTATAAAAACTAAATGAAATCTGCTGTGTCAATCATAAAGGAGAATTCTAAGTTGTTGGAGGGTGGTTTTTTTGCTTTGTTTTTTAATCTATTTTTTTCTTTTGATCTGCCTATGATCTGGGAAGATCAATGGCATCTAATGAAACCATTTAAAATTTTTGTCAGACATTTTATACCTCTAAGATTTTTCCCCATTTAACAGAACGGAATCTCAAAGACCCCCAGCAAATGGAAAGCTTCTTCAAAAGTACTTGAGCAGAAGAGAAATAAAGGGTTTTTCCGAACTATCTTAGTCCCAGGAGCTCAGGTGATACTCTAGATGAATCTTAGGATTCTGTTTGCATATGAATGCAGCTTTCATTTGCATTAAAATCTGGCAGTTCTATTAATGTGTGTTGAGATTTTCAGTTATTTCCAATCTTCACATGAGCAATGAACATATAAAATTTGCTTGAGATAATTTTGATGTCAGGTTTCCAAATCTGGTGAACTGTCATATAATTGGTCACCCATAAATTTCTATTTTTTTTTGTTTCTAAATAAGAAAATGTGACTACACATATACAAACACAAGTTCTGGCTGGGCTTGTGCATACAATAGGCTATGTGTGTGCGTGTGCACTTGTGTCATAAATGTACTGGCATGTGACACAAGCTACTGAGCACTAGAGCTATCTGCCTAGATATTTTGGTGAACTATTGCTTTTGAACTACTAAATCCATTTACACGTGTTTGACAACTGTTGTGTGAATGTACCATACCACTGTTTCAAGGCTGTCAGCCTCTACTCCCATCTGTTTATTGTGATATGCCAAAGCTTCCAAATATTTTTCTATCCAGAATATTTATGATATGTGTGGTTTATCACAATAAGAAATGAATTTCAAAGATGTCTAGAGAATGCATGAGTGGAAATCTTCTATTCTTTTAGCCATTACAAGATAAGATTGCTTCCACAGCTTAATTTGCATTAGGTCTTTAAGGAAAATCTGAGATTCTTCCAATCAATTATTTGGATGTGGTGAGTCACTAGGCTTTGTTACTTTATTTGAGCGAAATTCTAAGTTCACATATAGATGAAAGCAGATTCTGAAAAGGAAATTGCTTGTTAACTGAAACCTTAAATAGCTTTCTTTAAGAAAGCACAAGTGATCAGCCAGCTATCTTCCAACTATGCACTTCAAGTTCTTTCTAATTTAATGTATTACCTCTTTTACATCTTAACACACAAGACTTGTTACAAAAGACAGAAGCTGTCTTTTGTATTTCCAAACTGCTGTCTTTTCTTTAAGCCAAAATATACATATGTTGACACGCCAAGTGGCTCCTTCTTCAGGTAGGAAAGTAAAAACATGTTCAGACATGTCCTGGAGACTGGGAAAAATGCCAGAAAATATTTAGCTCAAATAAAGCATCAACAGCTTCATTTTTACTACTTTCAGCAGTAATCAGATGTCTAATTAAACTCCATTAACCTAAAATAAGGCAGAGATTCGAAGAAACAAATCAATAACCAGAATAAATGCCACACTGACTGTATTAAGAGACTTTTGAAGCTTTGCCAACCCTTCACACTCTTACAAGTTTAAGCCATCTGACTTAACTTGGGCATAACTAAATCATCCATATTCACTTTTAGAGCAGAAGAGTAATAGCCCTTTTTGGAATACAGTTCACCTATGAAATCTGGTTTCCTCATGCTGTTGAATGTGTAACTTGCAAGGCTTTGCCTGTTATAATGTGACATTTCTTCACTCAAAAACTTACTTTTATTTTTTAAAAAAAAGTTTTGCTGCAGACTTAAATTCATCACACTGCACCAACAGTGAATTAATCTTCTACAAAGGCCTGGTCATTATCAAAAAAGACAAAATAATTCAAACCAATACCATGAAGGATTTTAAACCTTTGTATAATACATGGGCTCTGTGGCAGAATCCAGTTCACCGGTTTCCTTTGTACACAAGAACCATAAAGTGTCAAAGTACATAAACAAGTCTTTTAAAACAAGCAAATATGTCCTTTTAAGTCCTTCTCATTAAATAGACACAGCCTGATGAGGATACTGAGGCTACTTGTGCATTTAATGCCTGAGAAACAATCCCTGCTGTAGGCAGTATGTTCAAAAGTTTGATCTAAACCACAGAAATACCAACTCCATAGGACACATTTCATTTTGTTAAAAAGTTTGGAATCAGATTACTTCCTCACAACCATCAAACTTCACAGATTAAAACTAGGTAAGTGAGTCTGTTTTCATCTTGTCATGTTCTGCCAAGAGCCTTCAAAAGTGTTCCTTTCTTAAGTGTTCTGAAGTATCTTTAAAAATGCTATTTAAGAACATCCAGAATTAATGTGGCCTCAAAACTACTAATCATGCTGTTCCAGATGTTTTGTGGTGAATTGCTGAGCAGGAAAATTAATAAAGTCATACTTACACAAACAAGCTTGCTTTAAAATGCTTGTCCAGATCTGTCCTAAATCCACTAAAATCAGAATTCTGTACTCTCCTTCTCCCTAAAGCAGTGGTCTCCAACAAATCATGTTAAGCTTCCTAATTTCTTATGCATTCTTATCATCAAACTTTTAAAATTGGAAACAATAGACACTTTACAGTTTTCTTTGGTTCTGTGGACCACTTCCCATAACTTCATGGCCTGAAAACTTAGATCTAGGTATATGATAATGGAAAGCATGACTGCAGGAGGTTTCTTTGCTCTCATTTTAGTTTGGTACATTGTATGATAGTAGCATTGAGGCACAGACTTTTGACAAGTGAATAACCTGGACTTATACGTAAGATCCTGATATACCTATATGTATCCATAAGGAAAAATTGTCTCAAAGTCTCCTGGGTGCTGAAAAACAGGAGCAAAGAAGGTTTTTCTCTCATGTTTACTCTTATTCACCTGAATAAATCTGATAAGCTCTCTCAGCTAAGTATGACACGGAGTATGGGCATTTCAGCTCCTGTGCATTGCCTTCTTTTTCTCTGGCATCTGTCTGTGTATGGCTTGTCTTCTTCAGCAGGCCTGAAGAAGTGAAAAGCTTGTTCCATTTTGACTTGAGGGCAAAATATCATCTAATGAGTGCAACAGTGAAACAAGTCCCCAAGGTAACATGTTTGGGGTTTTCTTTTGAGACATACGGTGTCTCTGTTTGCAGACTTCAGTGACTAAAAGCTGCACCTCCAAAAGAATTCATGTATTTCCATCTAATGTCAGAAATCCTTGTCCTTAAATACATCCAGTGAAATCTTTAAATAGTGCTTAAGCATTAAAAGTCCTTAAATGCCTTGTATTTAAATGTCTAATGCTAGTCAGCAATGTAAGAATTGCTACTTAGGGGTGTATTACTGTCCTAAAAATGCCAAAGCAATTGTTTGAATGAATACATTTTTGTCTTCCTGCTTTTAATACTAAAAGATGCAGACAAGAAAAATGTCTCCATCATTTAGGGGTCTCCCTAGATGAAATGCTGTACCATTTAAATTATCTGGCTCCTTCCTAAAGTCTAAATATCTTAGAGAATAACACAACATATACCCCTATTCTCAATGACTCATCAGTGTTGGTCAGTTCGGGGGAGAAAGAGGGGTGGTCAGGAGAAAGTGGCCTGTGGTCCCTGCAGAAGTGAAAGATGCGGGAAACTCACACAAGTCCTTATGCCAAGGTTGTTACAGCATGGAGGCTTTTCAGTGCGGTGTGGTAAAACCTGAAATAAGGAGCCAGCTTAGCTGTCACCACTGGGGGCCACTGCTACTTAGCAAGAGAGAAGGAAAAGGAAGCTGCTGCAAGGCCTGGAGTCTGCACTACTGGAGATAGCTCCCGTAGAGAGGCAAGAAAATGACCCAGTGTGGAGTCGCTGTTACGAGATGGGAATAGCCAGCAAAGATATGCACAGGGAACTGAAATCTCCTGACAATGAACATACCACTTTTGCCCAATATCACTATGAGTCAAATATCACTATTTGCCAAATATCACTTCTGCAGAAGTGGGAGCAACCACTCACCCTTTGCAGTGGTATTCCCGGTCCTGTGCTGATCCACATATCTTTGGGAAGGGCTTGTGAATCAGTAATAATTGGGGCCCCTTACTAATCAAACCTGCTCGAAAGTGGGTCATCACCATCACTGTCTTCTATGAATAGGAATCACTTTTCTTGCTAAGAAAGAGAACAGACAATACGGAATAGGTAAACATGTCAGGTGGCAGAGACTTTTTGAGAAGTAATTATAGATAGCAAGACAAAATGGAAAAGGATAAGATGGACAGAGGAATTACATACGAAAGAGAAGTGAATGGCTTCTCCTTATAGTCTTGAGACTTATTTTTTTTCTCAATACTGCTTCCCTTTGTAAGCACACACTGCTGGAAGTGTGGATTCTGGACTAGATGCAAAAGTCAGGCTTTACAAGGGTTACTCCTAAGAATCAAGAAATCTCAAAAGGAAATCTTTCTCACTCCAGACATTATCCATATTTATTACATTATTTACAGCCAAATTGATCCTTGTGAAAATCTTTTGTACAAACCATATTCATGGAATGGAAACCAAGGCATGACTTTTCCTGCCTCTTTCCTATAATATGATGGCATAACTCACTGACTTCAAATGAGCTAGTGTTCATATACTTTCAAAGTGACAAGGGATTCACACCTCACAACAATTTATCATACCGATATTTTTGAGAAGACCAGTTATGTGTCACATACAACAGTATTTGCCCCTTTGTGCTGCTGGTTTAGACAGCAGCAGGTATTTTCTCTTCCTTTTGGTCTGAGCTGTCATGACATGAAGGAATGATATCTAAGGGCCAGCCTGACTGAATGTAATCCTTCTGAAAATAAACACACCCAGAGATGAGAAAGGGAGAACTGGGCAAAGAGGGGTTTCTCATCCACTGAACTGGTGGACAAACTGGTGTAATTGCTGCTAAGAAATACTGAATGTTGACCTCCCCAAACACTTTTAGCATGTCTCTAGCACTAAACAAGCACTATAATGCATTGTGCTGTATCCATGCAAATCTCTGTTTGCAGGCCAGCCTGCAGAAGCACATCAAAGGCAAATGATAAGAAAAGCAGGTGTGGGTCACTGAGGGGTGTTCCTGGCCCTATCCCCCTGGGAGAGCTCTGGCACTGGTACTGCTATTGTACATTGTTAATTAAATAATTCTAATTAATTCATTCAAAGTGTAAATTAGGAAGGAAAAAAGATAAATTACACTAATACATTTAACCTCATGCTGTTTATTTAGCAGTTGAACAAAATAATGTGGTTAAAAAGAGTCTAACAAGGCAAAAGCCCAAGACACAGCTGTTTAATAGCATTAAAAATGAGATCTCAGACTGTGCTGCAGGCACATACTGCCTGTTTGCATTTAAAAGGCTTGCCAAGATAGCTGTACTGGCAAACCCTGCTAGTTTAGATGCAACTGATACTAACAAAACAAAACAAAATACATATTTCCATCTCCCAGATGAAATAACCTGCTTTGGTAAATGGATTATTTCACCAGTACAGCTCTGTCAGTGTTAGAACTCTCGCTGGTGTTGCTGGGAGATCTTTTAGCTACACAGGTATGCCTGCAAAACATTTAAGTTTCAATAAAGCCATATGATAAAGTTTACTATACATTCAAGGTTCCAAGAACTTGTCTCAACACAGAAGCCAAACCAATTTAAATAAAGAGCAAGGTGAAAACAGCAGTTCTCTGCATTGCAAGCAAGCTGGATTTGAGTTGAATGCAGTTTTTTCTACCCCAATGTTTTCACAGTCAAATGTGGCACTTAATTCTAGAGATTAAAATGAAAATATTTAGGGCTTTATATTGACATACTGATTCCTTCAGACTTCTTATTAAAAACAGACAAGCAAACAAACAAACACAACAAAACCAACCCTAAGAGATTATCAATTTCACATGACTCTAGAAGCTGAAGCTTTGAGAAAAGGGCCAATTATCTTGTGATTTGTGATAAAATCATGATATTTAGCAACATTTCGAAGATCCTATCTATCCTGGCATACTAATACTAGGAGAAACATGTTTCAACTAGTTCAGCGGGCATGTTAAACTATGTCCTGGAATAGGCTAGGCCAGCTTTGTTTTCAGCAATGTCAAAATACAGATTGGCCCATCTACAAAACTGGCTTAACCAGAACAGTGCTTAACTGTGATCTGACTTAGTTCTCAGACCAACATAAACCAGCCCAAAGATTTGCGTTGGACCAAGTTAATTTCTTGAGTGTTTCTTCCATGCTGGCAAGACAAGCATTCTTATTCTAAACGTGCTACAAGCTGTATTCAGACAAAGCTATCTACTTCTAACTTCTCTGTAGAAAGAAGAAACATTTGGATGTTTTGTCACTTAAGCGTAAATAAGAGCTCATTTGAGCACATCCAAAAGAACGACTGCTGTAGGTTGTAAGCATGGACTGTGACGTTCCTTTTTCTTCTCATTCTCTCTCTGCTCTCACCAGTACTACTGCTTTACACACATAGAAGGATCTCTCTGGCTGTGTACTTGTTTCCCCAGCAGATGACTTAAAGCTTCATCCAATCATTCTGCCCTGATTAACTTCAACAGGTTCCTCATTTAATGGAAAAAAAGCAAGATCAGTACTCATCTGGTCACTCGCTTACAGGATCATTGCCCCATTTTGTTCATGCAGGGTACTGCCCAAATCTGCACGCTGTGGGCATCCATGTTAAATCCTGTATGTTGTCCTCTCTGTCAAACTCATTTTTCACTGACCATTCCTTACAGCTATAGTTCAGATGCTGCTAAGCAATATATAGGTAACATTATTCTATGATTTTGGTTTATCACTCATAGTGATAACTCTGCCTGTTCAACGTTTGTCCTGACTCTGTATGAACTAATGTGTCCCTGTGTTTTCAGTTGCATAGAATGAGATAATCTGACTTTTTGACACCAGATTGTGGAAGATTCACCATAATGGACAGGATTTGGGTGGAATCTCTGCAGGTTTAGTTAGAAGGAAATGCAGGAAAATAGGATCAGGGCATTTTATGGTTATGTTACATGAAAGGAAAACCTGGACTCATAACATGGAAAACACAATGTGCAACAAAGGCTGAACATTCACAGTCTAATCCAAAATCCTCTGCAGGTACATGACTCAGGTGAACACTGGTGTCTGTGAATACCCCTTGTGCAAGGTTGTTTACAATTTACAACAGCTTCTCACACCTAAACAGCTTTGAAACATACTTTATTACATACAGATGTGCAACATTTTTAGACCATGCAACCTGCAATACTTCATGTTGTAATAAAACAATATTGTAAAAAGAAATAATCTAAGAAACAAATTACTCTTTCATCGGCTCCCTGCTCAGCCATGCTCCCCAGGCTTGCATTTGCCCACAGGCTGTCTAGAATTACAGATGTGTCCTGCTGTACACAGTGTGCGCTTATCTGCAGACTCTGGAGTCCAGCAACACAAATATAAATAACCCTCTGCATGTAAGCAAATTGCTTGCAGGGCATTTTTTTTTAACAGGAGAAGTTTGGGTGACATTTCATTACGAAGAATGAGCAAATTCTCCAAACTATTGTATTCAACAAGAGGCTTCCTGCTGGTGTGAGTAATTGTTCTTATCTTCCTTACAGCCTCTTCAGACTAATACCATTGCTTTAAGTAATATTAGCAAACAGTAAACTAGCAATATGTGCAATATTTAGTATGGTACTTTGTCCTTTTCTCGTACAGAGCCGTACAATGCCACTATGTTAACACTGTTGTTATGTCTAGAATATGTTTGTTGTTGAAATCGGCCTTTTGCACAAATGCGTTTTTCACATACTTTGTTAATTGGGAAATAATTAAAGCCAGGCTTCCCTTTGTGCTGCGCGAGCACTCCGCTGGGCAGCTGTGAAGCGGCAGCTCTGTGAAGGCCTCCCGAGAGCGCAGTGGCCGCACGGCCCGCGGTACCTCCGCGGCCCCGCCCCGCCGCCGCGGGAGGAGCAGCGCCCGCGATGCCCGCGCTCCTCCGCGCCCTCCCGGCCGCTCCCAGGGCGCCGAGGAGGGGTTTTCCACCTTCTGCTTTGCTCGGTCTTCGCCACCCACTGGGACACGCCATGAGGACCGGGACCCTTCCCGTTCGCGCGGCTCTTCCCCATCCCGCACAGCTATTTCGATGTCTGCGCAGGCGGGCGCACCCCTTTTACACCCCGAGCGCAGTGCAGGAGCTCGTACAGCGAGTGGCTGCTCCGCACGGGCCCCACGCCACCCCGGTCGGGTGCGGGG
>VXBT01009988.1:211088-276439 GCA_013400235.1 Oriolus oriolus | reverse complement strand
GGGGACAGAGCTGCCGCCACGCTGCCTGCGGTGCTTCTCCGGCTGGAGCCGGGCTGCCTTGTAGGTCCCCGACACAGGGGGAGCCCGGCCCTTCTCCGCCCTGTCCGGAACGCCAGGAACCAGCGAGGCACTGGTGGGCAGGCATCCGCGGTGGTTTGCTATCTCCTGTACTCGGCTCTTCTCGGAAAGCGTCGGCTCTCCTTACGAAGGCTGCTAGCCTCCCCGGTGGGCTTCAGCTTCCTGCTCGGGGCCCCGAGCAGTCCTGAGCATCCCTCAGCGGGCGTGAGGCAGGGCAGGGAAGGAGCGAGCGCCTCGCTGCTGCCTGAGCTGGCTGCGGCGCTGCTCTGCCTGCGCCGGTACAGAAACTTTTGCACGTGGTTATTGCTCTATAAAGGAAACCAAATGCATTAAACTTCTCGCACTGGTTTTTATATCAGGCTGGAAAGAAGCTCTGCAAGTTTCTTTTCAGAGACGGAATTACTTAGGTGTTTTGATGGAGCGAACTGGGAGGAATTTAGAGTTGTGTTTCTTTGTCTGCATGTGGTGAGCTGTAGTGCATTCCTAGCAGGAGCAGCGTGTTCTGCTTTCTGTCTCGCTGCAGGTCCTAGGCAGCCACTGAGTTTGAGGACTTTAGGCAGGGTCACGGTTTGCCTCTGCCAAACTGATAGTATCGGTGCAGATATAGCAATTGAAAGCGGTGTTAGTTACAGCGATGGGATGATTAGTAGATTTCCTCTCTTTCAGCTGTTTCACTGATTCTAAAGAAAAACGCAGCCACCACTGTGTAATTACACAGTCGTATTAAAATAAGCCTGCATCAGGGATGTGTCAGTAATTTGAAAATGCTTAATTTTTCATTTGATTTAGGCTGAGACCTGCATGCTATAGAGCTGTTAGGTAGGACAAGGAGCCTGTTGTTTAGTCGTAAAGTAGTGTTTACTACTGGGCTGCTGTGACAAGTAGCCTGTTGAAGTGTAATTATAAATCAAAGTCTTGGTTCAACCTCTGTTCCTAGATAAAATCTATATCTGTAATTTACTGACCACTTCTTGTCTTTTACATACAAATACTATTTCTAAGGAAAAAATGCCTGAAGGGAATTGGCTAATATTATTCAAGATGAACACTTGATCACTGACTGTAAATTACTTCTGCTGAAGAATTTGAGGCTTGTGTAATTTCCAACACCAAAGGGAGAAATCAGAGATGTCGTTTTTACATTTTAATATTCTTATAAGATTCTGGATTGACCTAGTTGCCAGAGACTCAGAAAGGATATTTACACAACCACTGCCAGTTAGTGAATGATGATAATTGCTTCTAAGGGTGTTTGTTCAGCTAGTCCATGTGCGAACTCATCTCAGCAACACAGTGGAGGAAAAAGATGAGTATAGATATGTATCTTTGTTCTGTTTGGGGAAATATGTTCGCTTATCTTAAATGTGAGTTGGCATATTTTGAATTCCTCTCAATAGATGACATTGCGATGATAAAGGCAATCTTACAGGAACGGTTCAAGACCAGCATATGTGAAATCTACTTCTCAGCAAGGGACTAAGTCATCTGTTATAGTAGGGTGAAATGCTGAGTGCCTTATTCAGTAGCTGTTTGAGAGGGGGTTTTATACAATTTTTTTTCTTTTTTCTTTACAGTGGTATTTGTTACTATGGCTGTGGGTGGGCTTTGGGTAACAGTGATCTGTTCCTCCCCTCTGCATGTGGTCTGTAGTTCACTAGCCTCCACTCCATGCATAACTGCGGGGTGGTTTTTTATGTTTGCTTCTGTTTTGTGGTGGTTATGGGCTCATTCTGAATGGTGCTGAACAAGCGGTGCTCATGGGAGTACACAGCCTGGTGAAAGATCTAAATGCCTGTATTTGCAGCCTCTGATGTGAACTTTACCTGCCCTGTTTCTGAACCCTGTGCACATGATGAAAGAAAGTTTTCAGTATACTCTGAATTCCCCCAATATGTGGGGGCAAAGAGGAGGACCTGTGTTTTCACAGAGATCCTGACATGCCTAGACTGTGATGTCTACACATTCAGTTAACTGGAATGGAGAGTAGGGGGCAGCGAGCGTATTCGGATCCTGGTTATTCTTTTGTCTCTGATCAGTGGGGTGTTTAGCTCTGGTCCTGCTCCCTGGTGAGGAACTTTGAAAAGAGTAAGTCCTCAGTTTGAGGAAAACTCACCTGTAGAGATCTAGTGAATACTTTGCATTGCATCATAATAGCATTTGAAACAGTCAAGGACCTGGAAAAGTTTGAAAAAATTGACAGTAAGGTGTTCAGCTTCCTATTTGTGTCTTCAGACTGCTTGTATACTAGTATTTCAGGCCATGACCTTTTTGTAATCCTTCAGTTCCAGGAGATTTCAACCTGTAAATGCTCAGTATCATATTTTTGGCTATAGGTTAAGTGGGTTATTTTAGTCTGAGATTAGTGCTCAAGATCCTTGAATGCCATCTAGATATTTTTTTGCCAGACAATACAATTTCATTAAAGGTAATTCAATTTTCCTTGTAGAAGAGTTTGTGTTTTGAAGACATACCAGCTGCCTTGAGCTGTTCTGTGCTTAGTGTTAGTGTATTTAATAGGTTGGTCTAGCGAGCACTGGTAAGATCCCTTTCAAAACTTTTGCATAGTAGAGTGAGACAGATGCTCAGCCTTGTAGCTCTGATTCTTCTCTGTTTTGAAGGACTTTGGATTGAGGACCATATATTGGGCTGTGTTACATGCTCTTTTCAGTCCCAGTTAAGTTTAATCAGGCAAACTGTGTTTCAGATAAAAGGAAATGGGCTATGGTAGTTTTACAGTAAGGTGTCTCTTTAATCCTTACTTTAAATTTGGTTTAGTGGCTTTTTTTCCTGTAACTGAAGGGAAAGGTGTATCTCAGACTTGCTGTTCAATATGGCGAATCAATTACATTAGCACAGATAGTGAGGAGGATGGTACTGGCTGTGCTGCAGTTAAATTGCAGGTGTTGCATGTTCCACATACACTGATTGCTTGTTCTGAAATGGAGTCGGCTGTCCAAATTAAACATGTGGTTTTGATTTTGTTTCTGGTCATATGAATCTAGAAAAATACATGTATTAAAATATGCTATTTTTGAGGCTTGTAAAGCTCTTCTGTTATCTTGAAGCATGAAATGTGGGAATGAAATTCTGCAGTTCTGTAGTGCTTAAGAATGCTCAAGTATACAAAAATGACTGTGTGAAAGAAAAGTGTATCCACATTAAAAACCTTCACAAGTGGCCCCAGGTCATGCTCTGACTTAGGACATTGCATGCTTTCCAGGTAGACCTTCTGGCCAGTTCTTTATTTGAAGGTGCAGTAAAAGGTACTCTGGACAGGCAAATAGCATAGTAATTAGGCAAGTTTGGTTCTTGGCTTTCTCTGACTTTTCTCTGCAGTTTGAAGAGAGAGAAGTGAGATTATTACCGTACTGGTTAACAGCCACAGCTTGCACTGAGTTCTGTCTGTTTCATCTCCTACTGTTTGCACTGTGGCTTTTTGACCGTTAGCTTTATATCTCTGCCAATAATATTCCTCCCATTCCCTATGCTTCATACTATTTTGACTTGACTCTTAGTTAAATCTGGAAACTTGCTGCTGTAATTAATTATACATAGATGTGCATATCATGGCAGGTAACAATAACATTCACATCTAAACATGGTCTGAACAGTGTTTTGTTTGCTAGGAATAGGGCAGGATAGGATATGTCTTCTGTTTTATGCCTCCTCAAAACTTCAGAATGAACTAATGGCTTAAGCTCTGAGGACCTGACTCACCAGGTGGCTTCAGATGCAGTGTCTCAGTGACTTCAGCTGGTAGTCAAAACATGTTTTTCTGCTGACCCTGCCTATATGCTATATCACTATAGCAAGCAGCCACTGAATTCTGTGGAATAAAGGTGGGATCTGTCGAATTCACTAGTCATGTTTTTTTTATAGTTACACAAGTCTAAATGTATGGTTGATACTAGGGTTTTATTTTAAAGTTAGGTTTTTTTTTCATTTTGTGCTGTTGCATATGGAATCACTATACCAAAGGGAAGCTTCCTAATGGGATTAGTAGGTTTTTGTTCCCTATGCAGCTTTTGACATTCCTTAGGTATTCTGTCTGGTAGCTCTTCCTGCTATGATTCAGTACAGGAGAATGTTTCAAGCGTGTGCATGTGTATGTATGTAATGAATCAGCTGGTCTAGGCTGGGGAAGGGTGAGAAAATCAGTCCTGGTTTTCTTTCTCCAACTTACTTGCTTACTGTATTGCTATGAAAGTTGGAGATCAGGTTTCCCAAGATAAACCTGCTCTTGGGCAACAAATTTAGACTATGTCATTTATGAATCTCAGCTTACAAAAAAACAAACACATGCCAAAGGTAGATGTAATTCTCTGTCCACTCAGCTATAAATTAAGGCTTTTTCTCCCCCATACTATAGTGAATAATAGACACACTTTTTGATATGTAAAAATAATAATGAATTTGACTTTTATTTATATTAAATTTTTTCTTTGCTTATAGGTGTGAAAGAAAATGTCAGTCAGCATGCATGAAAATCGCAAATCTAGGGCCAGTACTGGCTCCATAAACATATACTTGTTCCACAAGTCATCCTATGCTGATAGTGTCCTTACTCACCTGAACCTCCTGCGTCAGCAGCGTCTCTTTACAGATGTACTTCTCCATGCTGGAAACAGGTCATTCCCCTGCCACAGAGCAGTTCTAGCTGCTTGTAGTCGCTACTTTGAAGCAATGTTCAGTGGAGGTCTAAAAGAGAGCCAGGACAGTGAAGTCAACTTTCACAATTCCATTCACCCAGAAGTCCTGGAGCTTCTTCTGGACTATGCATATTCCTCCAGAGTTATCATCAATGAGGAAAATGCAGAGTCATTGCTGGAGGCTGGTGACATGCTGGAGTTTCAGGACATTCGGGATGCTTGTGCAGAATTTCTGGAGAAAAACCTTCATCCCACCAACTGTCTTGGTATGCTGCTGCTGTCAGATGCTCATCAGTGTACCAAGCTGTATGAGCTCTCTTGGAGGATGTGCCTTAGCAACTTCCAGAGTATCAGTAAAAGCGAAGACTTCCTCCAGCTGCCAAAAGACATGGTAGTGCAGCTCCTTTCCAGTGAAGAATTAGAAACTGAAGATGAAAGGCTGGTATATGAATCGGCTATCAACTGGGTCAGCTATGACCTGAGTAAGCGTCACTGTTACCTGCCCGAGCTGCTGCAGACAGTGAGACTGGCCCTCCTGCCAGCCATATACCTTATGGAGAATGTGGCCATGGAAGAACTTATCACCAAGCAAAGGAAAAGCAAGGAGATTGTAGAAGAATCAATAAGATGCAAGTTGAAGATCTTACAGAATGATGGTGTGGTCACCAGCTTGTGTGCCAGACCCCGAAAAACTGGCCACTCACTTTTTCTTTTGGGTGGCCAGACCTTTATGTGTGACAAGCTGTACCTGGTGGATCAAAAGGCAAAGGAGATCATTCCAAAGGCTGACATTCCGAGCCCACGGAAAGAGTTCAGTGCTTGTGCCATAGGCTGCAAAGTGTATATCACTGGGGGACGAGGATCAGAAAATGGAGTCTCCAAAGACGTGTGGGTGTATGACACCCTTCATGAGGAGTGGTCGAAGGCTGCTCCCATGCTGGTAGCTAGGTTTGGCCACGGCTCTGCCGAACTTAAGCACTGTTTGTATGTGGTAGGAGGACACACTGCAGCAACTGGTTGCCTTCCAGCTTCCCCTTCAGTGTCCTTGAAGCAAGTAGAACAGTATGACCCTGTGACCAACAAATGGACCATGGTTGCCCCACTGCGAGAGGGAGTAAGCAATGCAGCTGTAGTCAGTGCAAAGCTGAAGCTGTTTGCTTTTGGCGGAACCAGCGTTAGCCATGACAAGCTGCCCAAAGTCCAGTGCTACGATCAGTGTGAAAACAGATGGACAGTACCGGCCACCTGCCCCCAGCCCTGGCGCTACACTGCTGCAGCTGTTCTGGGAAACCAGATTTTTATTATGGGTGGAGATACTGAATTCTCCGCATGCTCTGCTTATAAATTCAACAGTGAGGCATACCAGTGGACTAAGGTGGGAGATGTGACAGCAAAGCGAATGAGCTGCCATGCAGTGGCATCTGGAAACAAATTGTACGTGGTTGGAGGCTACTTTGGCATTCAGAGGTGCAAAACGTTGGACTGCTACGATCCCACGTTAGATGTATGGAACAGCATAACAACTGTGCCCTATTCATTAATTCCCACAGCATTTGTCAGCACATGGAAGCACCTCCCCTCCTAATTGTGTATATGTTGGCAATTACAAGTTATCAGGTGAGAAATTACACCTTTGGATTTCACTGTAATAATGCTTTTCAAAAAACTTTTCAGCAGCAGCTCTGAGAAGGGGTGAGTATGTTTGATGCAATTTTGCATCTGGAGCACCTGAGACACATATATTCATGGGCTGTTTTAAGCCAGGCACCATGTCTGTGACAAAGCCAGATGCTGGAAGTAGTTTGTCACGTAGCTTGCAGTGACTTTTACAAGGCCTTTTCCTGCATGATTTAGATGTAAAGGACTGAGCAAAAATAACACCGTCAACTTGTGGGGAAATGCAGATAATATTTTGGAAATTGACTCTGGCTCTGCTTTTAAGTACTAAATGCATGCTGAACAAAGGTTCCAGTGCCATTTTCCTGATGACTGGGACTAGGTCACTCTGCATGCAGTAACAGTACCCAAAAAAGATACAGTAAATTCTGATCTGAAGCCTGGTAGTGAATTCACTTGAATTTCCACGCAGATGCTCTAGGGAAAGCTGCTGTCTTATGAGAGGTGTTTTACAGAGAATTCAGGCCTAATTTTCAATCTCACCTAGACAGCATGGTTGTATCTGTATGGACTAAGGTTGCATTTTCTCCATTGTTACACTCTAAAATACAGATTTTTCAAAATACTTATGCTTATATATGTTGAACTAGATATAGTGTCAGGAAGATGTGTAATTAATATTGCTGCCTGAAATAATTACTAGTCTATAGCACACACTGTTCCAAAACAATTTAATTATACATAATGGGCCAAGCTCTTACCAGGTGCAACTTCAGCATTGTATCTTCTCACAAGCAAGTCTGAATTTGGTCTTGCTTGATTGGTTGTTGTGCATTTCTTATTTTTGGGAGGAGGGGATAAGATTTTCACTATTAATCTGTGTATTTTGCAACAAACCAGGCAGACTCCTGTTTGTGTTGTGTTGCTTTTATTCCCCACTTCCTCCTTGTGGCTTTAGTACAAAATCAGTTACTGCCAGCCAAATAAATATAGTGATGTCCTTGATCCTAAATAATCAATGCCCTGTGAATGGTAGTTTCTTTTTGGATTTGAGCAGTGTATACTGTACCCATGAAGGCAGGCAGGTAATAAGAAAAAGGCAAATAAATAGAGTTGCAGTAATTAAACAATCTATACATGTGCCTCTGCGTTACCTAAAAGTTGAGACTGGCAGAGATTCTCCAGAATCTTCTCCAGGAAGAACAGCTTGTGTATGAAGACTTCTCTAGGTTCTTCTGTTTGGGCCAGATCACTGGGGAGGTTTCTTTGGTGTTTTTTACAGCAGTTGACATTTGCCTGACTCTTGCACTGAACACAAACCCCAAAGGTCTTTGAAGCAGTGTAGATAGTGCAGACAGTTACTCTTGTAGTTGCCTTTCAGTTGACTGGGAGCTTTGACTGAGTAAAGAATACAATTTGGGCCCATGGTTTTTTTGCATGGGCCCATGGTTGGGTCCATGCAAAGCAGCAGCTCAGCTTTGAAATCTAGTGTGAAATTGGGCAGTGTTGTGCCATCAGCTGCTCTTGTGTCAGGTAGTTGTTTGCCTTGAAAACACTTCCCCTCTCCCCTCCTCCCTCCTCACTTTGTTTTTCCCAGACTTCTCTGGGGAAGGTGCGGCAAACCCTAGAGACTTAGCAGGTCCTGGTTACTGGCAGTAATTGCCCCCTGACAGCAAATGGAAGCCCACATTTCCGTGTGTCAGCTTCCTCCCTAGCTGGGAACTATGTCTCTGTATCTTCAGTTAATTTGGATTATTACTGACTTTATGCAGTTCTCAGTGTTATCAGAGCAGCAGTATTGAATGCCCGGACTCAGGTCTGTGCCAAGAAAAATATTGACTTATTCTTCTGAGTCTGACTTAATTGTTCTGGAGTTTGCAGTACATGAGGGAGTGCTTTATTTTGAAAAAAGAGTCCTCCGAATATAACGGTGCAAAAAGCTTTCCTTTATTCTGCAGTATCTTGTTAAAAGCTATTATTTTAGCTTCATTAATTCACAAGATAACTGGCTTAACTAGCACACAAGATAACTGTCTGAATGTGCCCATAGACTGAAATCTCTCTAGTGCTGTGTGCTCATCCAGCAAGTCGGTTGTTTTCTTTCCTACTGGCTCCTGCTGCTTAGTCAGTGGGTGGGAGGGACAAAAAGGAAATTACTTCTGATTACTCTGTTCTCATGGTGCTGTGTGGCCCCAATCTGACAGCTTTTAGGAAGACTTCAGTCTGCTTTGTCTTGTTCCTCAAACTTTGGAGTTATGACTTGGGTTTTTTCCCCCTCTGTTTTGGAATTGTTTGTAGTTTTTTTAAAGTTCATCCCATGACAAGAAACACTGTTTTGACTTCAGTGTTGATAGTCTGTTTTGATGGGAAGAATGTCATGCTATGCTGAAGAATGCCTAGAAAAGACTAATCAGTAGTAAGAGTGGATGCTTCTTTAGACATAAAAAAATAGCCCACACTTGCAAAAGCACTGTGGACTGTTATGTAGGCTGGGCTCTTTCCTGTGAATGTTCTCTGTTGTTCTTAGACATCACAGCCTGAGAGAGATGTGGTGTGTTCAAAGGATCTGGGAGTGCACTGGAGCTCATTTGCATTGTAATGAAGTAGGATTTGCCTTCTAAAATTCTAGCAGTGCTGTCAGAAATTACTGTGATGAAGTGATGATGTTTTGGAAGCTGGCATTTTGATACAGCTTCACAGAGAAAAGCAAAGCACAATCTCAGCATCCAGAGGCTGAGTTTCTCATTGAATAATCAGTTTTATAAAGGACTCTAGGATGGATTTATTGATGTGTGGTATATTGCTGTGTGAAAAGAAGTGAGGGAAAATTCTGCTCTAATGAAGAGTAGATGTATTTTAAGTAAGGGAATTCTATGGCCCTTTCTCTGTTGTGAGTAAATTCAATTCAGAATTTATTAATGTGAATGAAGGTATTGGGGTGAGACACCTTCACCTTCCCTTCTGCTTTTCCCCAACCAGGTTTATTTTGGCTGAGGGATAGAAAACACTCTGCACTAAATGTTCATGTGGGTTTTTGTGGAAAAGAAGCTACAAAAGCTTGTTGGCTTAAAACAAATCCACAAACTTTTAAGATTTTGGGGGAACATAAAAATGTGGAAGTATGCAGGATACAGAGCCAATCACTTTGGGCCAGTTTGATTTAGATTTCAAGTGACTGAATTTATACCCCAAAAATTAGTCAGTCTTTCTGCAGGATGGTTTGCAGAGTAAGGTTAGTAGAATAATGAAGTCAGAATCTGACCCTGAATAATTATGTTCTTGACTTGTTTATGTATCAGTAGTTGGGTATTGCACAAGAACCTGGAGGTTCGGGGCAGGAAGGGAAGCCCATTAATGTTGTAGTGTAGGATACAGCATTAGGGTTGTATCCTAAGCCTAGCTTTTAGATTTTCTTTGATATCTAACAAAAACCTTATGGTATATTGTTGCAGCAAAACTTTTAAAGTCATTTCTCTCTCCTTTCCCTCTACCTCTTCCCATGCTTTTAGTTTACTCCTTTATTTGGAGAAGAGAATTGGAGCCTCAGATCTGGAGAAGTTTTAGTGAAGAAAAATCATTCAGCATCTCTTGCATTTGAAGAAAATCATCTGCACCTTGTAAATTATCCAACCTAGACATGAAGGAATGGGAGAAGAAACCCCTGTCTTCAGTGCTTGGACACGTGGTTTAAATATGAATGGACAAACCTGTGATCTGGTCCTTGTGCTAGTAATTGTGGATTAATGCCAATATTAATCAGTCTTTCAAAGATGAAAAAAACAGAGACAGAACTTCTCTTAGCTGTGCAACACACAGCACTTGATTTTCATGGACCCCACTGTTTTTATGTGAAATTTGAAATGGTTGTCACCTCTCTTTGTGGTGGTTTGAAGTGCCAGCACCAGCTGCAGGGGAAGCAGGCCAGGTCTGAAACAGCAAGATGCTGCTGTGAATGAAGATACAGCAGTATTGCTGCTGAACTCTGCTGGCTGGACTGTGCTTGTCTGTGGGCAGTGCCTGCAGCATCTGTTACACCCTGTGTTGCCTTGTCCTATGTGCAGTAAGTGACCTTCTGCTTCATAAGGACCACTCCAGTGGTGAAATGTTTTTGCAACAGTGGGGAACAAACGTTACATCCCCAAAATGCTCATTGTTCCTGTTCCTCCCTGTATTTATAATTCAGTCTGTCCCATTCCTATTATGTTACTTGTTGTAGATATAGTTATTTATTGTTCAGTGCTTGCATGCTGAAACAATGCCTGCAATTGTCTTCATGTTGCAAGGGCTTGTGTGAATTGTATGTTTTGCACATATTGTGATTGCTGACTTGCTCTGCTGCACAAAGAAAGAAAACTATTGGGTAACAGTTAGAGGTGGGAGGGAGGAGTGGCTTCCCAGTCGGAAATGGAAGGATTACAAGACAGGATTTTAAATAACACATGCGCTAAAGGAAGAAGCCATGGAGGTCACTTTCTCAGGCTACCAGTTCCCCAGGTTGCATGTGGTGTGTCTTGTAGATGGTGTCCTTGCAACATTTCATTTGTTGGTCATGCCTTTCAATTTCTAACCTGGAAATAGCCAAAGTCTCTTGCAACACTCTCTTTGTGCAGCTTCCTGATTGCAACGCAAATACTGTGGAAGAGCTTCTGGATACCAAGCCCAGATGAAGTCATTGTCCAAACTTATTTATTTATTTATTGGGTTGGAGGAGGGTTACCTACAATATAGCCACATTGTCCTGAAGGAGTGGAGAATGGTGATTCAAGAATAAAAACAAAAATAAAAAAACCTCAATGTAGGTTAATGATGAAGTCTTAAAAAAGAAAAAGAAGAAAGAGCAGCAATTTTGCACTGACTGGATTGCCTCATCCATCTGGATTTCAGATGATCATCTGAGTGGCCAGATGTCAAAGACCCAAGTGCTCTAGAAAAATTCTTATGGGGATAGATAAAGAATTTCAAACCTCTTATCTTAAAGAACAAAAGCCCTCAAACTCTGCTGCTTTTTATTTTTGTTATCCAGGTGTGTCTTTAATCACTTGGTTGCTCAGAAGCCTCGGATAATCCTGAGAAACCAAACTTTGATTTTTAAATAAAATTGTTTCTTATTTTTCTGGTCTTTGGACAGAGATGAAGCTACCCTTTTTCTTTGGAATTTCAGAAGCTTGTGTTTCACAGGTACTTTCTTTGCCAGATCCTGTCATGAAGCTTGTATTGTATTGTGTTTTTTCTTAAATGTTTCTGGAGCCCAACTTAACTGGCACATTCAGTAATATGGTTGGTGTGTGCTGTGGTATAAGTAAACAGCTGCATGTGTGCATGCAAAACAAAAATAGTCACATTGGTGATGCTTGCCTTTCTCTGTGTGACAGTGATGTAGCTGTATTTGTGAAAGCTTTGTCATCTGAAAGTGTTTACATGGGTCACTGGAAGTTTCTCTGCGCTGCCTTACATTTGATTTGCTGTTTGGAGTAGACTCTACATTTCAGAAATAAGGTATTTGGAGTTCTGTGAATACTGAGAGAACATTGATTAATCAGCAGTCATTTGCAGTTTTTGAAAGGGTGAGTTCCAGCTAGATGTGATACAATTACAGTTCCACTGATTAAACTGATTCCTTGAAGTGATAGATTAAAAAAGTATTTAAACCCACAGCCTCTCTACCCCTGCCCCCCCTTAGATGGCCTTTAAGCAATAGGAAAACAGATTAGGATAGGTCTCCTTTCTATATCCCTGTACTTGCACAGGTTGCCATGTTGAAGCAAACAGCCTTGAATTTTTGTTGACTTTCATCTTGTGGATCACTTTCAGGAGTGTGAAGGGAGCCATAAAATCAGACTTCCTGTCTTTTGCATGTCCTCTCCCCAGGCACTAGCAATTACATAAGGTGCAAGGAAGTAAAGAACTGGGTCTCCAGGGGCCCCTGTGTTTGAATAAGGACATGTAGCTTTGAGACCTGTGTTCTCCATCAAGCTGATCAGAGTCCAGAGGTGAAGCTGCCTTGCATCTAACTATTTAGCTTATGAAATCTGTTTTGTAGTGCCATGCAGCTTCCAAAAGTAGGATGAATTTTCTGCAGCTGTTACCAAAGTTGTGGTCTGCTTTCAAGTCCTCAATTAATTCCTGTGTGTAGGCTGAAGGAAGCTGAAGTCAGGGTGGGCCTCTGGCTCTGCAGGGAATACACTAGGCTCTGGCTCTGTGAATTGTTGTGGGAATCCTGGCTAACTGCTTGACCATTCCAGTCCTGCAAAACACCCCACACTTTGAAGCAAATGCAGTTCACAGCAGAGTGCACACAAAAACCCTGGCATAAGATGGGAAGGTTCCTCTTATTTTGCAGGCTGGTTGCTGTAGAAACATGTAACAAAGGACAGCCTTCCTCTTCTGGTATAATTGTGCAGCCCCTTTTCTGTATGTCTGACACCTGTCTGAATAAGAGTGATTAGAACAGAATAATGTTCCCATTCCTGGCCATTGAAGATGTGGTTCATGTGCTAAAAGAAAACCATGCAAGTGAAGAAGTAAAATTGTCTGTGTTGTTTGCTACTACATCTTAAGATTTTGTAAAACTCACTTTTTTTCACAATGTGAAACTGAAGGTCAATAAATTATTAGATATTTCCTCTCCATGGAATGTTTATTTGAAGTGTTGTCTCTTCCTCCCCTCTTTCCTCACCCCTAAATGCTTTGAATCCCTTATAATGCCCTTTTTATGTCCTCTTAAAAGAAGCACATCAGCAACATGCAATTAAATGCTTTGGTTTAAGCTTCTGCTTCAGTTGCGCTTTCCTTCCCTTTGTTCTGTTCTGCTGCTGTTACTATGATCTCTATCTCAAAGTTCAGCAGTTAAAACTCGGAGAGCCTCAAAACATTTAAGAACAGGAAATGCAAGTTTGTTGGTGCTTGCAGTACAATTTAGTTAGTGCCTGATACCACTTGGAAGTGGAATTAGGCATCTAGAATCCTTTCTAATTATTCTGAAGTCAGGAGATGCTGGCTATGTATAAAACATTCCAGTTGTTGTATATACTGTACAGGTACAGTCAAACTCTTTGAACTTTTCATCTCACTTATATTTTTGTGTGTACATGGTGGTGGGATTTTTCTTAGTTTTGGGTGGGGGTTTTTTTTTGTTTGATTGTTTGTTTGTTTAAATACCATTTTAATACTATTGATTTTCTGCATTGGCTTAGCACCTGTCTGGCCTGCAAATGTTGCTGAGCTCTGTCCAGATATAAAATAGCAAGTTTTCTGACATCTTCTAAACTACCTCTATTAAAACTCCTGCAGCTCTCCTGTGAAAAGTCAGAGGTTTCTTCATGGTCTTTCTTTGCTCAGAAGAGTTGGGGCCATAGTATTAAGTGACTTTCTGGCCTTGGCATGGCTTGGTTAATATGTGTTTGAGATGTTTCCTATCAGTTGTAGCTGGGGGAGTGGGACACTTAGAGAACCTTTAAATTTGAAGGATACTGGAAGAAATCAGCCTTTCCACAGAACAAGGTAAGGTTAAATCAATAAGCAGTTTCAGTGGTTATTGCAATCTCTTTGCTGGACACTAACCTGGGTTGGTTTCCTTTATTTGGATTTCACCAGGGCATGGGATGCTTAGAGCAACACTGGGCATGGACAGACTGCTGTAGAGTGATTCACTGGTGTCATTTTAGGGCACTGGGTTACTTACTCTATCTGGTCATGGATTCAAACTCCTTTGCTTGAAAGTTTTCTCTTACTGGAGGTTCTGATATTTTATGGTGAGAGAGTAAAAAAATAATTGCATTTAGGTTTAAAACAACTGATAATCTGAACAAGACATCTGCGGGGCATTTGCTTTATTCATAGTAAGTATGAAAACAAAATGCCGTGAATGATTAGAAAGAAATCAGCTCATTAGCATTGACTATGTCTTCATCAAGCATACTGGGGTGATCAGCCCTGACCTGTGAAAGTCTCAAAGGCCCTGTTTATGCTAGTAAATTGAATATGCCCGGGGATGGTCTGGCAGCTGGCATGAAATAGCCTTGTGCTCTTTGAGCAGTGGCTTGTCCTGGCAAGATAGGGTGGCTGCATGCAAACTGCTTGGGGTGGCTGCTGGAGTGGTCTGGCTGCTGAACCCTGCCCAGGAACACTCCAGAGGAGTGCAAGTTTGTCTGGGCCAAAACCACACTGGGCTGCTCAAATGACTGAGCAGAACTGACAGTCTGTTCTGTGCCTGGGAATGTTCCCAAATGCAGTTTGATACATTGCCGTTGTCCCAGCTGGAACATGTGAGTAGCATCACGTTTAGGTCCTTGATAACTGGGTGGGCTGATAACTGGTTGTCTGACACGGCATCAATGACCTAAAAGCTGCTGAAGATGGAGGAAGGAATGCTGTCTCTGAGTGACACAGACCTTGGCAAGTGGGAAAGATGGGTCCCAGAGAGGAGGAGTCATGCTGCTTCTTCAGGTGCAATGACATGAAGCTTTGGAAGGGCAGAGAGAAAAGGGCAGGAGTGTCCAGAATGCAGGTGAAAAATGTTTGGTGTGCCCAAAGCCCTCCTAGGAGCAGTGCCCTGTGGGCTTTGCAGCAGGGGCATGGTGTCTCCTGGTTTCAAAAAAAGAAAACGGAGCAGAGCTCTATCAGAGACAGCGCAAGTGTGCACATGGGAACAGCCCATAACCCTGGCTGGCAAACACTGAATGAGACAAGTCACTTCTGTTATAAAGGATCATTAGTCCCCAGTTTTACCTGGCATGGCCTCATTTTTGGCCCTTACTCCTCTTACAGCCACGTAATTTACTCCCCTCCACAGTGTGGAAGGCTGTGATCTGAAATGGTCTGTCATCTGGGTGTGTATATGCATGTAAACCATACAGAAACATAAACATCATAGAAAAGTCATATGTTTATTGAAATTTTTGTTTCTGTGTGTGTGTGACATGAAGCCGAGTACAAACTCGCTCAGTAGTAACATACGCACATACACAATGTACACAAAGACCATCTGTCTTCTATGTGTCTTTAATAATGGTCTGTGAATTTTAAAGTGTCACTATTTGTTAGAAACTGTACATTTAAATACGAGAATTACCCTTAAAACAAAAAATGGTACATAAGGTGTGACTGTGAATTCAAATGAGTGGCTAAATAAATTACACATCTCTTTCATAATCATGTTTAGGCAATGCTTCTGGCCTGACAATGGTCCGACACTCTCAGGAAACCCAACTAGACAATGTGTCCTTTTTTCATGTGTGTGTGTGTCTAGTTACCCTAGAAACCATAATCTGTATCTCTGAAGCAATGGGGAGCTATGAAGGAGGCAAAGCCACAGGAGTTTCTTCCAAGACCCCTCCTAATCCTTCTGTTGTCAGACATTCAGTAAATTACTTAGCGCTTGGTATTAGATGAAGTTCATTAGATTTTTTTGTAATCACTCTGGAATTTGTGGGTCATACTCTATGCTCTGATTCAAAGGTAAAGTTTATGGTTGACTGTGTTACTTAATTGCAGTTATATATTTATATGAGCCAAAGTCACAAATACAAACTAAGATTTTATAAACCTGCAGCTCTTTCCATGAGATTTGAACACACCTCATCACATTTCATCCAACAAAAAGTTCATTAGAGAGCAAAAACACTTAGTCCCAGTCTCAAGCTGAGAAGCTGGAGCATGGGGGACTTGTTGAAGCGTGCAACAGGAGTAGTAGCAGAGCCTCCTCAGTTCTGCCAGCACCTCCTGGAGGCACTGGGTGCACTGCACCAATCAAGATGTCAGGCTGCTTTGTGAGACTGGCTGTGAAAACTTGGCATCTCATTCATGTTAATTGGTTTGAGAAGGGTTCAACTATTTGCAGAGATATTGTCTCCCAAGACTAACAGAACTAGGTCTAAAAGAAATAGGAAGGACTTGCCATCAGATAAACACAAGCAACCCGGCTTTTTACATGGCGGTGAGGAACCATAATTCTTTTAGGCAGATGGTTACTCTTTACCTCAAGACGACTGACAGGAAGCCGACAAGTTTAGGGAACTGCTGGTAGCAGCATATTTACACAGACTTAAAATGTTATCCTGCTCCTTGGCATCCCTCCCAGTATGGCGAGGTACTAAGCGAAAGAAAGATGCAGATTAAACTTTTATCTTAGATGCAACAGGCTTTCTTTTCCATTCCAAGATAGAAACATCTTGTCTTAAAACACTTGGAAAGCGTGTTTTAAAGTCTGGGGATCCCTATAAAGGGACCCAATCAAAGTAGACTTCCTCCTAGGGTGAATGGCTGGCTAGTGTCTTGGTTCAAGGTTTGGGAAGCAGCTGTGTGAGAGGAGACTAGTGGGTTGGTGGAAGTGTCCCTGAGTACACAGGATAGTCATCCAACTTTCATTTTCATGTGTCCTTTACGTTCCATCATCTCATCTTTGCACTTCGTGTCCATACCTGTGTAAATTCCTCACAGACCTGTTCCCCCAGCCCTTACAGTTAGACAGGGAGCGGTGAATATTGCAGAACTGGGAGGAAGGGAGGTGAAAAACTTTTGAAGGCAGTTGCTTACATATTGCCACTGAATATGGTCCAGGAGCTATATACCATGGCCTGATAATCCTGCAGAGTATCTGCCTTTGTCATGTTCTACCTATATGTCTCAGCCACACAGCCTGTAGCTATTAGCTGTTTGCAGCCCTGTGTGGCACAGACCTATGTTTAGCTGTTTCTGGTTAACTTCTCAAACCCCCTGAAATTAGCTGTGTTATAAAGTAACACCTGATGTGATGTTCTAGTCAGGGCTTTATTGGCTATAAAAGGGTTAGCCATCAGTGCTAAGAGTAAGTCCTCTGTATGTCCTCTTCTAGCTGAAACATACCTTTCATCATTGATTCTGCAAATGGGATTCTGGAACAGTTCTGGTGGATGCAGATGCTCTTACAAAGGGTTGCCTCACCCTGCTTATGGGTCTCCAAACACTTTTCTGGTTACCAGGGGTATTTTATGTCTGGATTTATTGGCTACTTTGCATTTTCAGCAGAACAATTTGCATTGGTACAAGCAATTCCCTCTTCCCCACCTCCCATGAAGGTGAAAACACCACCCTTTTGGTCACAGAGTAGGGAAGTCTGTCTTTTATCACCCAGTGGTTTTTTGCAGATTTATTTGCCAGTCTTCTTGTGATGGACATTCAGTTTACTTGATTTTCTGTACAAAAGTGGAACATTTTTTTCAAAGTGTAACTTGAGAGTGGCTGGGAAACCCACCTGCTTGTGTCCTCCTGATCACAGCATTGCAGTGAGCTGGGTACTGGGGGATGAAGGGACATCTGCTTGGCTTAAAAGCAACTGCTTGTGGGAGATGCTTTGGTTCTGCTCAGGTATGGAGGTGTTGATAAAAAAAGTGTTGGGAGTGGCACCTTGAGAAACATAGGAACTTTATTCCAGTTGAAGCACAACTAGTAGCCTCCAGGATGCTAGAGGAAGAGTTTCCTAGCAGCCCAGAAAAGATTTTATGGGGTTTCTTCAGTGCTCACAGTTGCTGGACTTGGGCAAATCTAGAGGGAAAAAAAAAGAATTTTCCTGTCACACACTTTTTCTGCAAGAAAACACGGTATTTGTGGTCAAGCCACTCTACTTTGTTAACCTCACGTAGTGCATTTGGTTTTCTACTTAAAAGTTATTTTATCTGACAAATAAGTATCTACAGTAGACTAAATAGCTATCTGCAGTAAAAGATGAACTTCTTGATCAAAAGCCTGTGGACATCTATGGTCCATCTTGCTGTCACAAAAGGGTAGAGCACATTCACCTCAAGCCTCATGCAGATATGTGTGGAGCTGCTGCTCGGTGTTTCTTGCCTGAGACCGCAGGCAGCAAATGAGAAAAAGGACCAGACCTGTTTGCAGCCCCAGAAACTGGGGATGTGGCCCTGAATCCTGACTCTACACTGAGGCTCAGCTTCAGATAATTACAGGTAGCAGCTGCCAATAAGCTAAGGCACATTTTTTCACTCTTTGAAGCTATTTTGGTCCTGAGAAGAAGAAGTAATTTCTTTCTCCTGCTTTAGTTCATTTCAACGTTACAAGCAGGAAGATAATATTTGTGGTAAAAACCCCTCCAAACCATTAAAAACTGTGGTATGGGTTTTGTAAATTCAGAGGCAAACTAGCTGGCTGTTTAGACAATTGTACAGTCAAGCCCCATAATAAGAATATTTAAATAAAAAGGTATAACAGTAATTTTTAACTTTGTTGGAATGGCAAACAATGGATTAATTTTGATCTCTAAAATAGACAAAACCTCTTTTTTTCCCCTATGTTTGTTAAGCTAATCTGGTTAAAAGCTGGCCTATAAAATGCCTTAGCTTTCCCCCTGTCATCTCAAATACAGTCTTTACCCTGCAAGCATGTCTGTGTGTGCTTAACTTCACACAGCCTGAGTACTCCTTTTGAGTTCAATTGATTAATTCAGAGATCATAATGTTAGCATGCATCACTTGCAGGATTGAGGCACATACTAACAGGAAACAATTTCATGATGGAGCACTGCAGACTACTAAAATAAAGTGTTGAGAACGAGCCAAACTGTGTAATTTTTTACTGAGGCCATCAAAAAGATTGGTCCAAGGACAAACAGATTTTACTTTCTCTTAAGTAAAGAGAAACAACTTGAACAACACAATAGGCAGGAATCAACTACAATGACTTGGAAAATCTTATCTAAACAGTACAATTTTACTAGTTTTACATTGTCACTGTCAGAATTTATTTAGCATTCTTTTCTCATTATGCTATATTAGTTTCTTTAATACGCTTTATTAGTTTCATAAAATGCAGAAACATAAGTGTTCACTAAAATGCAGAAACATAAGTGTTCACTGAATTTTCCTGTGTCTAGACAGTGATGTGTGCATTAAAAAAAAATTATAAAATACTTTCCAGCAGTTTGCCAAGAACTGAAGGGGAGGAGGGGGAAATGATGTTTCTTTTTTCTTCTCTGAATATATAGGAACAGACTAGCTACTTAGTGTTCTTGTCAGCCCAGTCTGAGAGCTCACAGTATTTGTGAAGAATTAGATGCAAAAATCCTAAATTTATTTCTTTCTGTTCTTATGGCGATGAGAACTAGTGATCCACCCATTTTCTGCTGCTGTTGGACACCAGCAATACCTCTGATGGAGATGTGCTCGGTGAATGTGCTGTTAGCACTGAGCATATCTTGGAATCAGATGCTTGGACTAGGGCTACAGTCAGGCTGGAGCAGACAGTTCTGCTGCTCTAGCTCAGCGTCCTGCATGGATTAATCACCTGATAAAATACATCAGAGCAGTTGTGAGAAACCCTGCAGCAGGCACCTGTGACATAGCTAACCTTCCTGAGGAGTTTCTCTTTGCTTTCTTGGGTATGAGTTTCCTTGAAGTCACCGAGACTGTGTACTGCCTCTCCCGGAGCACTCTGTAACCAGTCTCAGAGTTGTTATGTCTGCCAGCAGCCACGGCTCAGGGAAATGCTCTTCCTCCACCTCATTTTTCACCTGAGCCTGCAGTAAGGGACAGAAGATCTTGAACTGGAAAATGGTGCACATAATAATTTTGTAGTTTTGTTGGTATGAAGACTGAAAATGAGCACCTATCCAGCATGTTCAAGCATCACACAATCACTGTATCCCAGGAGGGCTGACAGTGGAAAGGGCCTCTGAACATGGTGCAGTCCAACCTCCACCCCAGCTTCCAGCAGGGTCAGTCACAGTGGCTCACAGTGGCTCAGGGCCATGCCCAGTCAGGTTTGTGTATCTCCAAGAATCTACAACCTTTCTGGGCAACCTGTGCCAGTGTTTTGCCACCCTCACAGTAAAATATTTTTGCTTATGTAGAAGTCGAATTTGTTATATTTCAGTTATGCCCATTGTTTTTTGTGCTGTCACTGGGCCCTGCTCTTCAGTCTGGGTACGTCTCCACGGTCCCCAACAGGTCATAAATCTCTTCAGTTTAGCTATGTTTTAAAAACAGACAGATGTTTCTCTTTTTAAAATTATCTCCTGAAATGCCATAATAGTAGAAAGGATGTTTTAGTGCAGTTTGCAATGAATGTGCATGGTTTACATAATCTAGTAGAGGCTACCTGACCCATATAACCAAGATCTGGTACTAAATTAAGAATGATGTATTATCATATACCTGCTGAGTTTAGAGTCTGTTGTGGAGCAGGCACTATCCATCAAATCACAAACTCCATATATTATGTCTTCTTATTGGTTGGACTTGGTGATCTTAGAGGTCTTTTCCAGCCTTAATGATTCTATGATTCTTTCACAAGGGCTTTTACTCTGTGAACCCTGAATATATTGATCACATATACGAGATATAATCTGCTGCTGCACCACATAATACGTATTCTCATAGTATAAGAAAGTAAGGATCAATATTTTTGTGATAAGGCACGTAAAAATCAGTGTTATTTTGCAGACAGGCTGTATCTTTCCAATGGACAAGGTAGATAATCTCTGAGATGGGGGGAGTTGATTAGCAAACATATTAAAATCTATAAGGTTTGGAAGGAAAATATTTCCTGTTGTTATCCAGTAAGTGATACTTCGTGCCAGTAGCTGGATCTTGATTCTGAATCTTTTTGGTAATGTGGTGCTCACAAATAAATTAGTAGGCTGTGGATGTGTGAAACAGAGCAGGAGTTACACAGACCTACAGCCAACAAAGTACAAATCTTGCTAATTGTGCATTCTTTTGGCACTGATATATTGTAGACAGAGAAGGTGTTGCTGACTGAAATGACAGTATGAGAGGCTTTTTTAAGGAGGCATAAGTTTATTAGCAAGTTAGTAAATAGTGTATTGTGTTTGACACAGAGAGTAGACCACATGGTTTATTCACCAGCTCAGTGTGTAGAGATGAAATGCAAACCATCCAGAAAGGCATCAGCCCTTATGAAAATAATGATTTCAGATCTAAACCTTCCTGCTGTGTTTCAGATCTCCATACCTCTGCTTTGGACTCACACTCAAAAAATCACATGCACATTGTTGTGCAGCTGAGGGGTGGAAACAATGGTGCCCTTGGGATTTTTAAGATCAAAAGATTATTTTTTATTTAACTGGATTGTAGGCAAATATTTACTAAAGTTTATTTAACTGGATTGTAGTTGTAAGCACGTATCTTACATTTCTGTAAGAATCTGAAAGGAGAAAATGCTGTGGAGCCTCCACATGTTATTAGCTAAATCATCGAGCCAAAGCTGCAAAAGCAGTTTGCTGTGAAGGCAGGACAGACAGCCAAAGAGTTAACTGCTTGTTTATTGGTAAATTAAAAAATTGATTAGTTAACCTGTGTTACAGATCAGAAAGAGAGAACTAGTTGCTTGTGTTCTGTTTTGACACTTCCACTTTACTCTTGAAAAAAAAAGGTGGATGTTGCCTTGACTGGGGCCATTGTCCACAAACATTCTCTCAAACAGGTCTATGTAGGTTAAAAGATCTCCGTAACAGGGAGAACTTTGTAGGGAAGAGCCCTTGCACATTAAACACTTAGATTTATATTTGTTTCTTTTTTCCATGAATTTCAGCCACAATCTTTCACCTATTGTTTTTGAACCCTGACAGTTTACAAAAAATATTTTCAACCAAAAAAGTTGAATGTCGTTTCTTTAAGATATTTGCTATTTTAGAAAATGCTTAAAATAGTTCAAATGTTCATTTCTTTCTCTTTCCATTAAAAAAGTGTGATCATAGTGCCACAGGCCTGAGCCACAAAGGGATTCATGAGCTGTAGGTCTATCAAGTAAGTGCTGAATATCTGTATCTGAATTTCAGTTTCCAGCCTCCCTCAGCTATCACTTAGTGCGATTCAGATATTCATATCTAATCCTGCTTTCATCGGATCATACATAGTCTCCCTGTAGCCTTCTTAACAGGGTGCCTTTTGTTAATAAAGCGTGCTAGAGGTGTTCAGGAACTGGAATCTCTCTGCCTCCAATGGAAGAATCTCAAACTTGCTGGCAACGTTGAATTTGGCATTTAAATTAATGCAAAACTTGGTATTTATTAGCTTGAGAAACTCAAAAAATATCTGATGCTGCTATTTCTGCAAAAAATACATACATTTTTTAATCTGCAGGAGTGTCTGTACACTGTGAAAATGTACAATTATATAAGCCCATGTTCCCTGCAGGACTTGTTCTTGACTGCAAAGCCAATGAGATTCAAGTCTGCTATTGCTAAGAATCTTACATGGGCATCTGGTTGAATTATCAAATTAAAACTTCCATTTTGATTATGTAGACTAAATGAGTGGAAGCAACAGGTTGTTCTACCACATAATGTATGAAGAATAGGAAGTTGTATCTCCCATCTGGAGGCAATCATAACTATATAATTGAATTAAATTATCTTGTTTGTGTCATACTATTGCCTTTAAATGTTAATTTCTGACAATGTTATAGGCAACAGATCTCAGGTATTTCTGCCTGTTTCTGGGAAGATAGAGTTATTTGGAAAACGGTGTCAGCTGAGTGAGGCTGAGAACTGAAATTCAGAGCTTAAGAGGCCCTCCCAACTAGTTAGATGCACAGCTAACTTGAAAAGTCACAAAAGCTAAAAGAAGCATTTTCTTTGGACCTCTTTATGTTTTGGAGGCAGTCTTCTGAAACAGCCTTCATAAATATCTCATTTTCCAAGACAGGGAATTTTTCTTTACCTGGTGTCTCATGCCTGTTCTTCCTAAATGCTGAATATATGTTTATATGCTTTGAATAGGCTCGTGTTTTGGGTCCAGCTCACGACAAAGTATTGAAGAGTTTGGGCTAAGAGTTGTGTCTGTCCCTGCTCTCAGTAAGGAAGAGATTGGGCTGTATGTGACTGCTGCTGAGGACATTGTGCAGAGGGGATGCTCGTTGACCTCTCTGTGCTCTTCCCTGTGAATATTGGAAGGATGAGGTTTCATAACTCTTTCATCACTGGAAAGTGATGGGGAGCTGTGATGTGCTCCAAAGGGATTTCATTAGGTACTGCTGGGAAACATACTCTTTTGGAGAATGTGGAAGCAAAGCAAAAGAGCTTCTTGTTTCCCAGGGGAGAAAGAGAGGGCGGAGAAAGTGGTGGGATGAGGAAATGTTCATGAAAGGTGGCCTTTGTCAGCAACTTTCACCTCTTGATTGATGCTGGGCGTTGGAGTGACTTACACAAACAGAGCAAGCGGCATGGGATTGCACTTTGCCAACTTCAACCGCAGCAGGTTTTGCCTTTTGCAGGTTGTGATCGGTTTTTGATCAGTGAATTGAGACAGATCACTCCTGTTGAAAAGTGTGCAATGAAGAGGTAAAAGCATCCCGTTACAAGTGCCGAATCGGCTACTCAATCAGTAATATCTGGAAGTTAGTAAATTGAGGAGAATGTAAATTTGCCCTGGCAGAAAGTATGCCTAGACCTGTTGTAACAGTTAAGCACAACAGATTAGTGGTTTAATTTACTGGCAAACGTGTAGCCCATGGGTTCTAGTTTGCTCAGCCGTGGGAAAAGCCTTGGTTGTCTGTTCCTCTTCTTGCCAGGGGAGAAGTGACGACAGCTGAAGATTTATTTGTCTGTCACACTTCCCTCCTATGAATGAGGAAGGAGTCCAAAGGGATGATTAAATAAGCAGAATTACTTAGAGGAGATATGTGAAAGGGCAGAGGAAACTGAGGTAGAGCTTTCCAAAAGCTAACCTAACTGGTGGAGAAAGAAACTTCCCACCAGTGACAACTATACAGAGAACAGGGAGCAGAGATAGGAGACCACTCCCTCTGGAAAAGCAAATCGCTATGAGATAGCAAGAGCTGGAAACAAGACAGACAGTCCTCGGAAGACCAGGAGTGTAGTTTTCAGCTGAATTCAGGACTGTGAACACAACCAGTATCGGGAGAACCACCATACAATATGTCTCTTGAGGTCTTTTATGCAGCCTCTATTCTAAAATACTCAGCCAGATTTTATTGTATGAAAAAAAGGCAGCTGATTTGGTACACAATGCAAGCAGTTAAGATGCTTTTGTATCAGATTTTATCCTGTCTTCACACCTATCTGCTAAGGTATTACAGCTATTACAGCAGTCGAAGGCTTTCTTCGTGGAGTTGCATCATGGTGTGTGACCCTTTCATGATGTTCTGTCAGCTCACTGAGCACCGCAGGTACCTGGCTGGAGTCTGCTTCCCAAGCCCTTCCACAAAAAGGTTAGGACCACACAGGCAGGAAATAGGACTTTCGTGGGAAGGGAGAGGGAGTAAGTGAGAACAGGCTCTTTAGAAAACCCTGAAATTAACTTCCTTTGAATCAAAGACCCAATAAATTTCCTTTTTGCTCACATTCAGTTGACTTCTCTGAATCAAATCTTATCAGCATGTGTGTATGTACACATGTACAAATGCGGGTGAAAACAGAGAAAGCACCCTTGCCCTCATATTCAGCTGTCCTTTGCAGCCCCTGTGTATGCTCAGCACACTGCTTGAATTCATTCATTTGTATGCTGATAAGGATGGAGTAAGAGGTTGCACAGGGCAGAAGAGGCATCTGCACTGGACTTGAATAAATCTTTCAAATCCAGGCTGTGAGCTAGAGAGGTATTATCAAATTAAATATTATATTATGCAGTAAATTACTGCAAATGTTCAGAGTATTACATTTAAGAGGAAGAGTGCAGCACCACTTTTTTAACAACAAACCGGGCATAATTTACAGCTAGTGCTATTTTCTGTGGCTAGACCGTAATTTTTTTCTGTTCATAGCCTGGACTGACAGAAAGTTGTGTGGGCACACATAACATTATTCTAAATCTGAGGAATTAAGCCTCATAGAGGGTCAGAGTATATTAACTGAAGCACTAGCAACTTGTACTTGGAGTGTACGGACCTGCACCCAGTGCTACTTGTTGGCTTGGGACAGGAAGAAAACTCAATTTTGCCCGGCTGAATGACACCCAACACACAATTTAGCACTGAATCTGAAAGAACTTACCATAACTGATTAGATGCCTTATCAAAACGCATTTAAAATCTTGCCTTTGGAAAGTCTGATTTTGCAGTTTAACATTAGGATTGAAGAACAGCCCAAATATGCTCCCTTGGCTGATATACTGCTTTTGTGCCCACTGATCCCTGGAACCAGATGGTTTCTGATGTATTTGTTCTTACAACAAGTCCACAGTGGAAGGCTTCATGCTACGCTTTGGCAAAGAGGGACAGAGCATCTTGTGTCTGTGATTTTACTGAGCAATCACTTGAGTAGAAGGAGTCACAGGGATATTACCATGCAAACTGTAATTTTTACCATTTTATGCTGTGATAACAAGGGGTTACAAAAGAAGTTTGTGGTGTGGGACAAAAACGAGTTCTGATTTTCCAGAGCCTTAAATAGCATGCAGACTTCTTGACCACCTTACTCTGAAATGAGCTGGATGGCTAGAACGAAACACAGGAAAATCTCTTCTAAGTAAAATACTCTTGACTTGTGTAGATATCACATATGTACTTTTTCCCTGACCAGTTTGACAGTCATAAAGTCATGCTAATATTGCAACTATGCTAATCAGTCCCTTACTGCCCTTCCACCTCTCTTGAACAGTACTTCCCCAGGAGTACCTGAGGGTCCCCTGCAGTGTTGATAATGGAGTGACCAACCATGCAGCCAGCACATTATGAGCAAGAGCCAAGGTGTGCCACCACTGCTGGGGCACAGGGCTCTGGTAAGCTCAGCTGTGTCCATGAAGCTGTTAGGACACAGGCACCTTTCTTCTCACCCTCAGCTCTATCAGAGGAAACAAGACATTTCAAAACAGAGGCACACATGAGCTAGTGGATAAATGTAAAATCTTTCCTTTTGGTTAGAGCCTAACCAGTAATTTCAGCCCTGCGTTCTCACTCTTTTTTTTTTTTTAATGTCTCTTCTGAAAGAGCTTAAGAAAGAGTCTTTAATTAACCAGTAAATAGAGTCTCTTGCCACTAAGGAGTAGATTTAGAAGATCCCTTTAATTACGGGAACCAGATTGCTTGCAAATACCAGTTTGCTCCCTGTTCAAGTGAAGTGAGGTTCTCGTAAAGTGTTACAAAAAGCTTTCATTTGCATCATCCCTCCACTCCAACCAACGTTGCTATTACGTAAAGGGAGGACTTGTTTAAATCCGTATGTCCAGGTAGTTCTGTTGTTTGAACTGGATAGGGAGGTGAAATTGGATTCATATGACAGCTCATGAAATTTAAAGTGGTATTCTCATGGCTGATTTCTTGTCATGTGACTGATGACTCACAGTGTGTCTTGACGGTCCAACTGAACAAGTCAGAAGTTGACCAAGAACTTTGTTATATTAAATGAATTCTCTAAGTCAAGGTTTATAAGTAATTTGGAGAATTTCCTTACTGACATTTTTCTGGAACTCCTACCTTGAGCTGTTTCTCCTGTCTAACAGAATTACAGAATCATTTATGTTGGTAAAGACCTCTGAGATCATTGAGTCCAAACTTGTCAACTAGACTATGACACCAAGTGCCATTCAGTCATTTCTTGAACATGAGTCTTCCAAGTAAGCACTGAGGGCTCTCAATGTATTGCTATTTTCCTCCTGTGCTTTGTCCCTGCTACTTAGGTATATAAAATTATGTTAATTTAACTTCTCTTAATGCCCTTCATTTTTTGGAATCATCTGGTTTGAATTTTGCTTACCTGCTTAGTATGAAACAAGTCTTCTCCGCCTGACTGCATGAGGAAGTCACAAGTCATCAACAGCTTGTGTTAAACTACATGGTGGGAATACACAATCTGCCTACAATAATATGTTTTGCTACGGTGGGAAAAAAGATGTACCGAACGCTGCAAACTAAGAATGATGATTGATCTAGGGAGATAGCTGAAGGACTTTGCCCTGTCCCAAAAATCATTTACAGTTGCCTGGAGAAAGTCCAAACTAATGTAAAATACTTCCATTTGAAACATCAGATCCCCTCCAGCAGCAGCTTCACTGGAGCTGCTTGCTCTCAGCGCCAGAAGCTGTTGTTAGAACAGGTTTGACCAGTTACTGCAATTCAGAGAACTGTTTAAATAGTTACATACTAGTGTTGCTGGGTTAATCTGTGTGAAAATACCCCTATTGCTTCAGTCACCACCACAGTGTTCTAAGATGAACCTTTACCTCTGATCCAAGAGTTATTGAGCAGCATTGGTGCCTGGGTTTAGCCCAAACACAGTGTCAGCAGCAGCACTGCCCAAATTTCCAACTCTACAAGCATGGGATTGAGAAGAACTAAGGGAGTTGGAAGAAAATGTTGAACTGAAACAGCTGTGGAAGAATACAATGAGATCCTGTGGCTCTTTCTACAGGAGAATGCTCTCCTGCTCTTTCTCTCTGTTGCTTCAGGGTGTATGTAAGTCAGCTCTGCTTTTGGATGTAATTTCAAAACAGCTAGTAAATAATGAGCTGGGGAAGAGAAGGCTTTCAGCTCTTAGTAATGGCCAAATTATAGAACGAAAGAATCGAGAGGATCAGTGGCTATTGATCAGGAGCACTTCACAGACAGGGAAGGGAACAGAGTGGAGGCATTCAGTACTAGGTGGAGAACAACACAAACAGAAAAGACCCAGGCCTGCTGGGGTTAATGGCTGCAGTATCTCTATCTATTATTAAATACAACAAAAGCAAAATGTAACCTGTTATTGTTATAATACCATAAGTCAATGTATGTCACCTCACAGCATGCAGATGTTTCAACCTACGCCCAGAGCAAGATGTCCACCATAAGAAACAAGAAAACAACAAGTGTTTTCAGATGTCAGAGCATAAGAAAACAGTGGAAAGATCAAGTGGAGATACATTTTGGGGGCTCTGCTGTTATACTGCTCTGGAGGAATTACAGACATCAGGCTATCACTATTGATTCTTACATGCTTATTGTGATGCCTACTGATGCATTTCCAGTTCTTTTATTCCTCGTTATGGGAGAATATGATGGGAATGTTCTGTTTTCCTTGTTTCTCCAGAATCTGTTCAGAATCAAATAGACTGAAAGCAGATCAGTGGGTACATCAGCCTCTTATTTGGCCTACCAGCCAGGTATTGGCAATGATATCTGTCACTGATTTTATCTCACAGATCTCTTCAACAAGCACTTGAGGTCCTAATATATTATTCCAGACTTCATATTGCAAATATTGATGTGCATTTTACTCTCAAAGGAATTAGGAGCAAGTTTTCACTAGGGGAAGAAAAAGGCTAACAGCTGAAACTGATTTTCTTAGATAGAACAATAGCAGGAAGGTTAACGGCTTAGTCTCTGGGCTCATAAATCTCTAGTTAGAATTGACTGAATTCTTGTTTCTCATATGTGAACTGAAAATGGATTTCCCAGTAGGGTGGTGTTAATACAGCAGAGCTGCATGAGAATTCTCAAACAGCGGATATGTGAAGAAGTCACTTAAGATAACAGGTTACTGCGCATCATCTGATCTGCAGGTTCCCATGCCTGCTCCTCCTCCATGGTCAGGGTGAGCTAGTTTGAAATTGTGTGCCCTTTGATGAAAAATGGATGAACTAGTTTTCATTTGCCCAGTGATATTGTGAGATGAAAACACTCGTATAGGGGCAGTTCCTGTGGGAAAAAATTGATAACTACTAGCTTACTATCCAATGGCTACATGTTATGTGTCCTGCTCCACAGGATCATCCACTGGACAAAGCAGAGTTCAGAAAATATTAATGCCCATGGCAGCTGTGTTGTGTTGCATTTCTGTCCTATGTGAAGTGGTCCCTAGTAGTGGTTACTGCTTCAGATACACCCTCTCTTGACTAGTGGAAAGATGAATACTTCTGGGGATATTAACCCAGCTGACTTTGAGAATATCACAAAAACAGCAGCCACCACAACGCCTGCCCCTGTCTCATTTAGTATATTGGCTGCCACTGGTCTTTAAGCATGTACTTCATACAAAGGAAAGCACAAAGAATTCTTCAGCTCTTTGAATCTTTTAAAATTCTGCAACTATTTCCATTTTATAAATTTGCTCTTGCTTAGTCTTATCCTAATTGGGATCAGGCTGGCTAGATAAGAAATTGGTCTTTCATCTATATAATATGCTTTTGGCCTGAGGCAAAACTAGAGTTGCTCAGTAATGTCAGAAGAACCAAACTAAACATCCACTTCTGATGTAATTTCTCCAAGGCTTTCCTTTATGTGTAAAATATTCAGTCTAGCTGAAAGCTGTGGTAACTTCTTCAGGCAGTGGCTTTTGCTTTCCTGTAGAAGAAGACTATTACAAGGATTATCAGTTGAAGGGACAAGGTGCTTATTCTGCTCTCATTTCCACCAGCCTGGATCAGAACTAATTCTGTTGACTTCAAGGATTTAGTCGCTGTGAGAGAAGAATGCGGGTGAAAAGGTGCTCATAAAGCTGCAGCAGCATTTTGATGCCGATTAGCACTGTTAAGCACTAGCAATCTGCTGTTGCCAGCCAGCGGCTTTCTAGAATTAGCGAGAGTGCTCTGAGCATAGCAGCAATCAAGAGTTCACTTGCATGAGGGCAGTGCTTTTAAAGGAGTATTTGATAAAATGTATACCAGAGTCATTCCCTCCATTTGTATTGCCTTTTGAAAATCCACTTCTTCTGTTCTGTTTTGTTTATATGTTTCTCAAGCATTGATCTTTACAGTGGAGTTTAACATTTCACTTCCTATCTTACTTCCATCCTGTCAAATAAAGTTTCAAATAACTGGAACCACTTGTCTTTCATGATCAAAGTGATAGAGAGACTTGTGTTCTCAAGCTTTCTTGGCAACATGTCAAGAACAAACCCTTCTTGTGTGTAATATATAATAATATGGTTTGTTGCAGGGATGTATTTGTTTGAAGAAACGGTAACTGCATAGATTTTAGGAAGATCATGAGAAATATAATTTAAGAAATACAAGAAAAACTAAAATCACACATAGAGGGACTTAATGTTGCTATAGAGAAACAACAGATTCATGGACTGTAAGGTCAGATAGGACCTTATGATCTCTAATTTGACTGGCTGTATAATTGAGGCTACAGAATGTTTTTTAGGATTTCTTGCAGTGGGAATTACTTGTGCCCTTCGTAAGCTTTCACAGTTAGTGATACTGCTTAATAATTTATCTAAAACCAATTGCAATAATATAAAATGCAGAGTAAATTTACCAGTTATTTTCCTGATTTCATATGCTGTGGGGTCAGTGACCTGCAAAACCTTTATGATCCCTGTGTTGTGAGAAGAACTCAAGGGCTGAAGTCATGGTGCCCTCTGATTCTCAAGAAAATCTACAGGTCAATAACCTTTTATTTCTGACCTTTTAACTGGCTCTAGTGGGCCATGAAGACCTAAATGCCAGCTCTTTCAGATTCCTGGGAAGCTTCAAGCCTCTTGAATCTAATTCTGTCTGAGAGTTTTGCTCTCATATATTCAGGTCACTGATATTGCAAAAGCAACTTGCAACCATGTGCAAGGGCGAAAATTTGGGGCATCCAGAATTGGGTAGCTAGTGCTACACAGTGAACTCAAGGCAGTTGTATAGCTTGGGAACCACCCCTCTGCCTGAGAGTAATTCACAGCTTGGTCTCTCCTAACCAGGCCTTTTCAGGGACAACAGGGATGCAGATTCCTCATGTGTTTTATCTGGATGAGGCCAGTCAATCCATTGGTCTCAGAGCAGCTTCTCTCCCACTCTGAAGTGTTCTCCATTATAAACTCCACTACTTCCATTTTAGTCATTCTACCTTCTCCTTTCTTTCTAAGAATGGCTAGTCTAACTAGGCTAAAACCAATTGTCTATTCTCCTAACTTTTCTATTAATTTCTATTTTGCCGGCTTCCAAATGTTATATATTATCTCAGGGCTGTTTTGAAGACAACTTCAAGATATGTTGACTTCAAGGGATTGAGGGTGAAACTCTAATTTTGTTCAACACCACCAACACTCAGCCACTCTACTGGTGGAGAGAAAGGCTACATAAAAGAATGAACATAATATCCTTTTTATGGACAAAAATATCAAGGAACAAACTTTTTTTCCTTTTTTAAATTTCTTTTCTTTTCTTTCTTTCTCTCCACCTGAAAATCATTTTGAAATCAAATAGGACCTGTGTTTTAGGATCTCTTCCACTCCACCTAGCAGAATGAAAATCAGGGGTTATTGCAAAGGCTGAAACCAGGAGTTGACCTCTTTGAGACTTGTCTCTTGTTCACTTTTTGAATACATGCATGGAGATGCACATACACATACATCCATGCTGAATGGGGAAATACTTTCATACAGGTCATATTCTTTTATTCTGCTTTTCCTTCACTATCAGTTGCAGAAACCATTGCCATACTGCAGGGTAATGCTATCCCTCCTGTCTCAGAGAGAAGGGAAGACCCCATGGAAACAGCAACACCAGTCTACACTGATTGTTCCCGGTGTCTTCCCAAGCAAAAGTATGAAGGAGTATGAAAGGGCCTCGTCGGAGACCTCCATCAAAACCCAATCCTATCAGGCACTGAGGCTGAAACCTTGCTGGTGCTGCAGCTGAAGAATGTTCTGTGGAGCACGGAGGGCCAGTGCACTTGTGTGCACTCAGGTGGATCACAGGTACTTTACAAGTGCCTGCAGCAGCATTGGTGCAGAGGGAATAGCATTCCAGAGTTATGGCTGTAATTTCAGAGCAGATCAACTGCTGACCTACACTCTTTTTGGCTCTTCTGTAAGGCTTCCTTCTCTTCAGCATGAATAGATGAGACTGTGCTGTCATTCCTGTATCTATGAAGCTTTCCTTAAAACTTAGAAGTTGAACCCTACTTGCGATTTAAGTACGGTTGCATCCTGATTTGGCTTCCCCTTCATCTTTGTACTTTGAGATAGTTGGAACATGTATTGAGCTGAGTTGTGGAAGATTAGGAAAAGTTATTTTTGCCATTTAAAGAGACTGTGGGATGTCTGTCATGGGATGTTTTTCAGAACAGGTTAGACAAACATCTGTCAGGAATGGTTTAGGTGAGCTCAGCTTGCCTTGGGGCAGGGAGACAGATGAGGGTGACCCCTTCCAGCCCCTCCCAGCCCTATTTTGTACAATCCTCTGCTCCTTCATTGGAATGCATTCAGTGTCCAGTTTGTGCAGAGCAATTCACATGTTCAGTGTGGCAGAAGAGCCTGAATTCCCTGAGTACTGGTCAGCCCTAGGGGTCTGAGTGCACTGTGGGACTCGGTGCTCAGTACTGCCCTGGCAGGAGGTACATTCAGGGTAGTTACTGCCTTCAGCACAGTCATCCTGATGGCTCGTAAGGAAAAAGGCAGTCAGCTTCACTAGAGCTGTCAGGAGCCTGGGGTCAGAATGATTATTCCACATCCTGCAAAATTGCCTGCTGTGGCTGTTTGGGGACTTCCTAGTCACAAGGCTCAAGCAGACCAAGTTTCTACAGTTGCAGTTCTGGGTTGTGGGTCACTGGAGAATGTTGTAAGAGTAATTAATTGATCTACTCAAGTTTGGCTATCTGGGTCGCTGAAAACCAGTTAATTCCTAGGGAGTGTTTCAGGGCCAGGGGATCCTAAAACATCTATGGCCCTTTTGTGATGCACTAAATGCCTGGAGGAGTCTCAGCTATGACAGCTCAGACCTATGTTTCCTTCCTGTTCTGAACTGTGGATGTGCTGGAACAGGCTGGTGTGGGCAGCAGTCTGTCCAGGCTTATGGTTGCAGTTCTTGGGCCAACTCCAGGACTGAAGCATGACAGGACACTTGCCATTTTTTACACCACCTCCTTATGGGTACACAGAGCATGACACTTAATTTCATTGAGGAACAAATCTGTTTCGTTTTCAATGTTTTATCAAGGACTGGATCTTTTTTGGAATACTCTTGAAATAATCTGGATCTCTTCAAGAGAGCCACACAACTGTCAACAATAATAATAAGGATAATCTCAACATACCATTTGGTTTTGAGTTCTAATGTGCTGTGATTTTAATGGAGATGGGTATATCTTGTACTGGCCCAGCCTGCTGTTCATGCAGATAGAGTCTAAACCAGAGCCTCCTGAGACATAAAACGACTTTTCTACGGACTTTGGTGGGATGCCAGGAACGATGCTGCCTGAGACAAACTGCTGCTACATAGGAGAAAGCCAGGGCTTGAACTTCAAGGACTTGCACACACAGTCAAGGAGACTTTATTTGCATGACAAGCTCAGTGGTATCAGAAAATGTAAGGATAAACTTCTGCCTATCTCCTTTGTAAGAGAAAATTCTTAAAAAGATTGAGCTGGAAAACTTTTCTGTAATGAGAAACATTATTGTAAAACTCTGATTTATTGAAAAGGAATCTTTTGTGAGAAACATTGCACTCTGTTGAAGACATAACTAGAAAAGGCTTCTCACAAAGGATTGGAACTTCGTGAGTGGGTGCCAGAGAAAAGGGAGAGGAAGAAATGGAGTAGCACATACATCTGGCTCTGCTGGATCAGATCAAAGATTCTATTTTTTGTCAGGTTGAATCTAGATGACTATGGAAAGATGTTAAGAACATGGAATATATATGGTGAGCCTTCTTTGCATACTCCCCATTGAAAGGCAATGAGAAGAGAGAAGATGATCACATCCAAGTCAGACAGCAGCTCAGGGGTAGGGGCTCTCACCATCAGGTCCTGAGCCTGGCCTCAGATCAGATATGACAAAAGCAAGTGAGTGCCATGAAGAGTGTCACTGACAGTGTATGTGTGCATCTTTAGCCTTTCACCAAACATTCATTCCGATTTAAAAATAAAACATTTTTCAAAACTGTCAGTTCCCCAGGATGTAGGATTTGCATGCCGTGACCAGTTCTGCGCTTGTTCCACCACAACTCTCACCTGCGATCACGCTAGAGCCAGAAGTACCTTTCCCACTCAGGTGGCAGGGAGCTTTGTACAGGAGTGCTGTCTCGATCATCTCCTTTGCTCTTCCCATCAGACCATCAGATAAGTTTCTTCCTCATGCTCTTGGGTGTGGTGGTACTATATCAAAGAAGACCATTAGCGCCTTTGATACAAAGGCAGTGCAGAAGTGTGATCTACCTGGGTCAGAGAATGCTGCCTATTAATAACGAGTAAATATGAAGAGCAACATCTATCACAGTCTTGGCAAATGATTTGCACAGCTCTTTAATAAGTGGGAACATACGAGGACTGGGAAATCTGGATTTCTCTTGCAAGCTCTGAGGCAGGTCCACTTGTGTTGCTACCTATTTTCACTGCTGGACCACCACACTGTTCCTCACCTCAGAGTCTGACCCATTCCCCAGTGATTCAGGTAAGATATTTCATTGGCCTGGTGACATACGCTGAGTGGGACAGCAAGAAATCAAAGATTTTGTAACAAAGAATTAATGTAAAATTATAGCAATATCATTTTACTGTGGTGGGCTACTTTTCTGATATCTTTGAGTATATATTTTCCTCTATATTACTTTTGTGCTACATTTTATATAAGTGAAGGACACAACAAGAAAAATGTATCCCTTTTCCCATCCCCATTTAGCGCTTTTTTTTTTTTTATGCTAACTTGCACGAAACTCTGATGTGTATTCCGCAGTAGAAAAACAGTTTGGAGTGCAAAACTGAAACGTGATCATGCAACAGCATGGATCTATATGTCTTTAATTTCTAGCTGGCTTTAGAGTGCCATCTTGAAATACAATATCGTTGGGCCTGCAGATAATATATATAGTTTATACTTAATATATATTGACTATGAACAGTCCCCAAATGCAATTCTTTTCCTGATTTCAAATAATACCAGAGAATACTGTAATGGGAAAAGTTGCAGTCAAAGGTATCTTTGATGTGTTTGTGCACATTTTTCTTCTTGATAAAATACTTTTACTACCTAGGAGACTTCTTCCTTGCTGCTGAAATGTAATACTCAAGTTTAACAGAAAGTGACAGGCATAGTGTCATGATGAAAATACATCATCAACGCAAGAAAAGCCATGAGAAATGCACGTTCTTGTATTACAGGCCTTACACGTGATGTGTATGTTCACACTGCATGGATGACTTGTCAGAGCAGTGCAGGCCTAGAGAAGGCAGAGGGGCAGAGGAGAGGTTAAAACAAGTTGGACAGAGCTGCTGCTTGGGTATGGCGGTTTAGCATGACAAGGTTAGGAATTTAACACCAAGTTAAGCCTCACAAACTATGTTTGCCACATTAGGTCCAAATGAGACTGGGAGAAGAATGTGCATGGAAGGAGGTGATGTGGGGTAGGAGAAAAGGAAATTACTTGCTAAGGTCTCTGAGCCATGGTTCCTGCCTGCTCTGGCTGCGCTGGCTAAGGAGATTACTGTTCCTGCCTTTCCAGCCACCCTCTTGCCAAAGGGTACCACACTGCACAGCCCTGCCCACCAGTTTAAACTACTGTTGAACCACCTGGGTTCAACTTGCTGGGCAATCTTTTCTTTGATTTTCTGCCTCCTGAAAAGGGATAAAATTTGAGTGAGGGCTCACAGAAAATGGAAGTTTTAATCCATCTCAACCATTGCCATTGAAACCAGCAGGAAATGCAAATAAAAGCCTAACACCCTGAAGCTATCAAAAAAATTCAAGCTTCCTGTTTTCTAATGAAACATAAACAGAATAGCATAATTTTCCTCATAGCATTGAGTAATCACCATTGGCACCCAGGAGGTCTACTCACTTCTGATCTGTTTTATTCTGCATGAGTAAACTTGAGAAATTCAAATTACTGACAGACTCTCCTGCAAGACTAACACTGTAGAGTCAGCAGAAGTGACTTTGAATGACCAATTATTTCTGTTGTTCTTGTGAAAAAACAGTATTTTACACAGCCTGCCCTCCTTCCAAATTGCCTAGTATAGTTTAATGTCACTCTGAAAATTTACTTTTAGTGACGAAGGAAGTACCTTGTTATTATTGGTGGATTGCAGGAGTGCAGTGACTAATCCTTTAGTCAGTTATTCCCCTGCACATTCTTTAAACCTGTAGCAATTTCACATTATGTAATTCTTACTAAGACAAATGTGTCTCAGAGATAAGCCTTGGGGAAGAAGGTAAAGTTGCAGAACTATTTTGAATGAACAGACTAACCCATAAATATCGCCTCTCACTCACAGGTTTTCTGATTTGTATATTGCAACTTATGCATTAGATCCCACTTATGCATTAGATCCCATATTCTGAAGACACGAGGAATGAAAGAAATGAAAACGTCATTTGTTTCATGTGCTTGTGAGTTACGTACTTTTACGTGGATTCTGCTGTTCAGTGAAACCAGTTTTCTTTGATAGATTGCTCTGCTGCTGTACTTGATTCAATTTCCTACTGAAGAGCACCAAGTGAAATCTGTTATGGTTTAAGATCCAGGATAACTTTCTCCGGCACTGTCCTCATATCAATCATCTTGAGCCCTTTTTTCTTTTTTCCAGCTAGATGTTTAAAAATAAAATGAATCCTGGACCAATATTTATACAGGCCAAACCCAGGCAAATGCCCTTCTGCCCTCCATAAGCAGCAAGAGGAAATGGAAACTAAGAATTAAAACAATTCCAGCATAGGGATCCAACTTTTTTTTGTGTGTGGTAGAGGTACCCTGCTTGCTCCCAGTGAAAACTTAGTGAATCATCTGATGACAATTACCTCATTTTAACTGAGGTCCTGAGGTCATCTGACATTTAAAAGAAAAACCTGTGTCTGGAGGAACTTGTAAATTGCTGGACTTTTTTGCTTGTTCTCTTCCAACTTGTTTGTGCATCATCTGGGAGAAAGTTCCGATAACTCTCTACTTGTAGGGAGCAGCAGGAAACGATGTCCATTTCTGAGAACCCAGCCTGCTAATAAGGCTTGTTTTCTCTCACATCGAGGGGTGCAGGAGCGAGTGACCATATGAAGTTTGTCTTGGCTGAAGTCTGGCTTTGTTCCCACTGAGAAATGGATAGGAGGCAGCTGTGAGGTGAGTGTAGTGGAGTCACCCTTGCAGATTTCCTTGCAGTGCAGGATGAGAACAAAACTAGAAGGAGACTCATAAATATGTAGTCACCACATGATACAGTGAGAAAATGTCAATCAAAATTGCAGAGTTAAGAGTATGATATTTTTCTGAGCTCAGATGAACTCTAATTGCTGCAGTTCACCAGGATAATCCTGGGAAGAAATATCCCACAACGCACATGATGCCTCTCTGCTTGTCCTCTGATTTTTGGTGTCTCAAAGTATGCCCAGACTGGGCTTTCCTCTCTCCTGGGCTATGTAAGAAGTGCTGCAGAATGTTCTCGTGCTCATATTAGCAAATATCTGGCTTCCCTGAGAGAAGGAAATATCTCTTTAAATGGGTATACAAATGCAGTGGGCACTAGAGGTAGGGTTTTCTCATATGCAGGGTCAATATTGCTGCAGTTGGGCTAGTCATTTGACATTTAATTTAACAGTATTTATGCTTCCAAAATTTGCCCCAAAGTAAGTTCACAAGCTTACTGAAGCAAATGATTAAATATCTCTTGCTATTTGGTGGCAATCACACTGATGATCTTATTTTTTTCTTGTGGTAGAACACTTTGTTTATGATTTCAAAGTATTTTAAAAAGATAGGGCAGAACAAAAGAGCTTTAGTGTTTGGGTTGTTGGTTTGTCTGGGGTTTTTTAATGCACTTTGCTCCCTGTTTTTCTTCAACCTTTTCCTGTGATGGACTTTGCAATTTTTTGTCTATGGAACATTGTAAAGCTACTACTGCCATCTTTTAAAATGTTTCCTACAAGTGGCTTTTCTCCTCAGCAGTCATTACCTACAACCATGTAAGTTTTTTCTTTAGTTGTTCCATTACCATATATTTTTATTTTACTATACCTTGCCTGCTCATTGTTGGTGTAATGATTGCTTACTTTGGAAAGGACTGCTGTCTATCTTGTATTTAGAATGAGTTAATATAAAACTTTTGTTCCACAGTTCCTTTGTTCCTCTTCTGGCCATATCTCTTCATTGTCATGTTTGTTTCCTGGATATTTGTTTTATCCACATGGTTGCTTTCCCTGAAACTTTCTTGGAAAAACTTGTTCTGTCTATTCTGTCTCCTGCTGCTTTATGATTTAAGTGTGAGTACCTCCCTTTCTTGTATTGATCTAGTAAATGCCTTGTACCTTGAGATACCCTTTTTCTTATTTGTGCAGTTTGTGTACAAGCAGGCAGACTCATTCATTAATCCATAATAATCCTAGTTCTACAAAGAGCTAATTGAGAGCTAAAGGCTGATAACAATTGTGCTCTCACATTTATATCACCGTGCTATCTCAGCTCCTTTTGATGTGTAACAGATCTGTTGAAATGTCCCCATCAATTCCTGCCACAATAGAGGAGTCCTACTGGACATTTTTCTACACTGTGAATGGTGGTTTTTTGTTGTTCTGGGTTTTGGTTTGGTTTTTGGTTTTTCAATGCAGCTTTTTTGTACTTACCTATTACCCACCAGTAAACATGTGATTCAGCAGAATTATGGGTTATGCAAGTGAAAGAAGGGTAAGTTTATCCTAATGATAGTTTTGTTCTATTTTTCCGATAGAAAAGTATTTTACCTGTATAAGTTCTGTAATGCATGGGTTGTGTGCACAGAAAAACACTAAATCTTTGAGAGTTATTCAGTTTAGAATGCTATTCTGTTTAATTCTGTTCTATCCTTCACTTGTTTGTCCCACCATCGTTTGTATCACATAACTTTGGTCAAAACAGAGTCTAAAGAAGACCAAACTGGTTTTGATTACTGGATTACATCTGGGCTCCATTAGAATCAGTAGGAGTTTTGCCACTGATTCCCTGGAATTAACTGAGCTATCCACTCAACGGTAATGTAGCTGATCAAAATATAACTGTTCTCTTATATAATTTCTGCCTAAAAGATGACAAAATCAATTTTATTATCTTCCTACGTATTTTTCTTTCTCCAGTAATCAGATCAAGAGATCACGGTACTTAGGAAACAATACTAATTCATGTGGACTCCGCAATACCCACGGTCTCTTGCTGGCCCACATTTATAACTGGCTGGCATCGTTTGCTCTTCTAGAAAACATGAAGCTACCTGGAAACAACTAGAGTACCCTGCCCATGACTAGAAGAATGAATAGATGTGGTCAAACAGAGGCAGCACATTGTGTGGCTGAAGTTGAACTGAAGTTGAACAGTTTGTGCCTTTCAACTGATTTTTCTTTAGCAGTGGATGGGGCTGGGGGAAAGCTGGGGCAGAGGCACTTTCATGTGACCCATATTTCTGTGTGGTAGCTCCAGGCAGGGACACTGGGATACCTGAATCTGCTATTGGTATTGCACATGCTCCACGCAGTTTGTTAATGCAAGCGTGATAAATTTATTGTGTTTAGGAGGCGGGAATTCTGTACATACCCAAATGCACTGCACAGCACATCTGCTAGACTCCCAGTGCCTTCTGGATGTACTGCAGAGTCTTATGTATATAAACTGCATGTTCAAATGGACTTTCATGTGGGAATTCGGGGCATAGGCTAAGGAATGTGTAGTGGTTCTGGTCAGAGGCACTGTACCTGTTTTTCAGCCTGGTTTAGGTGGCCACTAGCCAATTCTGAATTAATCTGGTGATAGCACCTAAGTGGATTTTGTTGTGTTGGTACAATTTCTTTGTGTAGAACCCCACCGATGCATCATCTGGCTGTGACTTTAGAGTACAGTTTGAAAGTAGTTGTAAAAGCTCTTTGTCTCAAAAAGTCAGTGTTCAAACTACGTGCTTGGCCATGTTACTCTGGAGAAGCTCCGTAATCTCCTGTCTCACTAAACAGATTTCCTAAGAACTGATCTGATCTAAGGCCTCTCACAGCAGCTAAACTGATTATTGTGTGATATCCTACATGTTTGTGTAGCTGTGCTGGCTCATGGTATGGATATGGGAGGGATGATAACTGGCAGGAGGACAGATAAGAAAAATCTTTTCCATCTGAGGATGTCATTCCATGTTTTCTTCAACAACAAAGTCAGCTTGAGAAATCTCTCTTCGTCCTCAGCTCTTCATTCAGCCATTCTTTCCCACCCTCCTCTGCAGCCACCACCCTTCCAGTGGTGGTGACAGAAGTGCTCGTGGAACATGCTGCAAGCCAGGTTGCAGACAGGAGTGCAAAGCATTACTGAGGGCACACAAGGCTGTGGCATAGGAAAGAAATAGGCAGCTCTTGGGAGGGGGGAACTGGAGCTTATAAATTATCTTTGACAAGTAGAAAATGTGTTGTGAACTGCATCCTTCAACATTGCTAATATAGCCATTCTCATGTGTTCATGACTGCATGAGCCATGGAAACAGTTGCCCAAGGAGTGCACAGTATGCAAGAGAGATATTTTGAATGGACAACAGAAAAAAAGCAAGATGCATATGACCTTGGAGAATGTGGCAAGGCAGAACATTGGTTAGTATATCTGGTTGCTTGCTATGGCCAGAGCTTGGGATTTATGTGGGGGGGAAGAAAAAAGAGGACCCGTGAGTAACTTGATTAATTAGAAAGCCATTTTTGGTGTCTTGCCTATACATAGGCACAAGGATTGAAAGGAGTCACTGAACTGGCATGATAGGAGGGATAAGAGCTGCTGTGGTCAATCAGGCAGCATTAATCAGTACACATGTGGCTTGCTGTGAAACAGATGCTGTACTGAAAACCATCATGATCCTGAAATATTTGCATGGTAAGATGCAAGATTCTATGCAGATGTGGTGGGTTACAGACAGCCTCCAATATGAAAAGTTTAAAGAGAACTGTGCACTGATGGCTATCCCAGTAAATCAGTATTTACCCTAACGAATTCATTTTAAGTACCTCCTCTTCAGAGTTCATATGCAAACCTCTGAGGTGTGTGTTATTTGCCTCTCAGCTCTTACAGGTATATTGGGCAATAGGCTCTCCAGCCTACGGTTTGGCAGGTAATCTTTTCTCATGGGTACCTGACCTATTTTTAGATAATGCAGCTGGCACCTTTCTAGAAGTCTGATAATGGCTTACGATGCTGATCTCAAGCATGTGTGTTTGTTCCTTCTTCAAGGCAAGCAAAGCTGTCAGGGATCAACAGGGAGATTTATGAGCCTCGCTGGAAGCAGTGGGTTTTCCTGGCATTGTACTGAGCAGGAACAGCGGGTGTAGGAAGGGACATGCTCCCTGCTTACATGAGCCCCATGGGGAAAACTTTTGCAGATAGTGACTATGGGAACCAATCCTTTAGTTCTTGCTTGGCAATAAAATATTAAATATCCCCTCTGGAATGTGCCTGCAGACTGTTCCTGGGGATTTAGAAGCGCGGAAGATGATAACAGATGATAACAGGAAATAAAAGAAGCCACCTCATTTTGGCAGCATGAATTCACCTTTGTGAAGATGAGAGGGCTTCCCCACATGCTCTATTGGAAGTTTTGAACCAAGACTATTTGTCAACAGCTGGAAAAAGGGCTCACTCCCCAATGTCACCAAATGGCCGTTCTTCACTGCAAGCAGTTCTCCCAAAGGAAGAGTAAACCTTCAGTTGAGCTTACAATGGCAAAGCCTCTCCTTTCTAATTTCAGGCATTTTGTTTGTAAACTTTGTAAGACTTTACTGGATTGCTAATGACACTATTTTGGTGACAGTGATCCTGGGTGGGAGATCAGGATGTGTTTGATGCTGTACACAAACAGAATGAAATGACAGTTGCTGTCCCCAAAAAGCTGGTGCACTCTGGATGTTAGAGAGATAACAGAGGCATGTAGATAAGCAAATGAGCACAGTGTCTTGTGGAAGTACACTCAGAATGACAAGGCACTCGGCCCCTCTGCATCCCAACACCCAGGCTCAGACTCTTGTTTGCATCCTGACAAGGAAGACTTCTCCAAAAACATTGAAGAAGGCTGTGCTTGGTGCACCTTCCAAGGATGAGGGCACCAGAGTAGAGCCAGGAGGTGGCAGCTGTAAGGGTGCAGTCAGGTTATAAGCATGCTACGCAAAGGTAACATCGCAGGAAAGGGAGGCTGACGCTCATTCTGCTCTTCAGGATCCAACCCCACTTTCCATGCAAATAGCTGGTGAGCTGAATGGGACTTGTCAGGAGCAGCAGAGGCCTGGGAGCCAGATGCCATCCTTGACATGCCATTTGTTGGATCTGCCAGGCATCTGATAGGCAGTGTGTCACATTGGCTTCCTGAGAGGCATCAGCTGCCAGGCTTGTCAGTGCACACCTTGTTCTCTGAATTCCTGGGTTCCTGGGTGGTCGGGCCTATTGCCATATGCATACCAGCTACTGCTCGGCTGGCTCCACACCAGCTGTGGTGCATGCAGACTGCTCCTTGGCAAGTATCAATATGCAGCTGAGGCATAGCTGCATATGCAGCTGAGGCTGGGGCTGTGGGATGATAGTGTGGAGGGATATGGAAGATGCTGTAGGGAGCAGAGGAGAGAGAGGGATAGCTGAGACAATCACTGCCGGAGACTGGGGACATGGGGAAGAACTGAGGGAGTTTGTTGTGGTCTAGCCAGGGAAGTTGTGCGAGCCTGGAATAATGCAGTGGCAATGCAGGTGAGGTAGGTTAACTGCAGCCTGAGTGTTGTCAGCGATTGAAACACGGACCCAGTCCAGCAGGGAGACCGAATCCTTTTATTCACAGAAACAAGCTGGTTTTATACACTTACATGACCTATCACACACTGCTATGTCAGCAGCACACCCTTTGAATGTCTCTGTATTGGGTGACCCTCCTGTCAGCTCCCAGCAGGCTCCTCCTCCCAGGGTCTGGGGGAGACAAGTTTCTCTGAGCCACCATGTGCTCCTTTGTGCTGCCGTGTGCTTCTGCAGGCACATCCCACATCCTGCAGCCCAGCTCCATTTCATCTCTCCCATAGAGTGTGACCTATATTTGAGATCTGTGGCATCGTGTAGGAAAATTCAGTAAAGCAAGGACATTGCAACAAAGCGGGAAGGGGCATAAGCAATGTGTAGAAAAAGGTGGGGAGGTGATGAAGGATATGAGAACACTGTGGTGTGTAGGAGGTATGGAGGGAAAGCGTGTTTTGTGGAAAGAATCTCACGTTGGGAAATAATGCCCTTTGTGGCCTACTGTTTATCCTGAATTGTGGCATTCTTCAAGCGTTGCCCATACAGACTATATCCAGCCTTGCATTGGATGCTGCCTTTAAAATAAAATAGGGTTTCTTTCCTTATTCTGAAATAATAGCCTAATAATAATAATTCTGAAATAATAGACTAATAGCCATGGAACAAGCCACAGGATTTCAGAGATTGGATGAAGAGAGCCAGTCAGAACTAATCCAATTATACTTTAATTTTTAAAGATTTGTTCTAATTTACCATATGGTGTAAATTACAGTAAGTTTACAGCTCTGTCCTTTTCACTTGTCTTTAATGAGAAGTGCTGAATTACCATGATGGCAGCTGGAAGTACCAGGACACTTGAAAGGAGATAGCCTGTCCTTAACAGACTTTCAGTTGCAGATTGCTAGGCATATGTCGCTGAAAAGATCAACACTAGATGATTATTTTTTAATATTTTAAAATTTTAATTATGTTAGTACTTTCTGAGGAAGAATGGCTTGAGAGACTGAGTTGCTTCTTCAGCTGAGAAATGGAACAGAGACTAGAAGATCCCAGAGGGATATTTTCCTGAGATATCTGCCGTGCCTGTCACTGTGGTGTCTAAGTGACACATAGTGCAACAGCACTGCAAGAAATTGGAATCCATTATCAGTGCCTTTGCAACTGGTTATGCCTTCGTTTACTGCTGACTTTGATCGGAATTTTGCTCTAGATTAACTTAGGAGACATCAGTAATTAAACCTAAGGAATTTTTTTTTTTATCAGAGAAGCATCAGTGCTGGTTAAGACTGAAAGTCCTGTGAAGAAGGCTGAGAATAGGGTCTGGCTCAAGTGTGCATTTGATTCTGAACAGACCCCAAATGAGGATTGTTTTCTCAGAACCTTTGTGAGTGACACTAAACTACTGTTCATTCTCTTTGAGCCTTAGTTTCCTGCCTCAGCCTCAAATTCTTACCTTTGTGTATGTCCTGGAAGGATGAACCTACTCGGGGCTGTGAAGTTCTTTACTATGCTGCTGGCAGCCATAAAACATATGGTTCCCTTGGATTGTTTTTATTAGTTATGGTAAATCAAGAAAAGAAGTTAAGGATGAAGCCCTACTATCTTAGAAGCCCTTTTCCTCAACAAAGAAAACCATGTGATTCCAAGCCCCAGGCATGACTAAAATTATTTGCTAACTTTGACTTTGACACAGTTAAAGCAGCAAAACACTTGTCTCATCATTTTCATTCTACTCCAGTTAATCATACAGTTTTAATTCCCCTCCTTGCATCCTCATGCTGTAATATGAGCTGTGGGCTTCAAGCACATACCATGAAGTGCCCAGGTGAGAAAAAAATGCTGTGGTTGACCTTTTGCAGACACTTAACTTGCAATGGGATGTTTATGTAAGATACAGTAGGGACCTGTTTCCGCAGCTAAGAATTGCACTTTGAAAACAAAGGTATTAAACTTCAGCTGGTCACCTGTCATAGCAAGAATTTTACTCTTTTTTACTGCCAAGACTCATTGCTAAACCTACATAATCCTGAAATGTAACTTTTAAGTGTGATTTATGGTTGTGATTAGATTTTTTGTATCAAGTTGCTCTTGTAAACCCCCTTGTTTTCCTAGGAAGGTGGAGTTATAAATATCCTGGGAGTAGGAAAACTGGGATGATATCGCTCAGTTTATTCTAAAAGCTTTTTCATTTCAAAACGAATTAGAAGAAATAACACCAAAAATCCCCACATACAACCCCTGAAACAAACAAACAAAAAAACCCCAATCCAACAACTATCACATAATAAAATTGAATGTAATATTCAATTATCTAATGGCATTAAAAAATCCCAAACAAAAAACCAAACAAAAACCCGAAAAAAGTAGTTGAGAACAAAACATCCTGTAGGAGATAGAGAAAACAAGGCATAGATTCAAACTCTTAACTGTGAGGACAAAAATGTGTGTGTGACTGTCAGCTTCCCCAGGTGTAAAATGCAAAGGCTCTAAACTGTAACATTGCTGGGAAATCAGACAGATCCTTTTCCCCTCCCCTCACTCGCAGGGGACACTGGGGCACTGGGACAAAATGAGAGTTACCACAGATATTTTGGAAAATAATTTTATCTGAATTGTATTCAGGAGATTCTAGAAAGTCGTGCAAAACAAACATGAAAAAGAAAAACAAGTGTTTTTCTGACACAAACCCTGGTAGTGGTGTTTTCATTTCAGGGCTGCATTTCACTATACTCTGGGTTAGCCGTTTGCAACTGAGTGTGCGCGCATGTGTTTAACAACTCACAAAGGCCTTTCCTGATGGAAAAGTGTCAGTAAGTGATCCTGGTCTGGATATGCGAGATCACTGCTTGCAGCACAGCAAGAAAAAATATTTCCTTTCCTTCAGCCTGGATCCTGGACATAGGTCATGCTCTTCCCATCAAGCTTGCTGGATGTGGCTTCCTCTCTCACAACCAATATTCTCTTTCTGAATTCCCATGCTTATAAGGCAGTTTGAAGTATGTCATGATGATATAATTTTTCTGCTCATCCACAGGCTTAGGGGGATTTTCCATGCAGGAGAGCACTGTGGAGGCATTGCACAGCATGGGCCATCTACCAAGATAATTTGAGGAATTCAGGTGTATCTTGCTTCTGTAGGGGAGAGAGAGGAAGGGCAGCCTTTGGCTGGGGAGGAAGGGCCATTCTTGAGGACAGAACCCTCTCCATGTGGGCTGGGGAGGGTGGATAGGCTCTCAGCAGGGAGGCTGTGCAGGTCTTCAAGAGTGCTCTTGCAGGGATGTACCTGGACAGCAGTCATGCCACAGGAAATCTGCATCTCTATACACCAGGAGAAACTGAGAGTTCAGTCAGGGTTCAGCGAGTGAGCCAAGGCTGGCTCTCCTGGTGTTTTCAGCAGGACTTTTGAAGTGTTTGACTCTGAAGTACTGTAATCACAGGAAGAGGATGAAAGGAAAACTCACCTCGGGAGAGCTGGTCAGTGGGAAGAGCTGGCTGAGCAGAAGTAAATAAAAATATTTTCATTGCCTGTGAGAATACCAAATGGAAAAGTGGGAGGTAGAGCTGGCGGTTTCCTCATCATTGAGATGTTGAAATGTCCATAGGAAGTCAGAATAGCAAGATTGGATGCTGGTGTCCTGCACCATTTCATGTTTATCTCATGAGTAACCTTTTGATGAACAGCAGACTTGTGTGCACTCCACAAATATGCAGTCTAAGCACTGAAGTTGCTGTTCTGTCTGGTTCTTTTGTCATTGCACTGAGAACACTGAAGAAACAGCCAGAGGGCTTGAAAAGATCCGTTTCAGTGTCTTCACTCAAATATGTCACTTTTTTTCTTTTTCTTTGAGAGAGAGAGAGAGACAGAGGTGATGTACCTGAATCTGACCGAAATTCAGAGGTTACATTAAAAGTAAGGACCTTGTTTGTGTAAGACAAAAAGCAAAAACGTGTTTTGAAAATCTGTCAGTGCAGTCCAGAATGGTGAGCCACTTTCATTAATTTGAGCTCTTTAAGCATTTTCTTTGTGCTGAGCAAGATGAGATGGATTCAAAAATGAAGCAGAATAATGCTCCTCCCCAGCTCTATGATTTCTCTATCAGGGCCAAAAGTTCGAATGTATTATATGAAGAAACAGCTTTTATCTCATACAGAGGCCCTATTGTGCTTCAGAAGGAGTTTTGGGGTTATTTAAATTTTTACTTCTTCTGCTTGAGTAGGCAGTCTCCGATGGCTGACTGTGAAGCTACCGGTCTGCAGTCTCATCAGACTGGGCCGGAACTGCTCCTCCGACACTGATAGGTACTTGGGTTTTGCCCTGAATCTCGAGCTGAGAAACCGTAAGCTTGCCTAAAAGGTTATCAGATCTAGTGCACTTTTACTGGGATGAGGCGGAAATACAGCTGTGGTAAACAAACACAAGAACCTATTGTGACTGCGGCTTAGAATCACCAGGAGACCAATTAACACCTTTTTGTTAGGATTAACTATTATGATGTTTTCAGCAAGAGCCTTAAATTGGTACTTTCTTGTAGTTCAAAGTGTGACTACATTGCAGTTGCAAGGGAAGTGGAGATCAAAGCTCCCAGAACAAATAATTACATGAAGGTAAATTCCATCTGATGTAGGAAACAGCAGAAGCCTCCAAAGAACAGCAAACAGCCCGGCCGGGAGCAGCCCATCGGGGTGAGCCGCACAAAAGGCGGCTTTCAAAAGGAAAAACGCCTCTCGGGCTGGCTTGGGATGGGGGTGAACCGGCCCCCTGTGAAACCACACCGCTGCGCGGGGATGCTCTCTGCTGTGTCAGCAGCTCCATTATGAAGCGTTTTATTTTCTGAGGTCCATCACTCAGCTGAACCGGTGCTGCTATATGGCATAGAAATCCTGTGTGAGGTCTGTGCGCTCGGCTGGGAATTTTAAACGTAATTAAGGAGGAAAAAGCCCATTGTGCTATATTTGGTGACTGGTTTATTTTCTTGGTGTTGGTCCTGTGCCGGGGAGAAGCAGTCGTGAGGTGGGAATAATGGAATTCCCCTCGTTGCCTCCACGTTCCTCTCAAGGCCTTTCAGCTGTAGCTTGCCAATGGAAAACTTGTATTTAAATAAATAACTCTGGAATTAATTGAAGTCTCATCTTTGATGTAGTCTGCACTTAGATGATATTGTCTCTAATTTAGACTTTGAGCCTAAAGTAGAGGAGACTTTCTTTTTCTTACCTAAAATCCCAAAAAAAGGCTCCAGGCCATGAGTAAATGGTTAGAGTGTTTTAGTGGTATTCTGAAGGAATCACTGGTTTATTTATTCCTTTTTTTTTTGCTGAAAAGCACCAATGAAATGGGAAAATGACAGCTGAAAAAGTGAGTTTGCACTGCTTCAAAGAATAACACGTTATGTAAGGAGGAAGAAAACCCAACCAAAGAAAACATGGAAAATTCCAGAACATCTCAAATTTTCTGTTTTGTCACTTTCAAAGTTTAATATTTCTTTGTTATTTACTTTTTATCCCAGATGGATTCAATAGAGGGTTAAAGTGAAAGAAAATATGTAGCACAAGCAATGAAAAAAATCTCCTGTTTTGGTTGGCATATGAGTGAAAATTATACAGCACAAATATACTTGTCTTGAAAATGAAATAAATTATTAAGATCCCTACAAATGACACTGCAATTATTCTCCTTCTAATTAGAAGCTGGGAACTTTTAATTCCATAAGCAGTCTCCTCATTATTCTCATAGGTTATAAAAGAAGTATTCCTTCAAAGACTGGCCATCATGGAATAATAAGGTAACACTTCAGCATGAGGTTGACTCACCTGTTTTCTCTCAGCTTGTGCTCAGCTGACCACCTGTATTTCTGTCAGCCTCCTGAGTCAGATAAAATGCATGTCATAGAATTAAATATTTATTGTGACCTCAGGGTATTCTGTATGAGATCTGTACTCAGTTAGGAGACGGTGTGTGCTTGCTGAACTGGTCCAAAAAGCCGCACCAACAGCCTAAGCACAGCTGTATTCAACCTCTTTTCAATTTAACTTGAACTGACAGGAATTACTATCAATACAACTATGTACACTGTGGTTTTAATTATATGAGGTTTGAAGCCATTTAATTAACCTAGTTTAAATCAAATACTAGTTATGATACTGAAACTTTTTTTTTTCCCAAATGTGTTGCTTAAAAGAAAAGGATTTAGGCCAAGATATTTTTCCTCCCCTCTTGGGCAATGCAGAGATTAGCTGACACCTTCTTGATCTAGAAAAAGTACCAGACTCCGCTGATTTTACACATATCCATATAGGAACAAGAAAAACTATTTCTACAAAAACGAAACTATTTCTAGGTAAGTTCCCATCCCCCTCCGTTCGTCTTTTTGCCTACTGGGAAAATCTGCTACAATATTGACTGTCAAGTCAATATTCATCAAAGTAATTTAACTTTTTGGATTAAACGAACATTTATCAGGCTGGTCACCCTTTTTCTGCCTCCTTGAGCTACTGGCACACTGCTGGAGCACTTGTGAGGCTAAGCTGGTACCTCTAGCCAGCTAGGGACAGGCTTCATGAGCCCACAGGAATGCAGCGGAGCTGCTGCCAAGCTGCAGAGCTGTGCTCCGGTGTGACGGATGGTGTGTTCCCAAGTGCCTCCTGCTAGGGGAGAACAGGGCATTTTGTTACTTGTGCTACACCAGGGTGTCTAAAGGGATTCATGTGTGCCTCCTGCCAGCCCTGGCAGACCCTTTGGCCTGTCAAGTCCATTTTCTCTTGGGCAACATAGCAGCACAGTCCTTCAACCCAGCCTGCATACCTGCCTTCCACCTGAAACAGCTTGTGATGCTCATGAGGTGAAGACAAAGAGACTTATGGCATGCCTGTGATGAAGATCTTGATTTTTTTTCCTCTGTAAGGACAAACCAAACAAATGAACCCCTGTTCACTACCCAGGGGACACTCCTCAGTTTATGTACTGTGAGGTGTTCATCCTGGGAGTTGCTGGGTCTCCACTGGTTCATGCTCTCTGTTCCTGGGGCCTAGGGCAGGCCTTGTGGTCATGTGCCATCTCTCCCTGAAGCCTGGGAAGATAACAGGAACGTAGGTGTGCCTTCAGCTCTTCCCTGCATGAAAGGCTCTTTTTAAACACGGCAAATCTAGTGTTTAGGTCAGGTTGATGTTTTGACATTGTCTGACAAAGGCCAGGAAATGCACGCTCTGCACTCACCCTGGGCACCTTCCTAACTCCCACGTATTTGCTTTCACAACAGCCCTAGCTAAAGGCTGGATTTGGCTTACGAATTTCCTGGCTTGTGTCAGTTTGCCTTACAGCCATAACCTGGTTTGAACATATTTCTTTCTGTATTTAATATTAATGCTGGAAGTGCTATTTACAATAGCCATCTCCTAATGAGTGGGAAAGAGTACAAAGCCTTTCTGGAGGGAGAACATAAAGTGTTTGAAATTGGTAACAGGCATAGGGGCTGTTGGCAGAGGATCACTTATAATAATTGACCTTTTTGTTTTTACTGATCAAGAGGTCAGTTCCATAAAAAAGAACACTTCCTACACTTTTAGATGCTCCTATCACAGAAAGGGCTATTCTTTTATTTACTTGCTTGCAGTAATTAAGAAAGGGAATTATTTGTATCAAAGAGTGATCAAAGAATGATTGTGAAACATGTCATACAAGACCATGTAAAAATAAAGAATATGTTTGTTGGGACACATAAGGGAGGAATTCTTGCTTACCTCACTGATGAATTTGACTGCAAGGGCTCTGATAGTTATTTTTTTTAAACTTTTGTTCTACTCTGAGGTCTGAGTATAAAAATTTTCAATCCTTTTGGAAGGTAACAGGAGGTTCCTTCTTACATGAATTGGGCAAAATTGATGCTTCTCTTGAAACCAATATTATTGATCACTGGAGATGACTTCCCAGTAATGTATTTTCACAGAACTCAAGTTCCATTTAGAACAGCGTATTATAAGCAGTAATTGAAACAAACATACCTCATTGCTTCTTCTGTGACTGTTCTCTTCCATTACAAATATGTTTGCCCATAAATTAAAAAAATGAAAGGGAGCAGGTAGAAGAAAAATGTCATTGGAAAGATGCTGAAAGAAGACTTGTCAGGATGACTCTGAATAATGTTCCTCAGAGAAAGTCCTGAATGTCACAGGTCCAGAGGCTTTCCTCTGTGCTTCTGAAAAAGGTCTTGGCATGTTTTATCAACTCCAATTCCTAATGATCTTTTCACTCACATGTAATGTGCCCATAGGGTGCAGGAGGGCACATGTGTCAGAATTGCTCTCTCTGGAATTCCTCCACCTTGTGATTTAGCTAGCTACTTTTTATTTCTCTTTTTCTTTTTCTGTTTTTTCTATGGGAGAAGATTCCTCCTGGCCTTTTTGAAGACAGCTTTAATAGAGCTGCTTTGCACAAAAATGATTTTTCCTCTCTCCTCCCAGTCAATCAAGAGGAGTTGCCCAGAAAGCTTAGAGAAGGAGCTCCCTGCAGCTGGCTTAATTTCTGATGCTAAGTGACTTGCCTTAGTGCAGCCATCATCCTTGGTCTTCTCTGGAGTTGTAATGAATAGCATAAATTCAAGTCATGTTTTCGTCTGTCACAGACCTTACATTATTTTACAGTATAGTGACTATTAATGCAGAACATTAAATGGTAAACAGAGTCCACATGGCATGTACTTATGCTCTGCTTCTGCCATTATTGGTACTTGATTGTTTCAACACAGCTATAATTTGCTGTTATTTAGGCCATCAGCCAGCCTCAGGGTTGTGGAGGGGTAGCTCGCTGAATGGCCTCTGCCAGGGAACATCATGCCTGGGAGCTAGCTGAGCTGGTTTTCTGGAGAAGGAAGGCTTTATTCTCCCAGGCAGATATCATGATCTATTGTGGAAGGCTGGCAGGGCAGGAAGCTGACACAGGGCTTGACACTGCCTGCAGAGATTGTTCTCAGACCCTAGAAATACAGAAATTGTCATTTACTTGTTAGCCTCCTGCTGGCAGAAGCCCTACTTCCCTTTGTTTTGAGCTAAAGACTCCCTTTCCCTCTCTCAGCTCTTAAAGGTTTCTCCATAAGACGAAAATAAGGGGTTTGTCCGTAGAAGAAAAGGGGTTTTGGACAATGGGTAGAGTTACAAAGGAGTGAATGACAGGCTTCGTCTGCCTGACAAGCAGCTGGAGTGAGGAGCCTTTGCGGGTGCAAATAGAAATCATTGTGCTGGTTGTTTGTGGAGTCACTTATTCATTAGATCTCTTTTCACTAAGTTAATGAACTTATGCAGCCTGATCCTGTTTCTAATTCATTTGGTGTCAGTCACAGTTCTGCAGAGTTTGGGACAGATCACTGGATCTCTAAACTAATCCCACTCAGGGCACTGAATTTCGCCTGCAGACTGGTGCTTGGCTGGGGTGAATATCTTTCAGAGTTCACTTCAGAAAGGCATTCAAACTTGATTCAAAAGCACAGGGAGAGGACAGTCTACCTTTCACTTGGTAGCTTATTCCAGAGTTCAGCAAAGACATTGTTAGACTATTTTGAATACATCTGTCTTTACCTTTTCCCTATTGCTTCTTGCTGTGTTTTTCCCGACTAGATTTAAAAAAGTGGTTTAGCACTACTCACTCTATTAGAGTGGTTCACATTTGTACTTATTTCTTGCTGCTTTGTTTCCTGCTCTTCAGTTTCCCAACATCCCTTAAAAATAGAGTGGAACATGGATGTTGCACACAACAGCACTTCATGTCCAAGGAAAATTGCCTACTTTTATTTTATTTTATTTTTTTAAAGAATCCCCTGTTTATAGGATTACAGTGCATCAAGCAAGAAGATCAAAATAAGAGTTCTTTTCTCCAGTTTCACAGAGAAATAAACTCGGTTTTGACATTCAGAAGTTTCCATACTGTTGAAACAACCTGAAACAACCTCTACACTAAAGACTTGTGTGATTGTAAAGTGCTGCTAGTTTTAAGAAGGCAAAATTTCCTGTTAGTCTGATTTTCTTTAGTGTTCACCTAGGAGCTTCTGCTTGATACCAGAAGAGAAAGCTGTTAGAGCATCTTAGGCTTTGTGCATGCTGGGAAGTCTAACTGATTACACTGTGGTGGTTAGATTTCTGTAGTCATATAGGCTTAAGAAGTAGTTCCCTCTGTCCCAATAATTATCGATAGTATATTTCTAAAATAATAGAAACTAAAACTAGAAAAAATATGTTTGTGTGAGAAAAGGGTTATATGGCAGGAGCCTCCATCAGTCTATATTAAAAATCAGCATACACAGACAAAAATTTCCAGCATAGACAAACCAACTGAGTTGTTTTCCAAAAGCTGCTGGAAAAGAATTGCCAAAGCTGATGATCAGTTCTTTGTTCTAAATCCTTAATATTTCAAATATGGAGAAATACAGCAAAATATTCACTTTGGAATTAGAGGAAACGCAAAATTCTCCCTGAAATAACACAACAGTAATAATATCAATCTCTTTTTGACAGCTCAGCACACTATGTATAAACTTTTCTCAGTACTAGAAATATCCAAGCTATCTTGCTTGGATTCCTGTACTTTTTAATATCAATTGATCCATTAACTGAAATGAGAAGGTTTTGATTGCCATGGGTTTTGATTACTAAGGGGAGTGATTATTAAGGTAGATGTTAGGGTTATAACCTCAAAGTTATTGTGTGTACAAAACCTGTGCTGGACAGGGAAGGGTCACCAAAAGCTGTTACATGAGATGTGAAATGCAACTCAGCTGAGGACAAACTGAGATGGTGGATAGGCCATCCTATCACTGCTAGTGGGAGAAGTTGAGGCAGGCTGTGGTTTATTATGATCTCTTTGTAGCAACATAGTTCTGAAGCACATTAATCTTGTTTGCAGGTGCTGTATGATAGAGTTTCTAGTTGTAAAATGCTCTAAAATCTATGGGGGTTGGGGTAACTGGGCTGAAACTGAGTATTACCAATGTGACCCAACGTGAAAGCTACCAAAGGAGAAGGACTTCCTCCTCTTCAGAACTGTTGTAGTTATGTATTTTTTGTCTTCAGTTTGGTTGTGTCCCTTTTGTCTCTGAGTTGTTTTAATTCACCTGTTCTATGGAACATTAGCTTAGTCATCCCTCACCTACCTCAGAAAAAGAAAACAATTTTCCACTGGGTTAGCAATATGAATCAGCACAGGAAGGACTTTAACATGTGCTGAGAGAGTGGGAACCAGCAAACAAAAGCAAGAGCGAGAGAAGGAAGGAGGAGAAAGACAGCGGGGTGATGGAGGATGCTGAGAGTCACTTAACTGGATAGTTGCTTGACAGTCTTTGTAGGTGCTTCTGAGAAGTGCATGTGTTGATCAAAAAGACAAGGTCCAAGTCTGAATTAAATTATGTTTTATTTCAGAAGCTGGCAACTGAAAGTTCTCAACCAGAGACCTGCATCTGCTGAAATGGTTGCTATTGGCTATGTAGGAAAAAACTGAATTAAGGTGCCTAAAGCCATGGGAACAAAATGGGACTTTGTAGAGGCTGAACTTTTACATAGATACCTGAGCTGTCTTACCAGATGCTTGATGGAGATCTTGACTCTCCAGGAGATGAGCTGGTTAGTTCTGCTAAGGCCCTTGCATGTGGCTAATGCCTTCTTCTCTATGGAGTTTTAATTTGGCTAAAAATCCTGCTGCCCCTCTTATCTAAATAATGAGTACTGGCTGAGTAACTTTAAAATATTTTAAAATATAATTATAGGATCATTCCTAATGCCTAGATGCACTGAAATGTTTGGTGTTGAATATCCAGCATCTGAATTATGTGCATTTTGTGGCTGATCTGTGTATAGGTGTATTTGTGTATTATGCTTTTGAGAAGATCCCATCTGGTCCTGTGAGCTGAAAGTCCATTGAAGCTTAAAGAGTATTAGCTGTGCTCTCAAGAGTGTAATCAAAAGGATTTTAATTTTATTCTCTGAGACCACCTGCAGTGCAAATCAAAATACTGTTAATAGGGACTAATTATGAAATTGGTTTCAGAAATCTGCCTCTCTTCCAAAGTAAATGCTAACGTAGGCACTTTTGATGGTGATGTAACTTTGATGTAATGATGAGCATCAAAATACATGGTTAGAATAAAACTGCTTTCTTTTCCTGATGAACTACAATGCCTTGTTTTGGAAACTGCCAGGACTCAGCGTCTGTTTTGCAAAGTATGTAGATCATGGCAGTAGAAGATTATTATTTGTTCCTACAAACTTCAGGCAATATTTGGGATTTGTTGAGGTGCGTGCTAACTAACCACATGTCAGAAGATCTCTGGGTTTGGCTCCCAACAGATAAACTAGACTGAGCAGAGGCAAAATTCAGTTAAATCATCACTTTAAACACAATGAAATGAAAAACATCTCTGAAAGTGCTTCTCCGAAATCAACTAGGAAGAATTGAAGAATTCAGAGCTGCTGAATTCTCTTAAGAATCTGGGCCAATTTTCCTGTTACTGTGCAATACTATGTATTTCTATAATTGTACAATCTCTAACAGAACACACAGGGACATATTGCCATGGCTTGTATCAGAGTATGGGCTGGCTAACAAGCCAGGAATCAAAAGGGATCTCCCGTTGAAGGAGTTCCAGTCAGAGAACCCTGTTTATAGGGTTTGCAGTAAATTACAATAATTTAAAGTAACTACAAGTAAATGCTCCTTTTCTTTTTGAAGTCCCTAGAGATGAAATAGAGGGCATGACAAGAACTTCAGGTTACTAAACCAGGTTGCAGGCTGCCCATTCTTGATTATATCTCTCAGGATTTCACTGCTTGTACAGCAGATACATTTGGATAAGCAAACTTCAACATAAACCTCAATTTATTTTTTGTCTAGGACAATAACGTAACAACACAATGATAAAATCAGCTTACCATCTTGGCATAAACAGTTAGCTTTCCAGGGTTTAGTTTTCCTTCAGTATGATATGCTGTTGTCTTCAGGGTATCTTTAAATTCATCATCGTTAGCATTAGTGCAACTAACTGAACTTAATTTTGTTATTTTCTGTTCTAATTTTAAGTGCTACACTAGTTTCTTTCCTCACAGACTGACATTAATCACTTCAGGAAACACTTTGCCTTGTAGCCAGAGGCTCCCGGTCTTGCAAACGTTCAGTCTGTAGTGATCTGATAAGCTCAGTGCTGAAAGTACTTTGTGAAGAGAGATTTCATTTATCTTGAATATTGGGTAACAAACTGTCAAGATTTCTCTTCCTTTTTAATACATCATTTCTATATAATTTAGACATCAGACAGAACAAACATCCAGGCCAAGAAAGTGAAAAAAGGCACTGGAGTGAAACACACTACTGAACTCTTAATTTTTTTGCCTGAAAAAGGCCATGGAAATTCTATTTAATTAGGTTATCGTATCTGGTTCACACCATACAGTTTGTACATCAAATTGTCGAAACAATGCATTAATAGGTGACTTCTTTTGTTTGAAATTCTATGTACCAGCATAATGCTAGAAAGAAGCTCAGTTGTTAGTTGTGATATCAAAGCAGGGATAAAGTTTGGTTATTTAAAAATCAAACAAACAAACCCCAAACTCAAACAAAAAACCAAACCAAACCAACAACAACAACAATGCTAACAAAAAAGACAGCATGACTTGAATTCTAACATGGCTTCAACTCAGATAAAACTAAAAAGGCCCAAGGAAAAATTAAACAGAAAACAGATTACAAAAGGATTAAAAAGCCAAGCATCCTTTGCCAAACACACACATGAAAATCTATGAATTCTAATGAGCTGTGTTTCCAAAGCTTGAAGTTGTTTAAAAGGCTCAGACTTTGAGGTAGTGGCTACTTTTCTGAGAAATTCCAAAACAAGCAGGTGAAGCTTTGTTTTTTTTAATTTAAGACATCCCCTGTTCTCTTCTGTTTTGTTTTTAATTTCACTTTTACATTAAATGTACTCATTGGCTGATACCTGACTAATTTCTGGAGCCCTGTACTTGACCAACAGAACCTGTGTTGGGTATGAGTGGAAGGGATGTTGTGTGGCTCAACCTAGAGGTGTGGGCAGCTCAGAGCTGTAATCCTGCCTTAGTCAGAGGTGTTTCCATGAAGCATAGTTTGTTAATTAACTAAACTACTCTTTAAATGGGATTAATTGCATGGGTCTAACTTGTAGAACTTGCAGAATGTGAGAAACGACAAAATGGGTTATGGGAAATGCATCAGTGGGGAGTAGATTAGAATATTCGTGAACCTTTTTCTGGGTTGCAAAGCACCACATCTGAAAAATATTGACACAGCTCTGACTGTTAGGCTCCTTTTATGCCTTAGTTTATCAATAAATGGGCTGGCTTGTTCTTACCATTATTTTCTGCTTGGAGCCCGAAATAGACCATTTGTGTATCAGTGGGAATATTAGGAAACATTAATTGTGGAATTGGCAGGATTAAAGGTGGAAATAATGGAAATCCAAATATAAGGCACAAAATGAGAGCTCTATGGTGTACTTTGAAAACAAAGCCTCAGCTTGAGGACTGTGGAAGGGATTCATTTTGTGGACTTTGTACATCATTAACAGAAGTTATTCTACAAATACCTTCTACGTTATTCTGGATTTTATTACTGGAAATTTCTGTTGAAAGGCATTTAGATAACCAGGCCATGTCATTAAGGCAAGTATAAATCACAGTGTGCTATTAAGCGTCTTTGGGATGTTTAACAACTCTTGTACCATGCTATCAGATTTAACTCATTTCCTTGTACACACTTCTTGTGGTGATCTCTCCTTGACTTGCATTATGGCAACATACTGGTTGTTGCTCAATTAGTATAACTTCCTGTTTTGACTATAACTAATGCATAAATTGTAAATCAAGAGGAGCATTAACCAGACAGCATCCTAAACCCCAGCATCGCGTTCTTATTCAGTCTTTCTGCTGTAGGCTTAGTGCTGGTTGCAACTGACAGCTGAAAGCTACAGTTCAATCCTCTGATGATACCAAAACCTGTGAAGGGTATAGCGATAATGGTTAGGCTAGGGATGGGGGAACTGAAGGAGTTTGTTCGGATTTTCCAAGCAAAATACCTTACTTGGGAAAAGGATTTTTGTAATGAGCACTCTTGTTATTCTGATTCGACTTTAGCTCTGCAGTTGCTGTTGACAATGGGGAACTACATAGATAACATCGAAAAAGTGTGACAGTCTTAATATTTATTGATCTCTGCTTCTAGTTACTCTTACAGTGAGATGTGTATGTGGGTGTATATTCCAGTTTGTTCTTAGGTGACCTGTCTTTCCCATGCATGAGAAAATGCAGTATTTAGACAAGCAGGTCCTATTCCCTAGATGGTACCTTTAAGTGTTACTGCATTACAAACAAACAATACCGCTGGGCATAGAGCTTACAAATCTTTCTCTCAGCTGAGCCAGCTGAGGGATTACTTGCCTACTGATGCTGAAAGAGCTGTGTATTGCAGCGTCTTAAGAAAAGCTTTCTTCACTTTGTAAAGAAATCTCTGTGCAATTGGTTCATGATCTTGCAAAGCAGGCAGCTGGCTGACAGTGTTTCATTGAGCTTTAATGGAGAAAAGCCAGGTCTGAAAAAAGTTAATGTAGTAGTCTCAAATGTTTTAATAAGATATAGACTTTCTATGAGCTCAATATTATTAAAACTTCTTTTTGAAAAGAAATGTCAAAGAAAACACTCAACAGTCTGGTAAAAATCTCCTGAGTGAAGAAGGCTGTAGTCTTGTTTTAGTCTAAAGTCAAGTAAGTCATAGTTTAGGAAGTTACTTATTGAGGCCAAACAGCCAAAAAAGCTAAAGAATATGGAATATGCAGCTAGTGCTAGTACTTTTTACTGATTTCTTTAAGGGAATAAAAATACATGTTCCACTAGTGACAACAATCCATCAGTCTTCTGCAAGCCTACTGCCTTTGCACTCATTTAGTGCTACATCATTTAGATACCAGACTTGCTCTAAGGCACATGCTCTTCTTTTGAATTAATAAAACCTGGCCAGTCTTTATTTGATTATCCTTGAGATGAAACTGGACAATTATTCTTTACCTGTATTTATCTTGACATTTTACTGCTTCCGTTCCAGACCTGAAAAATTATTTTTGTTTAATGTTTGTCTATTTTCTTCCCACAACAGTAGCAGTTAGGCTAGTACATTATTGCTGCTTCTTATAAATCTTGCTAGACTTTATTTGTAAATTATTTGATTTAGGAATACAAGATTATTACAAAATGGAATTTAAAAATTATTTTTGAAGTATTGTTTGGGAATAATAGGTTTAATGTTTTTATTATTTGATTTGAACTAGAGAAAATGGATTTGCTATAAAGCAAATCTTGCCTACCAAAGAAGCTGTTAACTTTCAGTGAACAGAGCACCATACCCAAACTTTGAACATTTAAGGCCCACGCAACTGCTCTGGGGAAAGGTGCTTTCCTCAGAACTGCTGTGCTATGCTGTTTAATGTGTAAGAAAGGCATGAAGAGATGGGTTGGACTACTTCCTAATTCAGAGGCTTAGCTGAACTGAAGTCTGGATGTGTTTGCATATATTTCGAACCATCAGAAACCTTCTCAGCTTGCAAGTCAATGAAACTATGAATCAGTTCTGAATGCTATTGGTTCCTGCAAGTTTAATATCTATAATTTATCAATACAGCTATTTAGCTCTGAGCAAACCACTTTTTAATTTAGGAAGAAGTTATTTGTCTCACACAGCCTGGCACTGTTTGAAGCTGGTGATTGTCATGTCACCTTGCAATGCACAGATGAGGCACAGGCAGCAGAAGGTCAGACTGTCTCAGGAAAGAAGATGCCAAAAATGTGATGTGCTTGAAATTACTGCTCAGGAGAAAGAAAAACAGTATTTGAAAGAATGATGGGAGGAATGAGTTTACTGTGAGCATGTTATGGAATAGCACACATGTAAATTACAAGCTAGTTTAATTTCCCTGATCTGTTTATGTACTTTTTCTAGAGCCTAACTCTACCTGGTTCTAGCTGAAGGCAGTGTCACTGACACCTCCCAGAATTATCCATCTTGGGCAGGATTTCACTTCAGCTGTGGCTTTACAAAATTGGAAGATAATAGTCATCTCTAAATTATGTTGTTATCGAACATAACAGCTCACATAACTAAGGCTTTCAGTTAGTAGTGATGTTTGCAAGCATCTTTGTAAGGGAGTGACCAGAACCACTTCTTGGAGCCTGAACAGCCTTTGTACATGGGTCAGATAGTCTTGATTTTAATGAGCTTCTGTCTTACACAACTTGGAGTTTTAACATATGCTTTTGTCCTATCAAGGGCTGCATTTTGCTTTTTTAAATAATAGAATATCCTGAATTGGAAGATATTCACAGAGATCACTGAGTCCAACTCCTGGCCCTGCTCAGGACATCCCTCAGAGTCACACCACATGCCTGAGAACAATGTCCAAATGCTTCTTGAATTCCCTCAGGCTGGTGCTGTGACCACTNTCTGTCCGGCTGGAGCTGTGACCACTTCCCGGGGGAGCTCATTCCAGTGCCCAGCCACCCTCTGGGTGAAGAACATTTTCCTAATGTCCAACACAAACCTCCCCGACACAACTTCATGTCATTCCCTCAGGTGCTATCACTTGTCACCAGAGAGAAGAGATCAATAGTCTATTGGTCCTTATCTAGCAAAAAAAGGAAAATGTCAAAAGCATGCATACAACTTCCACTGCTTTTCTTAATCTATCTTTGTATTTCTGTAGGGTAGCAAGATGCTTATGTTCCCCATGTAGCCAAGGGCCAAGGAGTAAGAGACTTGTCCCAGGTCGCCCATGATGGTTTTATGTGGTGAACCTGCAGCTTCCAAATCTATTGCCTTTACTGCTGCTTTTTACCTTTAACAGTAACTCAAGTCTGCTAGAATTGGCCATATTTGGCTTGTGATGTAATCAAGAGAACTACTGCTTTTAGTTCTCTGAACTAAATATGCCTTAATCCTGAACTAAAAGTCCCTTTAAACCTTTTCAAACTAGGCTTAATGCATAAGGTGCTAGGAACAGCTCTGGGAGTCAGAATTATGCCTGTGGGAACTCTGTACAGCAGTGAAATTGAAAATGGTCACTATGAGCCCTGGATTAAGATGCTTCCCTTCTTATCGCCTGCCATGATGCTTGTATTTACATTCTTGGGGTAAAAGCCAGGTATTCAGTGCTGTCATTTGTCCTGCCTGGGTGTATTAGGTTATATCTTGATTTTATAGAATACTCTAAGTTGACTATGACTTCATTCTATTATTTGTGGCTGGGATAGGATTAACTTCCTTCCTATTAGCTAGTACAGTTCTGTGGTTTAGATTCAGTGTGAGAATAATGTTGATAACACACTGATGTTTTAGTTGTTGCTGAGCAGGGCTTACACTAAGTCAAGGATTTTCCCTCTTCTCCTGTCCTGCTGGAGAGGAAGCTGGAGGTGCACAAGAAGTTGCAGGAGAGGCAGCCAGGACTGCCAACCCCGACTAGCCAAAGGGATGTTTCACACCAAATGGCATCATGCTGAACAATAGAACTGGGGGAGCTGGGTAGTAAGTGAGGACCTACTGCTCAGGGATGGGCGGGGCATTTGTCAGCAGGTGGTGAGCAGTTGCACTGTGCATTGCTTGTTCTGCATATTCTTTTTTAAACTATTATTATTCCTTCGTTACCCGTCTTATTGAACTGTCTTTATCTCAGCCCATGAATTTTACCTTTTTCCCAGTTCTCTCTCCTGTCCCACTGTGGGAGAGTGAGTGAATGACTGTGTGGTGTTTAGCTGCCTACAGAATTAAACCGCAATGGTACTATTACAGGTTGTAGTTCATAGTAAGTAGGCAAGATACTTCTTGGTCTTTTCAAACATCTCATCACCTGAGTCACAAATATTCCAGAAAGTCCTTGCCTGCAGTGGCAAATGAAGAGGTAGTGCAGAATGCAGAAGCATAAAGAGGATCTTCTTTAATGAGACCATTTGGATTTTCAGCAGTGTGTTTGCAGAATGCTGCAGTACAGTTCTATGGTACTTCTGAATGTAATTTAGACTTCAATTAAATGCTGGCAGATGTGTATTCTCTAACTGCAAATAAATACAGCTCCTTTTTTTAAAACACTGAATTATCAGACCATGCCATACTTTAAAAAATGTGGTCAGGATGATGGTTTTACTTTGAAAACGGAAATTAAGTGCAAAGTTTGGATCCAGGAAGAGCTTTTCCAGGGTTGCCAGGTGTTGTCTTACTGCAGAAAATGCAGAAATTATACTGATAGGGCTTTGTCCAGGTTACGGGAGACAATAGTATTTTGAGTCATGCCAAGTACAAGCAGCAAGCTTCACAGAAATTAGTTTCAATAGATCTATGCTAATATTTGGCATTTCATAAAATTGTAGGTTACTATCCATACTTTTCCTGATATTTTGTGACAGAGGTTACATGTTTCCTCGACTAAATATCTAGAAAGAGAAAAGCATATAACTCTCTTGGACAGGGTAGTTAAAGTGGGGGAGAGAGTTATTTTAAAGCTTAGAGAATATCTGAAAATAACCTAGGTGGTGTGAATGGGATACAGAACTTTGAACACTTCTATATGCATGAAGGCTCTCCTTCTTAAAGCTGTCTAGAAAAAAGCTGCTGGAGTAATGGACTCTCTTCTACTTTCAAACCAGGCATAAACTTTGTTCCGATTTTGACATGATACTGTCCCCTGTATTTCTGGAGAAGATTCTCCACTTCTTAGGAGTCTACAGGGCATTAGTAGTAGGCTACTGACGGTACATTGTGCTTGGCTGCTCTAATGGTTGGCTTTTGGATGAGCAAATTCTAATTAAAAAATTAGCTGTAACATCTACTCTGATTGAGGACAGTGGTGCTGCACACTTGACATTCAGTGTGAATCTTCTCTAGCCAAGAAAACTATAGTGACTGGGAGCCTATGATTTGTGAGAAAGTTTTTTTAAGGATTCAGGCTCCAGAAATCCTGAGTTCTTGCTAATTTGGAAGATAGTATTGACTTCCTGTTGCAGAGAATGGGACATTGTTCACTATCAACTCAGATGTCCAGTTACAAAGTTTGCCTGCATGTTGTGAAAGCCCTCATTAAATTCTTGTCTGAGGGCGGTGTCTTCTTTAATGAGCTAAGTCTGCTCGGATGTCTAGACCAAGACTATTTCCATAGGATGACATGACTTTGCTCTTTGATCAGTATTTATAGTGTCACTTCTTTTTAATATGACACAGAGTTAAAATGTATTTCTATTGCATCAGTGTACCACAAAGTGTGTGTTTTGCATTCCTCCCTACTGTCTCCGTTTATATGTGTCATACCAAAATCCTTTGAAAAGGAAAGCCTGATTTCCTGTAGGATTTGTGCCGCGTGTGCCTTGAACACTATTAGCCTTCTCTTTTGCAGCATCTCATCATCTTGCCATGACCTTGATGTTGCTGTCTGAAGTGCCATTCTCCCCCCCCCCAGTACCTTCCCAGTTCCTCTCACACTGGTCCAGCTGAGTACAGGTGTACATTGCTATTACTGGAAAGACAGGCATGTGCAGATCAGCTGGACAGCACTTGTGTGCTTGTGGGCCATCCAGATGAAGCTTCTCTGGTTTGATAAGGAGAAGGTGGCTTTAACTCACCCTCTCAAAAGGTGATTTAATCAGTCTTCTGTGCAAACATGACTTTTCACAGCATTTCTTAGAGATTTTTATTTCTGAGTCTTCAACCGTATTTGACAGGCAGGTAAAATTGAAGAAACGGTTATAGGTGAAGGAGAGAGACAGATATATGGACAGTTTAAGGGTTTGAATAGGTCTCAATTCCCCAGGAAACAAAAGAGTGAAGAAGCCAAGAGATAGTTGTATACGTTCCTTGAACTACTTGTTACTGCAGGCTATTAAGGTTGCGTGATGGGAGTGGGATGGGCCAGTGAAGGGCGACCTCCTACGAGGTCAAACACTATTCAAACAATAAGGAGAGCTATGTGGTCGTAACAGAGGATTTTGAAATCAAAGAGTGCTCCTCTCTGAGTGCACAAGTAGCTGATGCTGGCAAAAAGAGAGGTGGTGGAATGTTTCAAATAGTTCTTGGTTACTTTCTCTAATTACTGTCTTTTGTGTTATTGGAGAAACTTGAGAACTGCATTTTTTCCCAAAAGAAATTTAAGAAATGTGACTTTAGATGTAGTGCTGGGAAGACACTGATTTCTTCTCTGTGGACACCAGTGACAGGATCTGAAGGAATGGCCTGTAATTGTGTCAGGGGAGGCTTAGGTTGGATACCAGGAAAAGGTTCTTCACCCAGAGGATGGCTGGGCACTGGAACAGGCTCCTCAGGGAAGTGGTCACAGCACCAGCCTGACAGAGTCCAAGAAGCATTTGGACAATGCTGTCAGCCACATGGTGTGATTCTCGAGGATGTCCTGAGCGGGGCCAGGAGTTGGACTCAATGGTCCTTGTGGGGTCCTTCCAATTCAAAATATCTCGTGATTTTTAAAATTTGTTACATTTTTTATTTGGTGTCCATCCATCCCTGCCGTCCTGCCCTCCCCCTCTCAAGTTGCATTGTCAGGATAAGTAATATTCAGTCTTCTCATTTAGTTTCCTGAAAGGACACAGCCTGAATGCCTGCACTCTAGGCACTTCATAGAAACAAACATACTGCCTACCTTTAGACTGTACTTAAATCTTTACCTAATTTTGTGATAAAATGTTATTGTGCACAAACTCTATGTCAGGCTGCTGTTGAAGTAACTTTGAAATGCCTCCTGAGAGAGGCACTAATCTTACCTTGTTTTGTGTTTAGATGCATCAAGAAAAATGTCAGATAGGTTTGCAAAGCGCACTTGTGTTCTTTAAGAGTGTGACCTGTCAGGTAAAAGTATGTAACAAGCACTACTAATACAGGTCTCAACACTGCTTAGCTCATCAGTGGCATTCTCATTATGGCTAATGTAATTTCAAATTCGTTACATAAAATTTTTATTTTATAATATTTTTAATATCATACTATGTAGCATACAATTTATTGCATACACTTTTATGTTTAATATAGCAGTGTGAGTATAATTAGAACTGCTTGCAATTTCCCATCAAATTAGAAAGTAATTTTCTTCTCTTGAAATAAACAGACATAAACAGAATCCTGAATTTATTGTAGCCTGCAAGATTTAAAGTCTTTCACTTTGGAAACGCTGAAACTTACTAAGGCTTTCCCTAAAGAAGATATTTATTTTTTTCCTCTAAAAAATTATTCAATCTAAAATGCTGAAAGTCTCCCTAAAAAATATAACTTGTGCGATCAGTTGGATTATTAAACATGGTGATTTATAGCACAGTGAATTAAACTTTATAATTAATCTTTCAACATCTATATGGGTGTTAGATTAATATAAATTATTCCCATTGATGTTGCACCTGTCTAGGTCCAACAGTGCAACCCCCC
>VXBT01009988.1:183956-210389 GCA_013400235.1 Oriolus oriolus | reverse complement strand
GCTGTGCCCCTGCAGCCCATGGAGGATGATGGTGGAGCCAATATCCACCTACAGGTCATGGAGAATCCCATTCCAAACCATATGGATGTGTCAAAATGAGGTTGTGACCCCCTGGAAAGCCCTCACTGGAGCATGGTCTTGGCAGGACCTATGGCACCATGGAGAGAGGAGCCCACGCTGGAGAAGGTTTGCTAGCATGACTTGTGACCCCAGTGGGAGCCATGCTGGAGCAATGCATTCCCGAAGGACTGCACCCCATAGAAGGTGCCCATGCTGGAGCAGTTTGTGAAGAACTGCTGCCTCTGGGAAGGACTGACACTGGGGGAGTTAATGGAGAACTGTCCGCTGTGGGATCATGGTGAGGAATCCCACACTGAAGTATGGAAAGGACTCCTCCTCCTCCTGAGGAGGAAGGAGCAGCAGAACTGTGTGATGAACTGACCAGAACCCCCATTTCTCATCCCCCTGCACTGCTATGGGGAAGGACATAGAGAACTAAAGTTAAACCTGTGAAGGAGGGAGTGGTGGGGAAAGGTGTTTTTGGAGACTTGGTTTTACTTCTCTTTATCCTATTCTGATTGAATTGGCAAGAAAATAATTTAAATTAAATTCTCCAAGCTGAGTCCTTTTTTTGTCCATGATGGTTAATTGCTGAGTATATCTCGACCAATCAGCTTTTTGTCACCTTATCTCTCCCGTGTTCAGCTGAGGAGGGGAGTGACAGAGCAGCTTTGGTTTTTCTGTCATTCAGGCAGGGTCAAACCACCACAGTCTTTTTTGATGCCTAACGTGGAGCATGAGGAATTTGAGATAAGGGTGGTAGTGGTGAGCACTAATGGGCAAAACATGGACTGAACAATGGGAGAGAGTGGAATGATTGTGAAGAATTTCTGTCGTTGTAATTGTGATGAAGGAACAAGAGGTGAATTTTGTGTAAATTGTCCACTTTCATTCAGTGTTGTGATAATGGTTTTTGTTTGTTTGTTTTGTTCTGTTTGTTTGTTGGGGAGTTTTTTGGTGTTTGCTGTTGACATGAGTGAAGGTTGTGTGATGAATGTGGATTTTAATGATAATTTTAAACCTGTGATTCGCAGAGGCAGGGGTGGAAGGAGTAGTACTTAGCTAGATATGTCACACTTGCTGTGACCTGGACAAAGACTGTTGGTGGGGGAGGCTACCAGGAGCCCAGCAGGGTGTCAGCCTGGTATGCTGATGAGCTGCTGAGGATTGAGAACAGGACTGGGGAAATGCTGTGAGAGAAGTATTTCAGAGAAGCTGAAAGCCTTTGCCAGTGCATTCGCTCATTCCCATTTCTATGGCTCCTATTCCCTTAAGGCAACAGACAGTGCCACACACTTCTCTGAAGTTAGTCAAATGTAAGACCTTTTAAATACTAATATTTCTAGGGACCTCTGGGTAGGTTCACCATCTGCTGCCCCATATAGCAGCTGTCTAAACCAGTTTTAGTCACTTTTTCTGTTTTGAAACCTTTTGCTGAACTCCTCATCTCAGACTGGTAAGACTGCAAGGGACTGAAAGCTGTGCAGGTTCCCCTTAGCAAGCGTTGTGAGCCCGAGGCTGTACCAGTGGATGTCCTTCATGTGTCTTGTGTACAGTCTTCAACAGGACAGTTAAGCACAATGCATCTGTGCAAGGGCAGCGGGTTCCCAGATTATGTTGCAGTGGCACTCCTAATCCTGTTCTATCTGTTTTCAAAACACCCAGGTGTCTCACAGTGGGTTTCTTTTTTTCACACTGGCAAGGTAGTCTGGCAGCTCCCAAATTACGGGAAGCTGGACACTGGCAAAGGGCAACCAGTGACCAAGTGTCTTGTATGAGTCTGTATAGTTCAATTTTGTGAAGATTTGTCCCCTTGCATTGACTTCCTTTGAGTAATCCCCTCTTATAAAACAATGCCACGTGGGCATAGTTTCCAAAACATTTCAGTTAGAAATGAAATACAATCAATACTATCCTTCATTTAATTAAGTCAAACACAAGCTGTTGCAGTAAACAGCTACATGACCCTGATATATCATCTTCTTTTAGGTGTGCCTGGAAAAAATTTCTTTAAGATATAATTTCAGTCTAACTTTGGTACTGGCTTCACTATAAACCTAAAATTTGGAAAACAGATTGTCAGTTGTATATTTCCTTCTAGAAACATTGTTCAGATATTTCAACTGTTGTTTCAAGCACACACCTTGACTTAATCATTGTTAGGCTGTTAGTGGTGAGAGCTGTGTAAGTGCCATTCAGACTGTGGATAAACCTGTATAATGAGCTAAATAACACTGTCCATATTGCAGAGGCATTGGTTTGTCTCTTGCTTCTCATGTATTTCTCAGTATATGAAATTATTTATTATTGCACACATAGCTATCAATTTAAAATGGCATCCTTGCTTCTCAAAAGTTACCATGAGAAGAGACATTTTTCTTGGACATAAGCTTTGACTTGCTGAAGATCCTATAAGAAGAGCAGAGCATGAAAGAGAAGTCTACAGACTTTTTCTCTTAAAAAAGAGCAGGTGGCTGAATGGTTATAGAAAATAGTGTTAGAAATTGTGTGTGTGCAGCACAGCATGGCTTTGAAATACTGAGCGTGGTCTGGAGAGGCTCTCACCAGTGCCTGACTTTCCTTCCATGCTGCAGTGACTCATCACCAGCATTAACTGTGAAGGCTTCCCTTCATACTGAAAGGTATAAGTGCAAAACCACTTATGGAAAGACCAATAAAAAGGACAAATAACCACACTAACGTCACTGTGCTCTGTGAGTGTCAGAACTCACTGTGAAAGTGAATGTCAATGAAGCCTTTTAGAACACCATGTGAAATCACAGACGAGTCTTTCTAAAGCATCACAGGTGGTTCTTCGCTAGAAACATGGGAAATCCATGCCTCTAGTACACTTTAGTCCCTTCAGGGAAAAAAACAAGCTGGCACACCTTATGCCACAATGTATTAACACCTTTTGATAAAATGCCTGCCAAAACTCCATGCAGTTCCGGGATTTACCACAATTAGTCAAAAGTATTTATTCATCATTCTGACTGCTGTCTCTGACTTTGTTGGGTAAGTGGTTTTACTGTGGCCTCAAGATGAGGTCCCAGTTAAGTGAGTTGGGGGTATTGGATGAGAACCCATAGATGAAACCATTATTTTCTTTTATAACATTTCACTGCTCTTTCTCTCTAGTGACTATGAAGGTGTGTGCCTGCCAGTATAAAGCATCATTTGTTACTTCTTATGATAGCTTCAAATGCAAGTCTGAATATCCCAGCTTACTGAAACATAGCTTCCTAATGTAGGCTTGATGCATCTTATCCCTGTTTCAAATTATTGCTTTGCTTAACATAGGTGTACTCAAGGTGTCTAACCTTATTCATGACTAAAATAATTGCATTTGTGAAAGGTGAAAACCAATCCTTTAAGATTAGTACAAAGCCTTCTCTGAAGACAGAAAGATACTGTGGGGGTGGGGTGTCGGTGTTTGGTTGTTGTTGGTGTTTTTTTCTCTTTCTTTTCTTCTATACTCTCTCTCTGCTTGCAGTTTATAAAAAAAATTAAAATAAAAATTTCACTGACAGTTTCCAGCTCCAGTGAAAACAGTAGGGAAGAGAGGAAACTTAAGTTTCAGCATGTTCTTATAATGTCAGTTTAAGAATAACAAAATTACCCCCAAAATCTGAAATGTCTTGGAATATAGTGTCAGTCAGAGTTTAATGATAGAACATGAATGCTGAGATATTTGGATTCAGATTCAACTCTTGATTGTAGGAGTATGTTCAGAGACATAGGTCTTGGCTATGGGCTTGTCTTTTGTGTGCATAAAATAGAAATACAAACCTTTTATGCCTTTAGAAATTGTTATGGGATTTTTTGCTTTACATTTTTTTTGCTGTGCCATATAATGATAGAATAGTTTGTGTGGGACAGGACCTTTAAACATAGTCCAGTCCAATCCCCCTGCAATGAGCAGGGACATCTTCAAATAGGTCAAGCCGCTCGAAGTCCTGTCCCACCTGACACTGAATGTTTCCAGGGATGGGGCATCCACCACCTCTCTGGGCAGCCTGTCCCAGTGTTTCACCAACCTCACTTAATAACTTACCACCCTCATATCTGTTGCCATTGGAAGAAAAAAAATGTATTTTTGGATGGCCATTTATGTGGGGAAGATGATCTATCCTAACTGTAATTTGATATGATATGTTCCAGGCACACTGAAATCTCTGTTCTTTCCATTACTTTTGACCTTAAGGAACTTCCTAGACTGTAGCACATGTTTATAACCAAATGAGCATAAGAACACCAGAGACAGCTAGACAAGACAAAAGCAATTCATGCATCTTTTGTGTTCATAGCCAATTTTTTCCTCAGAACTTCCTCAGGCACTGATCTATTTTCCAAACTTCTGAATAAGAACTGTATTTTAAGACCAAAGTAAGGTATATGGTGAACAGTTGCAGAGTAGTATATTGAAGCTGACACCTAGGCTAGATTAACTGACACCTCTTGTCACTGCCAATCATCTGAGTGTATAGTATCCATTTAAAGGTTATCTCTGCTGGAATGCTGAAGAGAGGGTCTATGTTGAGTTGGATTTAGGTGACATTTTCTCTCTACTGGTTAATGCAGGTGATACAGCTAACAAGCCTCTGCACCTCTGCCTTTTAAAATATTGTGTGATGGATGTAGGTGACTGAGAAGGATGCACTTACTTTCCTGTGGCCCTGAATTAAGGTGAAGAGGCAAGTTGAAAAGGTGTCAGAAAGTTTAACAATAAGGACAGAAACCCTGTAGAAGTCTAGTGCTGTTCATAGTAAAGAAGCAAGACAAAGAATCCTTCTCATATTTTCTAAGGGGTAATTCAAGAGGTTTTTTTTTTAATAAAGACTCTACTCTTCCTATGAGTCGTCAAATAAAATCACTCCTTATGAACAATATCCTTAATCCTACTGCCTATGAGAATAGCACTTCAAAGTTTGTTTTAATCAGTTTGTTTCATCTACAAAAATACAAAAGCTATCTGAGCAAAACAATTATACAGAATATCATATGTATTTTTTTTGCATAATCGAGTCGCATTTTTGTGCCCAGATATTAACAGTATTCAACACCAAACAGCAGCAAAGATATTAAGAAAATCAACGCTAGGATTTTTCCTGCTGCATCTTTGCAAAGCATCAGCTGATCACCTAATCTAAGATGGCAGGAATTCAACAGCAGGATTAATTGCATTAGTGACAGAAATTTTCACATTTAGATATTTTGTTAGATTTATTTTTGTTGGGGAAAAAACCTTCACTGTGAAAGGGAAGCAAACTGAAAACTGAGACTTGAAAAACTGAGGACTTTTAAACCTTTTTCAATCAAAAGAGGTGCATGCCTTTGGAAAGGTGACTGGCTGGGGTAATTGATGCTTTCTGCACAACAGAAAATTCAGATAAAGCTGAAATGGAAAAAAAACATACAGTGAACTTCTGCTGTGTTATACAATGTGAGTGGGATTCTGGGGTTCTACGTAGGCTTGAGAAGATGAGATTATTTCCTGGTTCCTGGTCGCATTTTTATGCTAAGGGGTTTTTTTCTCAACAGTGTACCAGAGTGAAACCCAGCATGCATCAGGATACATCAGCATGCATCAGGGTGCATGCATCAGACCCAGCACACATCAGCATGCAGGCTCATCCCGCTACTCCTGCAATGTGGTTTCCATAGGAGCATCTGGAGTGCTTCAGGCTGGAGTCTGATATGCTCCAAAAGGGGACCTCTCCGGACAGCCGAGGAGGCAGGGTGCCACGCTGTGCTGTGCTGTCTGGGCGCAGCGTGGGTACAGGCTGAGTCTCTAAGATGGAAGGCAGAGCGTGGCTCCCTTAACAAGACGGGGAGAGACCCCCACTGCGATTGCTTATAGAGCAGGACTGGGAGGGCACGGGTATCAGAGGCTGCTGATTTTGCAATTATTTTTATGCAAAGGAACCACAATAAGCAGACTCAGAATGACAATTAGAAGGCATACTCCAGCTGTGCTGTAAGAGAGAATATTGAAAATGTTTTCAGAGGATGATTAATGTGGAGGGGAAAAAAAGGCAATGACAGAAATAAGTGTAGGTTAAGGAGTAGATGTAGCAAAGTGGGCTGCTACCACCAGATTATTAACAGCCCACAGTGATGCTGAGGACACTTTAATAAACCCATTCAGGGAGGATTACTGCTATTAGGAATAATGATCAGTGGCAGCAATGTGTTTCATATGAATAATGGAGGCTACATCCTCCAGCAACAATTTCTGCTAGAGCTATTTTATGTCTGCTGATACGTATGACATTTTTCTTTGATCATAGCAAAGTGGGTACTTATATTTTTATATATTTATAAGTTGATACTTATATTTTCATCATTATAAAAAATCCAAAACCAACCAATGAAATTATCAGAGCTCTGCAAATTAGTGTTACAGAAAAGATGGGCAAACATCCAAAGACAGAAAATATTTGGAATGTGATAGAATCTGCAAAGTTAGAGTTTGAAAAAAGCTTATTTTTATTCCATTGAGCTGCCTCTGGCCACTCAGAGTCATAGCCAGGAATTTCTGCACAAAATCTTTCCTGCTTTCCTATGAGGCGTGACACATGAAAATGAGCTGAACTGCACATCTTTTTGCAGGCTCTCTGCAGGCACACTCTCAATCCGCTGCCTGGGGTCCATTGCAAAGTGACCTGAGGCCTGGGACTGCCCTAATGTCATGCAGAACTGCTTCAAATAATGGAGCAGATTACTTCTGTAAATGGCAGTTTGCAGTAGGTTCTCCTCTTGAGACGGATGTTTTCATGTAAGAAGAAACTTCTCTACCGGTTTAATGTAGATGTAGCTAGGGCTCAGTTAAGTTATAGAGTTTGGGAGTGTTTTTGCTGCTGATTCAGTAAAGGGAAAGTCCTTTCTTCCCTATCAAAAGATATTAACTCTGAATCTAAAAGTGTGTTTGACTGGAAGTTAGGAGGGACTATATTTAATCTGGGGCCACTGAAGCTTGTAAAAAAATGAACACGTAAACAATTTTTGCAGAGTAGATTCATACATTAAGAGAAATTCTCACTGATCAGAAAAAACCCAAACGTTAGCGTACATGAAAAAGAAAATGAAAGAAAATATGGGACAAAGGACAGGAAAAAACAGGAAACAATTCCCACCTCTCCTTCTTGTGGTGTGTGTCAGTGCTTCTGGCAGGCATCATGTTCCAGCAGTTAAGCCGTTGTCTAGCAAAACTTCCACACAGAAGAAATTTCCAGGCAAGGTGTGAAGAGTGAACAAAATGGCTTTAAATTTCATTTATATTCATTTATATTTCACAGGTCTTTCTGCAGGATCACTTTTTCAATAAACCTATAGAAAGCCAACAAACTATAAATACTAAGAAGTAATTGGCCTCTGGTATTTTGCATTAGTAGTGAGGATCTGACTTTTGCTCAAAGAAAATATGCAAACTTGTCAATGTGAAACAGTGACAAAAGCTAAGCAGGCAATGTTCTGTATCCAGAGGACTGTCTTACACTTACAGGCATTGGTAATTTTCATTTTCACTGAATCTCACTGACCTAACTCTGCTGCCACTGGGAATTATGCTTACTGATTTCAAAACCAGCCAAGTTAAGGCACTGGTCTGGAAATCCCATTTCTGTCTCTGATAGAAATCTAGTCCCTGCTTGCATGGAGATAATGTTTCTTTTCTGAGCCCTGTCAGGAGATGAGAGCCCTGCCACAACATCCAGTGGTACCCTGACCACTCTGGACTTCAGAGTGGCAACCGCTGCTACCCTCTGAAAGAGATACTACAGATTTAAACCAGATTTCTGAAAGGCTTTACAGTGCAGTCACTATACTGAGGTCCTGATGGTACTGTTCTTGCCTCAAATCCACTTTTAAAGACACGCAGGGTCTTTAAAGATGGAATTGAATCTTCTTTGTGGAAAAATGGGGGCATGTGCCTGGACTACATTACGACACAAGCATGTCAGTGAAGAAACTGTGGGAACTAGATATCACATCAAGTTGCTATTTGTTTGAAATGCAGCTTCTCTTCAGTGACTGTCTCATTTCAATGGTTTTTTTGTGTTGACACTCTGATGTCTCCCACCTTGCCTTTGTCCTGCAAGTAACTATGCAACCCAGCTTCTAGACATGAAATGTCATGAGCACTGAGGTACATTAGCTACCACAAGATCTGATGTCTGTGCCTTGTAAGTATGTTCTGATTTCATGAGAGCTTGGGTATTTTTCAGAAATGTTGATGTAAATGTAGTTTGTTTTGCCTGATGATTATATTTTTCCATGCCTGTCACCACATGCTGTTGTTGTGATCCCTGAGCCACTCATGTTTTGCTCCTCTTCACACTCATTCTCTTACCACACCACCAGGGATGTGGCTGTGTATGGAGCTAATTTTAGGAACTTTGGTGGAGACTACACACCTGAAACAACAACAGGCAGATTGCCATACCATCAAATAAACAATGTAGGAAAGAAGCGTTTTTTTAAACAGAAGCTTATTTTGTTTTAGAAATTATCTGGGCTGCTGATAGATCCCTTCTGCCATCCCTTCTGTTCTGTGTTATCTGACATGATATGGTATAGCCATTAACTCTACTTACAGTTTCACATTCCAAACTGTACTTAAATGGAAAATAATCCAGAGTTATAACCAATCAAAACTCTGTATTATCTTGTTTTTCAGTTTGTTGAACAAGAAAATAGAAAATTTGATAAAGTGTAGTGTTCTGGGTCATAACAGTGTCCCTCTTGTAACATAAAATGGATGCCGTTAGTCATGAGAAAAGATTATGAGGCAGCTTTCCTTTGCATGCTCGACGAATCCTCTATTCAATGCCTGCTACAGGTTACTTATGAGAAGACATTGGAACAGCTTTATTTTTTGGTGAAAGCATGCAAAACATGTCTGAGTAACTAGAGTCAACACAAATCCACGGCTTGTTACCACTGAAAAGCCCTGGTTACTGAGGAAACATTGTGCAGCAATTTGATATGAAAAGCCAGAAGTCACTCGGATAATTTATTGAATAGCTTCTAACCTCTCCTGTCTTTGTCAGAAAAGATACTGTTGTTGATTTGGCAAAAGCTGGTATCTGAATTTCTCTAGTGTTCTTGCTGGGGTCATGGCAGTAAGGTCCTGACAGAGCAGCACTCTAAGTCACGCCATAGATGGGGCTGTCATTGCCAGGTCGATGTGCTGGAAGCTCAGCCTGTCATGGGAACTGCAGCGTTACATGAAGTCACAGGTCAGCTACCGCCAAAACTGCTGCTGCTTGTCCGCCTAGGAGTCACTGTATTCTGAATGAATGTCTGTGTCTGCTACCAGAGAGGACATAAAGGAAACTGCTTGAAAAAATGTGAAGGGGAAACACAGCACTTTGTGACACAGGGCAAAACCTATCAAAAATCAGGTGTGTTACTCCCTCCCTGCCCAGTGAGGATGGTTAGCTGATCTGATGTGACAACCAGCCCACCAGAGATGCTGACATGCCTTCAGCTTTGCTGAAGGGGGTGTGGTACCTGTCATGCTGCCACCTCGGTGCTACAGTGTTCATTAAAATACATGTCAGGCAGAGTTGCTTCATGCACTGTAGCTACTGTATGACATGGCTCAATTAGAAAAGATGGAGAGAGGTTTAGTCCCACAGTGAAATGTCCTGCCCATGCATGTTAAATGGGGAGTCTGCCAGCTTTCACTGTATTGCACACTGACAAATCCTACACTTGATGAAATAAATGGGATTTTTGGTATCCACATCAAAGGACAGAGGCAAAAAATGCATTGCAATAACGAAAAAGGAAAAAGGAAAAAGGAAAAAAGAAAAAGGAAAAAAGAAAAAGAAAAAGAAAAAGAAAAAGAAAAAGAAAAAGAAAAACAAAAACAAAAAGAAAAAGAAAAAGAAAAAAAAAGATAAAGAAAAAGAAAAAAAAAGAAAAAAAAAAATTATTTTGGGACAGATTAACTGTCTCTGGCTGGGAAAAAAGAATAGTCTTTGGCCACTATAGAAAAGGTGGTTGTAAATCATACTTGCTCTCTGTTGCTGTTGCCCAGGGACAGATAAGACCTTGAAATAAATAAAATAAATTCCAAGGCAGTTCTTGGATTTATCCCAGCTGTTCATGGCCTCAACCAGAGACCACTGGGTGTCCGAGTCTTTTCCCTAGACTCAGAATACTGTAAGTTTCCAACAGTGGAGCCACAATGCCTTACTCTGTCCCCGTCTTTGGAGGAGCAAAACTCTTTGGTGGTAATGACTGGGTCTGAGGGAGCAGGCTGAGGGCTGAGACAGAGAATGAAGTAGAAGGGATTGCTGCTGAAGAGGAGGAATGAAGAAGAATCAGTGGAGGCTTTTGAGGGGAGTGGAATGGTGATATCTCCTGTGTTTCTCTCACCAAGCCTTCCTTTATTTAAGCTAATCCTATAATGTGTAACTTCCACACACTTTCCACTCTTCTCTCTTCAACTGTAGCTTTTCTGCCTTCCCCTTCTCTTGCTGTAACTGCAACCTGCTCACTCTCCTGGGATCTGCAGACGAATGTAGTGAGATGGGTCCAGGACACAAAGACAGACTCATCATTTTTCTATAACCAGTGCAGAAGGGCAGCAAGTGCCCTCAGGAACATCTCACTTCTTTGCCTGCAACACTGCAGTGGTGATCTCCACCTCCCACCCTCCAGCCCCAGCATATCTGACTGTCCATAGTCCTGGCAGGGACAGAATACTCAGTGGGTTTCGATCTGCCACTGACTGGGATCCCTTGATTGCTCTGGACTGTGGTCCTTGTGTCTCCACTTCAAGTAAGCTCTTAGGCATCTTTCTTTGCCTCTGTGCTATACATGTGCATGTGTGTGTATACACAAACACATGTACACATTATCCCAGAGAGTGGAGCACAGCCAAGGGGTCAACACAGAGGTTAAAATTTTGATGGATTTGCTGCACCATTTTCAGGGCTCTTTAATTGTGCCACTGACATAATTTAGATAACAATGCAGGTCAGACAGAGCATCTCACTGTCCTTTCTCTGCCAGAGATGAGAAGGAATTTTTCTCCTGCTGTTTGGAAGACTGACATTATCCACAGCATGGATTTCCTGAGAGAGCTTGAAAACCTCATATATAAGAGACTTCTGGAAGACCTTTGACCTCAAAACTCTGAATCTGAACTTGCCATATCTGCTGAGGCTGGAGTACGCAAATTCCAACAATACCCTTCCCACCCAGTATGGGAATTCCCACGTTGAAGGAGGTGGTGTTTGTTTCACATAGGTACCCAGGCTGTCCCGAGGCAGAGACATGTTTTCTAACATCGCTGTGATCATAAACCAGCTAAAGAAACCTAGGCAAGGTGTACAACTCAGAAGAACATTACCTGTATAAAGTGTGTGCTGGGTTGATTATTTTTGTGTATTTAATATTGAAAAGAGCAACATTGTAGTTACAGATACACAAACCAGCCTTTTTCTTTTTAAAATTTTTACTTTCTACAAAGTATGTGATGGGTACAAAGGGAGGGATTATGTGTCACAACAACTTTGTGATGTTTCAGTCAATGAGCATGGATGTACCAGGGTCATCCTTTGGAGAAACTTCCTCTCATACTTTATATTACTCAGTTGTCGTTTTGCAAAGATATTTTAGAAAGCTGGCATTTATTTACTTTCAAAGACAGTATTACTGAGTCTGGAGTTAACGTGGTAGAGAAACACGGAGTCCCAGTCTTGCTAAACTTAATGCTGATGAATTACCAGAGCCAACAGTAACCTCAAAGAACTCTCTTTTCACAGACCTGAAAATGTATGAAAAGCTTATAAAATGTGTGAAACAGCTTAAAGAACACGTGAGCAAGGCTGGCCTGGACCCAGCGTTAGCATCTCATTATCAGAACCAATGCTGGCTTTTAGTGTATGTGACAAAGTGGGAAGGAAAACGAGGGAAAGACTGAACAATGAAGGGTTAAAAGGAGAACAAGGTGCAAAGGAAGGTTGGATGTGCTGTGTATGCCTTGCGACACCCTTTTTTAGTCAGAAAGAGAGAGGAGAGACCTGGGCTTGCAGACCTCCACTGCTGCTGATGAAGATGCATCAGCTGCAAACCGAGCCGGTAGTACCAGGCACATGCTCACGTCTGTGCTGGCCAGCTTGTAACAGCCATGTCGTGATGTCCTGCAGGTGGCTGGGAGAGATGATGATGGAACAAAGTAGTGATTCATTCCTTGCCCTCTAGAGGTATTCTCACAGTCTCATCCAAGTGTATGAATCAGAAGGACAAAAACACACTGTATTTTCTGTCTGGAAATTCAGACAGCAAGTGTCTGTAAAACACTTCTCTACCACTCTGGAGAGTTACAATGGTGTCTATCAACGATTTGCTAAATTGTGGTGAAATTCCAGTTTCCTGTGTGACTTTCAAGGGAGGTAGGTGCAGGGTGGAAAAGCTGTGCTATAATGAATGGAGAGCAAATGCTATGTCTAGGGTCTGCTTTGCTTTTGATCTCCTTCCTGTCATACCACTCTTATGTCCTGACACAAAAAATTCCCAAATGGCCCTGGTTTTAAAACAGCTAGGAGCAAGTCTGAAATACCAACAGTATCCAGAGTTTGAAAAAACTTTTTAAAACTTGGTTGGGCTTCTATGTCCTTATGTGCCTGCCCTGTTTCCTCAATAAATAGATGCCAGATAGAAAGAAATGTAGTGGGAGTAAATAATTCACAGTATCTAAGATGCTTTATTGCTCAAAGGAATTAATATTTCTATGGATCCAATTACTGAGATGCTCTGAAATGAAATTACATTACAGATGTTTCTTCTCTCCTTAAATAATATTTCATTAAGTTCAAATACACTTTTTTTTTTCTTCTTTACAATGCAGAAGAAACACATAAAGATGGAAATAGGGCACATGCAGGTAAGGAAATTATCTTCTTATACCAGATGCTTCCATAACATTATAGTGTCCCTAAATTAATAATCTGCTTGGTTGGAAAAAAAATTCTATGAAGTAGTTACTGTCTAGCATGTAAATAAAAGTACTACCTGTGTTTAGAAATAGAGTAGAACATAGTTTGACCAATCAAAATATAGTGACCTAAATTCTTGCATGTGTAATTCCAAATTCTGCAACTGCCTTTCACTCTATTTTGGCCTCATTGCTGGAAATGACCTAGTGTTTTGCCTCATCCATATTATCTTAATTTTTTAACCAAGAGCAACAATTCCAGCTTTTAAATAAACAAAATATATGTTGGGCCTACATATATATATAATTTCAGAACTTTCTTTCAAGTTACTTGACTATTTTCTTTGTATTTGCACCATTCTCTCTGTCCCATTGCTTTTTTTCTTCATTATCTGCAACGTGAAATCTCTACCTTGCTCACTTGCACTACCTGGAAGGTCTCTTCTGTCTGTGCATGTCTTTGACTCTCTTGAAAGTCACTGAGTTGGGCTGATTCCTTGCTGGCAGGAACAAGGTAGACACAAAGAGTTCTTATGAGCATTCAAAACCCAGAGAAAGTTACTGAAGATTTATAAGAAGGATACGGAGTTATACCCTCTGGGTTGTATCCTCTGGTTGGTTGACTTCAGATTGTATTAAAATAACCTCTTGTAAGTTGCTGCTTTTGGTTGGCTTTTTTCTTTAATACTTTAAAATGTTTTAAGAGTATCTTGAGTTAGATTATGTTCTTTTACAGAAGTGCCAGGCTGTGATAGAAGCCTGGTTTATGCTGCTGTTGCAAATCTGTGCAGTTTTGAGTGAATGGCTGAAAGACTTTCACTTTTCTAGTTACTTAGGTGTTTAATTGCAGCAAAGAAAATCATAACTAGGTTAAATTTCTCACTTTGTAAAATGGCTTGATGCCTATAAGTATAGTGCTGAACTTAAAAGGGGATAAAGGAGCTTATATGAATCTATTGCCAAATACATTTCTTGGCTATAGACCTACACTCTGAAATTTGAGGACTTTTCACATCTTGAAGTATTATATAGCAGATGTCATGGTATTTCTCACTACTGTCTTTGACTGCAGAAGACAATTGTTATAAATCAGTCACCTTTATCTTGAATAGTACTTTAAATATAGATTTTTTTTTACCATTTCTTCTATGGCTTGCAAACCACTTGTGTATGTAGAAGGCCAGCCACCCTGTTCTGTTTTGAATGTCAATAGTTGTGAGGCATTGCACATTTGCAGAAAGACAGTACTGGGGGAAAAGCATCAGGATGGATAACATGACAGTCTATATGAACGCTCATAGTTTCTGACAGCTCCATTTTCTTCTGCCATCTGTGTCCTCAGTTTTTCTGGAAATTATGGTGCATCAGCAGTTCTGTTTTATTACCCAAAGCTAAATCAATTCAGAAGGATATTTGATATGGCAGCAATTTCTTGAGTTACCATAGAAAAACTAGACTATTTAACATTCAAATAAAAGGAGTTGCACATTGTGGACTTGTAATTACTCGTATGTGCCAGTTTAGTATCAGAAAATAATTTCCATATTTCTGAGCCTTCAAATCTTTTCCCCAAATTACTCTGACTGTTTAGAATGGCTTTTAGGCAAAAAAAAAAAGCCCCCCAAAACTAAAACAAAATGAAAACCAAACCAGCCAAAAACCCCAGACTCAAATTCTGTCTGTTTTATCCTAGGAGAGAAAAAGCATAGAGCCATGGAAGACATGTGTCTTCCAATGCCCTAGAAAAATCCTTGGAACTCCTTGCAAAGTCCTGGGGGAGCAACCTCGGCCCTGCTGTTTCCTGCTGTGTTGCACCAACAGCACCTCCTGCTTAGGCACAGGCTTATCCCATCATTTGGCACCATGGATTTTCTACACGAGTCATGAGAAAATCTGCCTTGGTGGGTATGTCAGAAATAAATACAGCAGTATCTGTGGACAGTGCACTTTAACTGGGTTATGCAGACCATTGTTTATTCAATATGCAAGCGTTTGCAGTGTGGGGAGCTAGAAATGCCTTTCATGGTTAAGTCCTATGTATAATATTGCAAGTTCTTGTGTATCTTGTGCAGGGATTAAGTTTGGAGTAGGTCGGGATTTGTATGCATTCAAATCGGAGGGAGATTTTGTGACTGGTTTCAGTGGGGCCACTTCAAGCAAGCTGTGAGCTGGGATCCACAATGCTGTTTCAAACACTCCCAAGCTCTCTTCTAAAGGAATCTGTACTGATTTCATCTCTGTGGTTTTATAATATTCCCATTACATCTTTCACTCTTCTCAGGTTATCATGTTTTTACAGTTATGGGGCTGAAAGGTGGAAAATTTCTCTCCTTTTTCTCTTCATTTAATTAAAACCAATATAAACCACGCTTTGGCACAATATTCTTAGATAATCTACAGACCAGTACTTTGTGACCATTCTTCCCTTTGTTTCTGTTTGCTGGATGCTTTTGTTTCATTTTCAGTGTTAGGATCTTGGAAACATTCTGAAATACAACACTGATTGTGGACTCCAGCACTTAAAAATGTGGTGAACACATCCTTGGGATTCATAAGTCAACAGTACTCCATTGACTTTCACTACCTGGACAGATGAGTCAGGAATGCAACGCTAGCATTTTGAGATTTGAGTTGTTTGGAATTTTGGGGGGTTTTTATCCCAGTTTATGGAATATAGTGAAACATAAATAAAATAAATGTGCATTTGTGGCTCATTTTCGAACTGAACTATGATTATACAACTCTTAATCATAATCTGTATTTTTCTTGCTTCTAGGTACTATAAATATTTGTTAGACCTGCCCACCAAAGCTGTTTCAAAACTCATTGTATCTACATGAAATAAGAATGAAGTATGGTGCCTCCTTCCACTTATTTCCAAATTTTACATCTGCTTTCAAATACAGCTGATAACAAATCCTTATGATAGAAGTGGGATGTAGTAGCACATAGGTACCATCAGCCTAGCTCTGCTGATGGAACATGTACCATGTGCTGGAACATTTGCTGATATAACTCATCATCCTGTTTCTGTGGGTAATTTGGCTATCCAAAATGTGCCTGCTTCTCTTAGCCCAGTGACACAGAGCTGGGTGTGGGAAAGCAAAGGTTACAAGCCCTTCCTTAGATGAAAACTGGCCTGAGGGAGTCAAGTGGGAAGATCCTATAGATTTTATGAGGCCAGATGGAAATTCAGTGCTTGAAGATGAATTTGGGATTTCAAAGCATTGTAATTTTTTATAATATCCATGGGAGGCCTGGTGGCCTATGCACCAGTACAGATGTGGATTCTTTTCCAGCTGGCACTTCTTGTTTCTGCTAACTTTTCCCATGCCCTTTTCTGGGATCTGTAATCAGCCTCACAGTTGAAAAGGGACTGTCTTACAAGTACTTTTCACTTGCTGCAGTTCTCTCATCTGGCTTATCAGTTACCTTTGTTGCTTTCTCATTGCTGAGGGATGATACAGTCTTCCAGTAATTCCAACAGTATTTGCCAGTATCACATTATACATCATGGTGGTGGGAAGTAGTTCCATAGTCCTTACTGCCCACACAAAATGCTTTTGCTGTTTGTCTCTGGGGTCACATTAAGGTTGTTCTGACAGTAGATGAAAGATTGTTCTCTTTGGAGTTGACTGACTCATTCGAGGAAGTTTTTGTGCTCCTTGACTTTATTTGACCCTTGGATTTTATAAAATTGGGGAAAATTAGGTTGGTCAGCTGGAGGACATTTGTGGAACAGGGACTGCTTTGAATTAGAATCTTCTTTAAAAGGTGGGGAACTATTTAAAGTGCTACAAATTCTACAAGAAACTTCTACAGGTCAGAAGTCATAAGGGACAAAGCGCATGTTTTATAGCCAATAGAGTAGCCAAACGATTTTTTTTTCTTCAACACAGGAAAATCTGAGAAAGGGCTGACTCTGCAGTAAAGGCAGCTAAATCTATATTGATGTTTTTATAACAAATTTTTATTACCATGTTTTAAAGGATGCAACTTTTTGATGTGACTCTGGAGAGTTACAGAGTGATCTCATGATACTGAAATATAAACTGACAACATTGAGTATACTAAGTACAAAAGACATGCATGTAGGACAGATGGAGAAAGGGGACATTATTTACCTACAAATATGTATTTCATATATTGTCGTGGTTTGACGCTGGCCCAGGCACCCACGAGAGTCGCTCACTCACCCTCCCCTACCCCAGCTGGGCAAAAGGAGGGAAAAAGAGGAGAAAGGGTTAACGGAGGCTTCATGAGTGAGATAAGGAGAGCGGGAGAAACATTTCAAGGGCAAAACAGGCTCAACCTTGATTGCTAAGTGAAATTTACTACTAACAGAATCAGAGAAGGATAATGAGAAGTAAAATAAGCCCTTAAAACATCTTCTGCCCCCCAGGCCCTCCCTCCTTCCCACCGACAATGCAGGGAGGCAAGGCAGGGGGTTTTTGGTCAGTCCATCACCAAGATTTTCTTCCGCCGCTCCGGGAGAAGAGTCCTTCCCTGTGAGGCCAAGGGGTCCCTCCCATGGGAGACAGTTCTCCGTGAACATCCCGCCGTGGCTCCACTCTCACGAGCAGCAGCCAAACCGCACCTGCTGCAGCGTGAGTCCCTCCCACGGGCACACAGCCCTCCCAAAACTGCTGTGCCGTGGGTCTCTTCCCACGGGGTGCAGCCCTCCAAGGACAGGCTGCTCCAGCNGGGCACCTCCCCCACGGGCTGCGAGTGGATCTCTGCATCCCCCATGGATCCCCATGGGCTGCAGGGGCACAGCTGCTTCACCATGGTCATCACCATGGCCTGCAGAGGAACCTTGGCTCCGGCGCCTGGAGCACCTCCTCCCCCTCCTTCTCCACTGACCTTGGTGTCGCCACGTTGTTCCCTCACATATTCTCACCTCCTCCTCTTCTCTGACTAGAAGCAAAAACTCGTGACCTTTGTTTTGATTTTCTTCTTAAATACATCATCACAGAGGCGTTACAGCCTCTCTCATTGGCCCAGCTCTGGCCAGCAGCATGTCCATCTTCAGAGCCATCATCCATTGGCTCTGCTGGACATGGTGGGAAGCTTCCAGCAGCTTCCTCACAGGAGCCATCTCTGCAGCCCCCCTGCTACCCAAAACCAGGCTGTGCCAAACCAAAACATATATATACACCTTCATGATAAGAAGCCCTGAAAATGTCAACCTAATAATTGGATATGGCCAGAAGAGAAAAAAGATCATTTGTAATCCCTATGGGAGTTGTAAGAAACAAGCCAGAAAACGTCACTAGTATGTGACATAGATCTCTAGTGTATCAGCATCTCAGAGGTCTGTCCTCTTGTGAAGGCACAAGAGAGGGACACGGAGTGCTCTGGCATTTGTATAGTTGTAGGGCGTTGCAAACAAGGAGTTCTGGCTGAGGGACTGAGGGGTACCTGCCCAGTTGTGCCAACAAAGTAGAGTCATGTTTTAAAATTCAAAATCTATTTGGTTTTGATTTTTCATGGTATTTGCACTTTTGGAACATTCTGGATTTTTGGCAAGCCTCTTGTTTTCTTTCGACACTTTTTTTCCGTGCTAAAGAAGTATATAATTTTTCATTACATAATCACCACTTTCCTGTGTTCATCCCATTCTTTCTGGACTGGTGAACTTTGCCTCAATACTTGAGAATGGAGTTTGAAGCCCTCTTGATTGTAATTTTAACAGGATATTTTGGAATAGCTTTGTTCGCTCTAGTGACCCTAGTGAGCTCTAATTTTATGAAGACACATAACATATGTGATGTGACAGTTTAATAATATTTGCTGTGAAGCTTTGCAGCAGTAATTTGAGGCGATACTTGAGTAAATTAAAGTATTCTCCATAGTCCCTCCATATGTCCTAATGCTGACAAACAGTCCTGTACATGCTTGGTTCTGTTCACCCTTTAACACCCAAATGCAACATCATCCATCAAAGAACAAGGGATATACACCCTACTCATAGGACATAGACCTGAGATTGTATTTTGCAGGGCATTGACTCTGACAGGTTCAAGGGTTGTGGTGGATAATCAATAGAGCATGAGTTTGGAGTGTGAGAGTGCATGGAAGGGAGCTTGTTCACTGAATGTGTAATCAGAATGACAAACACTAGGAAGAGGAGATCAACACACCTTTTCTATGGCATTAGTCAGGGTATTTGGAAAGTGCTCTGTCTAATATTTTTAAAAACTAGGTGCACAAATGAAGAGAAAACTGAATATGGATACTGTTGTTCCAGACCACCTCCTGTGGCCTGTGAGCATTATTCACTTGTCCATGGAACATTGTCAGACTCGCTATCCTTGGCCATCCAGACGCAGGCAGACAAGTTTGGCAGTCACAGCATCCTTGTGCTTCTACCCTGTAGATGGGGGCAGAAGGTGGCAGGTCCAGCATGGGTGCCGATTGTGAGTGCTCAGCCAAACCAGAGCACTCAGGGGTCACTCTTCATTGCTGCCCATAGATCCCCTGCACTCAGCCGGATTCGGCTGCACAGCCAGCAGTTGCCTGTGCAGCTTGCTGCTACAGTGATACTCAGCCCATGAGGTCTAAAAGCATGGAAGACAGTGTTTGTGATTGCAGAGGACTTTAATTTAGCAGTAAGAGAGGCTGAGGCTAGATTAGACGTAACTATGATTGTCCAGTAAAAAATGCACTCAGAGATGTTGTAGGTTTGGTGTTATTTCATGTTTTCAAATCAAGGCTGGATATCTTTTGACAGAACAATACTCCAACCCAACCAGGAGACACTTTATTTAACAAAACAACTGTTTAATGACATTCTAGAGTCTGTGTTGTTGCACAAAGTCAGGCTGGATGCTTACAGGAGTTCTTAAAATTTGAGACTCCTATGAAGTACTTTGTCTTCACAGCCAATTATTTTAGTTATTCGTGCACCAGAACAAAATTAGATACCTTTTAGACACTTCAAAGGAAATTGTATCCTTTCATTGCTAATTCTGATATGTATTGTGCCCAACTTGAACCATGTCTTTCGAGATGTGTTGTAAGACCATGCCAATAGCAACAGCCAAAAGTAGCAGCTTTCTTTCTCTCAGCATTTATTCAATTGTGAATTGTTTATGGCCAGGCTTTCTCGCAGGTTGATTGTAAGCAGCAGCAGCACTTACTTCTTTATTCAAAGAAATACTAAATTTTCGTGCCCAATTGAATTCCCTTTGCATTAGAATACATTCTGTGAAGTCCCTCTACTGCTTTCAGCTGCGTTACCCTAGTCCAAAATGGGCATCAACATCAACATATTGCACCTTGTATTTTTACACTCAGATAAATATACTGCTTTCTCTAATTCCAGAAGAAATTTCTCTAATGCCAGCAGAAAGCTGGCAGTTGGATGAAGTATACTTCAAGGGCTACTGCTTTGATGCAATGATCTGCTTTGCAAAAGTACTCATCCTTACACTCATCATTTTGTAGAGAGAAATCTAAGCAGGTCTACTTATAGAAGAGCCATTTGGGGCCCAGTGTCTAAATTATCTGTACTTTGGTGCAAATGTTTTGGAACTGACCTCTGCTGTGGATGAAAACTGATTCAGACTTATCTAGAGACAGAAGCCAAAGAAGTGCCTCAGAGACACAGCAAAAGTAAGGGATGTTTAGGCATTTTAATGGCTCCTCTTTAATACTTTCCTGCCTGAACAGAAAATGGAAACTTTTTATCCTTTCATGCACTGTTCTCCTGTTTTGTCCCTGCCCCTATTTTGGTCCCAGCTACTCTGGCTTTCCAGATCATTATTCCTAAATATCTGAAGACTGATCCTTCATTTTTCAATGTAACAAAGCACTAATTCCTTTCCTTCTTTCTTGTCTTGATCTTGATGTTACTGATGTCCTGTTGACATTGTGGTCAACATGTATAGAACAGAACTGAGCACTGCTCTCCAGGGTGAGAAACTGTGGAAGCAATTCATGCCCCATCAGGATTGACATATGTAAGCACATGGTATTTGACCAAGATTTTGCTTTCTTTATGTTCATCTGAGGGATAAAGTACAGGAAATAAAAGGAACAGGAAATAAGATTTAAGATCAGAGAGTTGTTTTAAGTTTTGTCCAGAAAATCTTCTGAAGAAACCAATTCAAGTTAGCCAGAAATCTCATAGGAACTATTTCAAATTTTTAGAATATGTAAGTATGTATACTCTGATCTACAGAGGATCTGATGTATAGAGATTTTTTTTAAACTTTCTGATACATTTGAAATTCAGCATGATTCAAACCTGATTCTGCAGGATTTCAAAAAGTAGTTTATTTGGGGTTTTTGGTTGGTTGGTTGGTTGGTTTTTTTAGTTGGGTTTTGTGGACACAGTTCACAGAGTCACAGAATATTCTGGGTTGGAAGGGACCCACAAGGATCATCGAGTCCAACTGTTAAGTGAATGGCCTGTACAGGGATTAAACCCATGACCTTGGTGTTATTAGCAACATGGTCTAACCAGCTGAGCTAATCTCAGGGTCATTAACTGAGAATAATATCTTTTAAACACAATTTTAAAACAAATTAATTTTTTCATATATAACATTTTTTACTGTTGGTGTCAACTGCCATGATTTCATTGAAATAGTGTTTAAAATTTTTAAAGTACAAATATTCCAGCCAAACCAAAGGAATAATTGTAGTTTGTTTTGTGATATGATCCAAACATTTTATTTGATTCTTTTTTTTGAACCTCTGCTTGAGCATCCTGCTACATGACAGTGGTCAGAGTTTTGCTTTGGACCATCACACCAGGTTATTGTGCAGACTTGTGTGAAAAGTCTTTCATGGACTAGTGAAAAGAGTATACAGATACCCTTCCTGTTCTCGTCATTACAATTTCAGGCTGCTTCTGTCCTTAACTAGATCTGGACGGTGAGATCATACTTTGAAAACAGAGAAGAGAATTACAGCCCTCTCCTTTTTACAAGAAAATTTCCATGGCAGTATAACACAAGCCATTGTTTAACAAATTTGACATGGAAAATTTAGTGGTTTTAACACTTGTTTTGTAGAAGCTTCTACAAAGCATCTCTAACTTAAGTGGTGGGGTTTTTTCACCTGTCCTTGACCTAACAAATCCCTCCATTGGGAAAATTTTGCAGCAGCTGGATTGCTCATTAATCAATGGTAAATTAAGAAAATTAAGGACTGGTTATCAACTGGATTTTGAGTATGTTGAAAAAGTTACATCAGCCACCAGACACTGTAACATAAGGTAGTACAACACAGACATCCCCAGTTAGGGATCTCCTGGGGTGAGGAACGGAATGGAGAAGAGAGATTGATGACACTATGTTTTGCTGAATGTCATCTGTGAGGAGTCTTTCTGGCAGAAGCTTTATTTATGGCTGTATAGCTGTGAAGTTAATTTCCATGCTAGTACCTGAGTAGCTGTACCACACTGACATTGTAATCTTGTGCTGGTGGGAAGAATCTCACAGTGTTCACTAGACTAATAAAAACCCAGCCCCACAAAACACACTGTGAGGTAATGTGTCTCTTATCAGTTTTTACAAAATATAAGTCCACAGTTCTCTTCATTAAACCCACAATGACTTCTTTCCTGCAGATTAAAAGTACCTGAAAGAGATGGTCCAGGAAACATTTCATAGGAATTCCTACAGTGGTGCCTATATCAGAATTGCTTTAAATAAAGTAAAATATCTTTGGTTTATCATTTTTCCTTTGAACTTCAACTGTGGATCACGTATCTTCCAAGAGCTGTGGTTTTTTTCAGCAACTTCAATGCTTATATATCAATTTTTAGCCAGGTTTTGTAAGGAACTGAGTTTTCACTTGTCCATGGAGCCTGGTCAGTCTTTCCAGTTGTGTATCAGTTCCCTCTGCTCTGGTAACTCTGCAACCTGCTAGCCAATATGAACTGAGTTTGAAGGAGATGATAGAAATCTTAACATTAAATATGTCCCAATGGGGTTTTTTTAGAAATATCAAAAAAAAAATGGAGGGAAGAAAGAGATCTGAATTAGTACCACAGAGGAAAAGGCAGGCTTAAGTCAGCTGTATGACAATCTGTTTGGTAGCAGTCAGCCAGTCTTCCTGCATGCAGACAACTGGCCACAGCATACTGATGACATGAAGGAATAGAGTAACTGAGGTTACTACACTGGGAAGGCAGAAGAGGGTATAAATCTGTAGGAAAACCAAACAGTTTTTCTGTTCACTAAAGAATGTGCTAGTTTTAGTTGCTGTTGTGCACTTCTACCTGCTGTACTGCAACTGCCTGTGGAACTGAACTTCACCCCACACAGGAAATTTTTGCAATTTTCAATTTAGAACTATTTGGTAATAGTTATCACCACTAGATTTCATGGTTGGAAACTTTTCTCCTTTTGTCATCCTAAGATCTGCTTTTCTGAAAAAAAACCAACAAAGGAAAAAGTAAAAGAACTTATTGCGGTGGTTCATTAATGGATAGAGGAGTTCTTAATCACTTCATGTCTTGGACAGGAGATCTAAGTGACTTTTTAAAGGGTATAGACTTTCTGTTTCTGACTTTTCCATCTGTTTTTGAACTGCAAATCCCTGAATTTTTGATAGATGTAGTGAGGAATTTATGCTTACTGATGATGGGTTTGTTTTTATCACTTGACTTAAAGGCCTCTTAGAACCAGCCCATGGATCTCCAGAAGTCTGTGCACAAAATTCTGCAAATCTGTGCTTACGTCAGCAGCTAGTGTTAGGGCACCACAGATCCTTACTGGATCAGGTGGCAAGGGCAGTGTTACCTGGGAGCTCTGAGCAGGACTGCCCTAGTCCTTAATATCATTTGCATTTATTTTTGTTGTTTATCTCCAAATCCCTAGCTGCTGTATTGCTTAAATAGCTCATCCGTTCTTGTTTATCCATTGATGTCCAAAACATGTTTGAAGAAGTGTCAGGAATTTCACCAACAGACAAGTCTCTGGTGTAGGAGAAAGTGCTGGAGCCAGCCAGACAGACGAGGTCTCAAGGAAAAGTGAAGTAACATAGTCAGGCTCCTTGTTGGAGTTAAATGGCTGATAAGGCATTTGCTCCTCACTGAAGGCAGAGTGTTTGGAAGAGGTTTGTTCCAGTGGTGCTCTAGCAGCTGTGGCTAGCAGAACTGCGTAGGAGTAACTGGCAGGGCAGCAGAGCCCACGGTGGACAGAACACTGGGCAGTGTGGCTGCAGGGCAGTACAGGCAGGGGAGGCTCTGTCATGGGGCAGCCAGCAGCTGAAATTGTCTCCACAAGATCACTCCACTGCCAGCAGCAGTGCTGTTTTGGTCTGTTGTCAGCTGACAGCCTGTTGTGTCCTCTCTGGCTGTCAGGTGTTGCCAAGGCTGAGGGCTGCTGCTGTGGTTGGCAGGTGAGCATACCTGGAGAGAAAGTGCAAAGGATGCAAATATTCCTCATGCATGTCCTTGGGGAAACTGGAGTGCAACCTGCAAGCCAGCGTCCTCCAGTTTGGCCCTGAATAGAGTGCACAAGTTTGCATAAGTAAATCCTCTTCCCTGAGGAAATGCTCAAGTCTTTGTGTGGAGCTTTGTGACAGCAGAGAAAGCTAATGGAAGGAAAAGTAATGCTGCATAATTTGCTTGTTCATTCAAGTTCAATAAACTCCTTTGTGTACAGTTATTGCCTTTATGCAAAATAAACATCTCTGACAATGAAACAGGTTACTGGAGACTAATCTACTTTCTTTGGTGGTTCCTTAGCAACCACAGTTGTGTATTAGTTGCCAAGCAGCCTGGTTCAATGCTTTGCAATGAAGCAAGCAGAGAAAAAAAGTAAAATAAAAAGGTGCAAGGCTGAATTGTGAAGTTAAGTGAAGACTAATAAGTAAATATTTGTGCTTTGTTTTTAAGGTCATCAGCCATTAGTTTTTCTCTGCTCTTCCAAAAATACACATATTTGTGATTGAAAGCTTAGCTGTGGTCTCCTGACAGTAAGGTGCAGGGTTGTGCCGGCTAGCACAGTGGTGGTGGTGCTGTTGGGCTGTGAGCTTCCCCTGTACTGGTGAGGTTGGCAACCTGAACATAAATTTGGGACACAGAGGACCCTCTGAGACACTCACCCAGGCAGCACATGCAGGAGGTGCCACCAGAGGTTATCGATGGTTTCTCTGTACTGGTGAAGGGCTGAGTCTGTATGATGGCCAATGACAAATGCAGGCTGGAAACAAAAGTCCTACCTTTATCTACAGTGAAAAGGTTTCCCCTACATCCATACTCTTCCCCTGACTGCAACAGAGGTTGTTTTCCAGGCAGGTAAAAGAAAGAGGTCCCCAGAGGCAGATGGGGATTAAAATCTGGGGAGGGGTAGGCAGGAGAACAACCAGGACTGAGAAACTATGGGGTTAACCTGGGAGACTTCACAAAAAGAAAGGAAGTGTAAAAGGGTTGCTGGCCACTGATCTGATTCTGATGCCACCACTGAGACCACTCTTGCTGAGCTGAGGCAGTGCCATGAGAATACACTGAGTGGCTTCAGGATGGGTGTTCAGGGCTTTTCCTGCCGGTGAGGGGCCTTGGCAGGAGCCTGCTGGCAGGGTGGGCAGTGTCTCTAACCACACTGGGTCCCAGGGGATCACACAGACATGCCTGGCACAGCTGAGAACTGGGACCACCAAAGGAGGGAGGAACTGGGAAAGCTACTGGGGAGCTGACAATCCATCCCCATCTGTGGGGGCCAGCCGTATGGCCACACTAATATCGGATGTCTGGGGTCTGGGTCTTAACATAAATTGGTTTATGTCAATGTCTTCCTCAGGGCATTAGGCTCCACAGTCCAGATGGCAGAGTGCCCTTGGTACAGAAACCATATGGTAGGATATAGGAGAGGTTCAGGAGGAGAGAAGAAATACATTGTGCTGTACATTTCTCATAACAATAGGGTCAATGACATTTATGTCATCATTAGTTGATGGTGCAAATGACACTAAAGTCATGTGTGGGCATAATTAATGATGACAAAACATAGGTACAGCACACATAGGCTGCAAAAATTAGGCTGCATCACAAGATTTAAATTGCACCTGAATTTTAATCATTTAAAATCCAAAGGCTTTAACAAGTAAAAGATTTTTAAAGCTTTTGCGGCAGGGCACAGTACCCAGAAACCGTGGAGTGAGCAGTATTATTGCAAAGTACAGCACTTGAGAATTGTCAAATCTTGGAGACCTGAGGTATTAGACCCGAGCAGCACTGGGAACAGCAAAGTCTCTGTGGCTGCACAAAGAGAGACAGAGGGAGTGTGGGTCTGTCTGCTGGGAATGAGGGGCCACAGGAAGCAGGGTAGTAATGGCCTCAGAAACTGTCAGATCAGTACTGTATTTTTCTTTTCCTGTCCTAAACTCCCAGACATTGAACACAGTGTTTAAAACTCAGTCTGCAAAATGTGTTTTTATTTTACACTGCCCACCACCCCATC
>VXBT01009988.1:51851-183666 GCA_013400235.1 Oriolus oriolus | reverse complement strand
CAAAAGAGGCATTTTTGTTATCTGACCTCACCAGAGCTGCATCCTTTTGCTGCTGCTGCTTTTTAATGATCATTTAAAAATGATTAACAATGCCTGGAGCCATGACAGCCTGACTTCCTGTGCTGAGCTGCATGTCTGGATTTGCAGGAGGGAGTTCCTGACAAGAGAGTTTCCTATAAAACAAGGACACTTGGGTCATTGTTGAGAAAAAATGACTGCATGCAAGAGGTACAAGTCACAGGCTATTACAGATGCTCTGGCAGAGATATTTTTTTTGCTTGTTTAGGATTTCTTTTTTTTAGCACCGGAAACACATTTGTTTGCAATTCCTAAAGGCATCAGAGCAACAGAATGACTAGCTGTTACTGGCTCCATGAATCTAATCTTCAGTTCTATCTTCTTTTTAAAAAAAAGCAAAGTGATGGGAAAATCTTCTTTAGAACCAGGGGGGATTACTGAAAGATTTCATGCAGGGAGAAGTATGACAAAAGTTCACTTACACCCTGGGGAAGTGGAGAATTTGTAGGGTTTTGTTTCTGAAATGGTGTCCTCAGTAGGTGGCTATCTACTGCCTCAGAAAAAAAAACTCCAGTGTTTGCTGTCTGGTCCTACAAGTAGAGACCCAGTTTTGACTGATTGTAGGACTCCACTGTCTGAATCCCTTGTGGTCCCTGGTCATGTCAGGGTTTCTTAAAGCTTATTTCAAGGACTATGTTAAGGTTTTGTCATTTAGGCTTGCTTCTAAATTAATTTGCTCATCTTGAAAAGGAATTTTAGTTTGGATAAAAAAATATTCATATGTATAGATGGGAAAGAGGAGGAAATGCGGTTGCTACACATTTTTTGACACTTTTAACTCACCTCTCTAGCTGGCATTTGCTTTCCTCTGCTGGGGTACTAGGTAATGGAGAACTGAATATTCACCTGCCTGTAGGAACATACGTGCAATTGTATCAGGCACTATCTATTGGGTGTACCAGGATGACACAGGAAGTTATTTCTGAACAGGAAAGTTATTTTTATAAAATCCTATTTTTATTTTTTCTGGATGGCAGAGCAGATGGAAGGAAGAAGATCTTCCTTCTTGGTTCCAAGGAAACAAGCTCATATCCAACAGCAGAGGTGGTACTGCCATGCTGGGGTTCAGCCATCCACGTGTTATGTGGCCGGAGCCTCTACTGGCACAAGAGGAGTATCACATCTGGCTAGCTTGTACCACTCCATAAGTCCATGAGTCCCCTTTAAGTTTCTTGTTCATCTCCTTCAAGATCATAGAATCAGAATCATTTAGAAAAGACCCATTGAGTACAACCATAAATCTAACACTGCCAAGTTTACCGCTAAATCATGTGCCACATCTACAGATCTTTTAAATTCCTTCAGGCATTTAATCACAGATTCACAGAATCTTAGAATGGTTAAGGCTGGAAGGGATCACTGGATGTGTTATCACTGGATGTGTTATCCCTGGAGGTGATCTAGTCCAACCTCCCTGTTCAAGCAGTATCCCCCGGTACTCAGGATTACGTCCCNGGCACCACTGAGAAGACCCTGGATCCATCCTCTTGATACCCTCCCTTGAGGTTCTTACATAGATTGATACAATCCCCTCTCAGTCACCTCTTCTTGAGGCTAAATAGGTCCTGCTCTCTCAGCTTTCCCTAATAAGAGTGATGCTCCAGTCCCTTAATCCTTTTGGTTGCCCTCTGCTGAACTCCCTCCAGGAGCTCCATGTCTCTCTTGTCCTGAGGAGCCCAGAAGTGTGCACAGCACTCCAGGTGAGGCCTCACCAGGGCTGAGTAGAGGGGCAGGATCGCCTCTCTCAAACCACTTCCCAGGGCAGTGTGGTGGTTTGACCCTGGCTGGATGCCAGGTGCCCACAAAAACCCTTCTGTCACTCTTCTCCTCAGCTGGACAGGGGAGAGAGATAATAGTGAAAGACTCATGAATTGAGGTAAGGACAGGTAGAGGTCACTCTCTGATTATTGTCATGGGCAAAACTTGGGAAAATTAATAGAATTTTATGCCAGTCACAATCAGAGTAGGATAATGAGAAATAGAACAAATCCAAAGAACACCTTCCTGCCACCTCTCCCTCCTTTCCAGGCTTAGCTTTATTCACTGTTCTCTGCCTCCTCCCACAAAGTGGTGCAGGAAGATTAGACCCTTTTTTTCCATGGCTTGCTGTCCTTCAGTAACAGGCTCCTCCAGCTGTTGCCCAGAGGGCCACAGGTTCTGCCAGGACCCTGCTCCAGTGTGGGGCTTCCCACAGGGTCACAGCCTCCTCTGAGTATCCATCTGCTCTGGTGTGGGGTTCTGTATGGGCTGCAGGTGGATCTCTCCTTCTCCATGGAGCTCAGCAGGCTGCAGGGGCACAGCTGTCTCACCATGGTCTGCACCATGGGCTGCTGGGGAATCTCTGCTCTGGTACCTCCTGTCCCTCCTTCTCCACTGACCTCAGTGTCTGCAGAACTGCACTCACATGTTCTCACTCCTTTCTTCTCCGGCTGCAATTGCTTCTGCCCAATAATTTTTTCCCACCTTCTTAAGCATCTCAAAACACCATAGAGGTGTTACTGCCATCACTTATGGGCTCAGCCCTGGCCAGAGGCATGTCCATCCTGGAGCCAGCTGGCATTGGCTCTGTCAGACATGGGAGAAACGTCTGTCAGCTTCTCACAGGAACCACTGCCACCCCTCTACCAAAACTTTGCCACACAAACTCAATACATTCCACCCCTCACCTCTGTGAATCTCATGTTTAAGAAATATCATTAAAATCCACATACATCACACAAACTTCAGTCACATCAACAAAGAAAAAGAACTTTGCACTCATGAAAATCAAAATAACGTCATCACTGCACCATGGAGGACATGCTATGCGTGGAAACACAGGTGTGAAATGCTTCAGTAGGGGACAGTACAGAAATCAGGCTTGCCAAAGCTCTTCTTGACTGAAATTCTTATTGAATTCACCTAAATCCAAAGCAACAAAACAGTCAAAGAGATTATGGAATGGATGATCCAGAATTTAAACATGCTACATAATGAATATTTGCCAAGAACTGTTTGAATTCGTTTTATTTAATATCTTTGTTAATCTGGAGCTGATGAAAATTACTGGGTTTAAAACAAAACTGGTAGCATCTGTGAAACTGCACAATGGTCAGCAATATATTCTGAGCAACGAGTATCTGCAGTAAACTGGGAATTGAGTTTTGGAAACCATTACACATCACTCATGAGGACAAAGGCAATTTTCTCACGTAAAATCAATCTGTTGATGACAAAACTTAAAAAATCTACTACTACTAAAGCTGGGATGGAAAGCAGCCAGTTTGGCAGAAACAGATCTCCCAACAGGTTTCAGTAAAATATTTTTGCAGTTTAGACAGAGCATACCAGTGAAAACTATGAATCAGTCACAGCTTCCCTAACCTTTCATGTTGAACTGAAGCTCCATCACAAACATCTTTCAACTGCATATTTCATTTGCTGCTGGGCTTAAGCTTACCTACAAGATTAGAAAAGCCAACAGTCTTCTTCATTCCTTATTTGCATTGATGCCTGAAGTGGGTACCTAGAAACAGAGACTAGACAGGAGTAAGGGAATAAAGGTGGATATTTATTTGAAAGGCCTTCAAAGGTACACCCTGGGGAGCCAGAGGCTACATCCAAAAAGGACCCCCACAATAATCACGAGTTCTTCACATTCTTATAGGTTTGGTCCATTTGCATGTCAGCATAAATTCACCAATTAAAGCTTTAGCTAATGATGTAATTTCCCCTCAGCTTGCCCTCCCTCTCCAAGATGTTGGTTTACACATTTTGGGCCTAAGACAGTCTGGGTGTCCTTGGAGAGCAAACCTAGAGAGGGTTTGTTATGTCTATTTTAGCATGAGAGAACAGCAGCTAACAGGCCACCAGACACTTCTGAATTACACACTAAGCAGTATAGAATTTGAAAAATATAAAAGTTAAAACCTAAGGCACTATTCCCCCTCTTTAGAGGCTCGACAAGTATCTCTTTTTTTATCAATAAACAGACAAAATACATGCATTTCTTACAAAAAAAAATTTCTAGCCAAACAAAGAAGTGTCACGATGTTAAATATAATAGCTATGGCAAAACTACCTTTCCACAAGGACTATTGTAGAAAAAAAACATTTATGAATAAAAAAGTCTTGAAAATGTCATTACATTTTCCCTGCTGATACCAACAGCTGAAACTTCTGACTTTGGCTCATTGATGATACTGATATCATTCTATATCTTTCTCTCTTTTTCTGAAGTATTTCATAGCTTAGATAACAGCAGCTGAGGCTCACCTGTGTGGCCTGCAGCCAGCACAAGTAGTGGGAGCTGGCCAAAAAGGAAATGTTCCCAGTTTTTGTGTGCACCTGGTAAATGAATTCTCAGGAGATAAATAATAAAAATTGAGCTGTTTTGGAACTTCCCTATAAAAGTTTTTATTTTTAAAATCAAACAACATTTTTTTGAGACCAAAACATTGTGTGAAGTTACATCCCTCTGTTGACAGGCAAGTTATCGGTAAGAGAAACGCATTTTTCTCATGTCCATGTGGCACATGAGCCTCCTTCTCCCACAGCCCATTTGTGACTTGATTACGAGGCTATAATGTATTTGGTATTTGCATTCTTGCTGTAGTGCCTGCTAGAGGTGTTCCATTTTGTAAAAATATAATTCTTCTGGATGAAGGACTTGATCTTTCTCAATCCATATGACTGCTGTTGAATAATTTTCCCCATTCCAGTGAATACCATGTCTTTCTCTTTTTTTTTAAAATCACAACCTGTTTCCAATGATCTTGGCTTCTTTCCAAAGGCAGCAAAAAAATTGGACTTGCTCACTGACTTTCAGCCACAGGACATGGGAACCATTTCACAAGCATTCAAAATTTAACTGCAGAGCATTAAGCTGATGGCTGAGATATCCTGATGACAATGCCTTTCAGCAGTTTGTAGCAGGAACCCACAGCATGCATGTAGGGTTTCTCTGAAAAGCTAATGAGGTACTGTCTATTCTTTCTTTTAAGAGTCACCTGTGCCCTCTTTGTGGTGTGTTTTATCCTACCAGCTAGGCAGAGTAAGTGCTAGACCATATGGTAAGCACAAAGAGACATGAAGTTAGTCCTGATGAGATACAAAGGCTGTCTGAGTTCAGGGAGCGAGGTCCAAGGAGAAGAGGATTAGAGTGAAGGCCCATTACTTCCAGGCAGATGGCCTGGGACTACCACCCCCCAGGAGATGGGGGGTGGGAGGAGAAAGTGTACAGCAGGGAGCAGGTCACAGATTTTGTGTGGAACCGATCCTCACCTGCTTTAGAGGGGAATTCCATTCCTGCAGCAAAGGCACCATACTCCAGTGGACACTGGTAATCCTTTGGTCCCGCAGCCAGGACACTGATTTACAAACCTGGCTATCTGCATCGTGTTCTGGGTCATTTTTATTCTGAATGCACGTCTGAGATCAACAAACTGTACCTCCTTTGTCTGTGAATTTTGTCTGAGCAGATTTTTCTTGGGATTTTTTCAACTTTTCTCTGATTGATCCATATTGGAGATGTTTCTTCTGACAGAATCAGAAAATGCAGAAAGATGTGAAATATGAAGAGTTAGCAGGCAGTGCCAAACCCTTTCCACTTTGAAGACTGACAATTTCTGTAGATTTGTATTGCATGTTAACATTTGCTTTTAATGTTTTACCAAAGTCAGTTAAGAGAGGAAATCAATAATGCTTTTGATATAAAATGTCGTTTTGCTTCTGGGTAGAACAGCTGTCACACATGCTTTCAGAGCAGGGCAAATGGATTACATTTATAGGAGGATGTGTGCGCAGTATAGCATATTGTCCTTATCCGACAAATGAAGGTTTTCCCATGAGATATGTAACTGATTCTCAGTGACACTATCACTTCTGCTTATACATCTGTTCTGCTTTTAACTGCAGTATAACTCAATCATTCTGGACAGATCCTCCTTTCAGATATATATTTCCTCTAAACCTATCAAGTCACAGGCATGACAACATCTGAACCTGTGCCAAGGCCTATAATTAATTGGAGACCCACCTCCTCTCTCCCTAAATGGAGCCTTGGCCAGTGAAGGTCTGTCACCGTCTTCCCATGGCAGGGCTGAGCTTCACTGGCTGCTCCACGCTGCTGTCACTGGCAGCAACCTGTCAGACAGGGAAGGGCTTCCTTTGTTCCACCTTATTAATCAGGGATTTTCACTGGAGGCCTTCAGACTTGCCCCAGACAGGCCACTGTTTCCAACTCTGATTTTTTAAGAGCACCTAAATCTTACGCTTGTTCAGTTCAGCATTTAGATGGCAGTGCTCTGGAAAGATGTGCACTGCAAAAGGATGATCTCCCCAGCTGCTCATTGTGAAATTTACTTAAGTACGAAACTCATACCTCTCAGCTAAAATGAGTCTTAGTTTTCCCACTTTTAGATGGCTACAGTGTGGATGTCTTCATCTCAATCAGTTACCCTGGGTGCCCTTTACAGTCAGTGGAATGCAGTGAATGTCTGTCCTAGGGTAGGAAGAAGCCTTCTTGCTTCTCACCATTAAAGGGTGTTTCATCAAAACCTGAATCGTCTGAGAGCTGGCACAATCCTCCAAGTGTTGGCTGTATCATGAGAAGATAAAAGGCATGTCTGCATGCATGCAGGCAGGCAAACACACGTTCTCATTCCAGTTACAGGCAGGTTTGGGTGGACTTCAGCCTCTCCGATGTGGGTGGCAGAAAGCACTCACACAGCTGCTTACCTGGCTGCAGACAAAGCCCATGGTCTGGCTCAGTAGCAGCAGCTGCCTCAGCACTGGTTGCAGTGTTGCCCCTGTGACTGTGAAACAATACAAGTACGGCTCTAAGTAAAGGACATCAGATGTCAGGGATGTTTTCAGAGAAATAAAATGTACAGGTTTATTTAAAATTACTAGGGTTGCAGTATTACAAATGCCATCAGAAATCTAGGCACTTCTGTTCAGAGAAACAATCTCCCTTCACCTTGCGTGACAAACAAGCAGTCTCAAGGTACAGGGTACTCTATAAAGAGGATGTGGAGCAACCTGATCACTAGGATGAGGCAATGAACTACCAGATTTTCTGAAACAAATGCATATCCTTCTTGTATGACAGTAAAAATCTGCAAGGAAGAATCATTAATTCTCCATTTTTAATCAATCTTTAGAACAGTGCCCTAACGTACTTTTTGTTTAGAGCTCTCTTTTATAATGGGCAGTAATAAACATTTTAGAAAGCACTGGTTATTCTACATGCTGACAATGTAGATAATGTTTTTAAAAGTGAAGAATTTGGAGCAATGAATAATAACTCCTCCCACGATGAACGAACAATGAAGCTCTACATATACTCACTGATATAAATTCTACTAACCTTTCTATAATGCATTTTGCATGCAGTATTGCTCAGTCTGATTTCAAACGTCTCTTTCTGGCTTAATATTTTGGCAAATTATTATTCATATACTGCAAGTCTGAAGGAGAAATGTTGTGACTTACTGAGGTCTGTGGAAATTTTGTCATTAGTTTCTGTGGATGCAGAATTTCATGTTAGCAGAAGCCTTATTGTCCTGGTTTAATGGGCTTAGGCTAGAAGTTAAGAGGTTTTTAGCTAGCAAAATACAACAGCCTTTAACAGAATTTTAAGTGACCTGTCAAAGGTTTAAAAAGAACCCTAAATATTTTTAAGTTAGAAATTAAGTTGAAAAATAAAATTTGAAATGGTTTCGTATGTTCCCATTTCCAAGCCTAAACAACTTGTCTGAACCCTCAGTACCATTAGGAACAGCAAGCAGAGGGAAAATCAAGGAAAACCACTAAGCACTCAAAATTTCTGTGATTTGTACTATAGGAGCTGCTGCTGAGACAGTCTTCTTGGTGAAGTTAAATTTCCTCTTTCAGTCAGTTCAAGCTTTTGAAAGGCATTATTCTTTCTCTCACTTAGATTACCCAGACTGCTTATGCTCAGGGCTTATCTGTAATGAGCTAATACATTTTGTCAAAAACTGCTAAGACACATGTTAACAAGATGTTGCCTTCAGCATGGACCAGAATGCTTGTACTTAAACATCTTATCTGGACAGCCTTGATCCCAGAGTCCTCTGGAATTTTACATCTGTAATGTACTGATGGTTATGTATCTCTTCAATGAGAAAATGTTTTCAGGTGCACAGAGGAAAATCAGTCTATTAATAATAGACATATTCTGCGTTTGCTGCTTTCTTTGTGTCTGCTTGATGGTCTGAGGCTGAAAATTGTAGATAGCAGTGTACAAATGAGCACTGTGTACCTCTTTCTTATCTTAGCATTCCTAAAGACATTTTTAATTGAAAGAAACGTTTCTTCAGCCAGGTGTGTGAACATGGGAGTAGCATTGCCACATGATGAGACAGCCTCCTGAGGGCTGTTAGAGGCTTAGTATGACACACTGGAATGTGTCTTTAAACGGAGCTACTGAGTTGGTGCTTTCATGACTACAGCTGGCTGAAACATGCAATTTTCAAAACTCAGGCCCTGCTGAAGTTTGGAGTTGCTAGAAGTATGTTGTTCAGACTCATTTCTCGAAGGCACTGAGTGCTAAACTGAACCCAACCTGCACCACACTAGTCTGAGGACACGGCTGCTAGTCTTAGGCCTTGAGATTTCTGCATGCCATGCTCTGGCAAAGGGAGCATGTCCAAGAATGGCCTAAGGTTTGCAGTTCTGACAGCATGTGGGGTACTGAGATGCCAGCTGCATGAAAAATGGTTTATTGAAAAGGTTTGTGGGTCTCCATTGTCCTTACCTGCACAGTTCAAGGAGAGTACCCCAGGAGTGGTAGGTCTGTGTGTGTGCGTGTATCACAGAAACCTCCCTGTTTTGCAGCAGTCATGCAGAGCACAGTCTTGGGAGAGACTCAAGCAGGATTGCCAGCAATGGTGCCTGCTTGTTGTTGCATGGAGATAGATCTTCAGGGCCTGCACTGGGTCGCTCTGTACAGAGAGGTACTTGCCCCGCCATCCCTGCTCCTGGTAGCAGACACTACAAAACCCTTTCTGTATGACGCAAATGAGATGAGCAGGTGGTGGTGGTAATGAGTCTGACACTGCATGTATGCTATGTAGCCACTGCTTCCTAGTGATTGGGATGCACCACCTACCAGGCCAGGCTTTTGTGTCTTTTGAGGCAGCTGAGTAGTGCTGGTGACATGATCTGCAATGATACAGCCCTTGGGAAAGCGCTGGCTGAGCACATGCTGCATGAACAGGTTTTCAAAGGAATATTGCTCTAAGGGATGTAAGGGAAGTAAGGGGGATGAGTCTCTCTTTTATTAGACCAGGGTGTAGCTTGAAAAAAAAAAAGGACATGGTCTCAGCTCAGTGATGGAGTCCTTAAAATCTTCCAGCCATCAGAGCAGTGGAAGGCATATTTAATGAGACAAAAGAAAAAGTTATATGCAGTGTTCTTTATTCTTTCCTTAGAAACTAATTTAATTAATAAAATCCAAAACTTTTAGTGTCCTAGTTCCTTGTAGACAAGCATTAATTGTTTACAAATTTGTCCAACAATCAGCTCACAAGCTTCAAAGGGAGCTCATTACCAGGATGAAAATTCTTCAAATTACTTTCCCATCTGTCTGAATTATGTTCATAATCAGTTTGTAATGAAGTTCAAATCCCATCCTTTAGATCACTGGAGAAGCCTAAAGTGGAAGCGCTGTGATAAAATTATTCAAATCTGGCATGATTATCTTCTGATTACTCTTCCTCAGAACAGCTGACCCACTGACTTAATGAGTTTATGATTAAAATAAAGGAAATGAATGATAGAAATAATTAATTTGTCAATAAAGACTAGCTTATCTGATATTCTAATTTGCAGCTTAGTATTCAGTTAGCATTCTTCAAAGTGAACAAAACTCTTCTGTTTTTATTGAACCTCTATATGAATCAATAATGAAATGTTCTCTTTTTAAAATCAGCATAACCTGTGTAGTGGTTTTGATGCTATCTGTAAAGGTGGAATGATTTAGTGAGAAAACAAGTGTGCACTGTTTTGTTTGGGGGTTTTTGAGTTTTGGGGTTTTGTTTGATATCTTTGAAGATGCCAGACATCCATTATTATGTTGGTGAGTTGGACTTTAGACTTCCTGTTTGTAAGTTGGACTTCCTTGCAGAGTCTTTCTCAGTCATGCTGGAAATCACTGATTCATGTGCAGATCTGTAGGATAGATAATGGGAAATACATGATTAATTAACTATGAATTTGGTAATTTTTAAAAATGTGACACTTATCTAGTATTTCTGTAACAGCAATAGCATACTTCAGAAATCATTTCCTCCTTCCTATTTTCATTCTTCTACAGAATTTAAGAGGTGCATTTAACAGTGGGGCTCAGAACTCGGGACAAAAGGGATTCTGCTTCTACATCAACAGAACTGGCTAATCTCACATTTGCTTTCAATGGGTGGTCTCAGGCAGAAATAAGGGATTTTCAGGGATTGTTTCCATTAACTGGGGGCAGACAATCCCTGAGAAAGTTAGTGTGGCTCTATCTAAAGGCATGGGTGAGTGCCAGAAGAAAAGCAGAAATCTTTTCTTGTTCCTACTAGCTTGAATAATCAGAAAAGAGCTATCAGTTTTAATGGGAAATAAATTAACCAATAACCTTGACCTCTGAGTAAAGAGATGGTGGTGAAAGAGGTCGTGGAGGTCAAAAATTCACCTGAAATAACGTTTGCAAAATATGGTAATATAAATTGTTTTGCCCTCTTTACAGTAACAAATGACATGTCAACAAGATGTACAAGTCTCACCAGAAATTATTGCTGTGAATTGTCATACTTGTTAGGAATAAAATGGTTTTGCTTCTTAAGCAAGAAAAGCAGGTGGGGGAGAAACATCTCTCTCATCCCCATTCATTTCCTGTAAAATGCTAGGGTAGAAGACAGTATCAACCAGAAGAGATAAGAAATCTGTTTCTGAACAAAGATGTCTTATTGTAGACTATACATAAAATATTTCAGTTTGAGTTTGAAATGAAAGACTTCTCAGTAATTCCCAATAGTCCAATAGCATTCTAGATGTGGGTAATTCTCAGTTGTATTCTCCATGTAAGACCTAGAATATTTAAAGATTTTAGGGGCACAAAGAGTCGCTGAGTTGTTTATGTCCTTGAAAGTAAGTGAGAATTAAACACTGGCATTTCTACCTTTGAAATCTCCTGTTCATTACTTTCGACCTTAGAATGGAGATTTTGAATTTGGCTTTGGTTCTGTTTTGAAGTAAGACAGTCATTAAAACAATCGTTATAAAATCATTGGAACAAATCACTTCAAAAGCTTTTAGCCAGGCCAGATGCCCAAGGCTGCTGTTAGATAGGATTCCTTCTGACTACTTTGCAAGCAATAAAAAATGGGCATTTTCACACAATAAGCAAGTATTAGGTGACCTGTTGCTGGGATTTTGTGTGCATGTAACAGTGGGCAGGGTGGCAACACAGGTCTGACTGCATCAAAGGCTCTTCAAGATGTGAGCCTAGGCCTACAAAAAGCATGGCTTAGTTTACAGAAATGTATTCTTCCTGCACTCAGACTTTATCACTGAGGGGATTGGGTGCCCTGGGAGTATGAGATTTCTTTTTATTCTGGAAATCAAAACTGGATGAACACAATTCTGGAAACTCAGGATAAGTAAGCTCTTCCAAAGCACAGAACTATATCTGAGTCATACAAATAGACTCAGGTCCAGGCTCTAGCACAGAGCCCTTATACAACCTTGGCAAGTGACCTAATCACTGTGCTGTGGTGACTTAGTCTCAGTGTCTAGGTTCAGTGTTTGCAAAATGAGAATAACAGTACTGTCTTTGTCTTGTCTGTTCATATTGAAAATTCTTTGGTGCAGGAATCATCTCTGTGTGTTTAGTGAGGCTCTTGGCATTCAGCTCTAGGTGCTATTTTAATAACAGTACATAATTGCTGCTAGTTTTATCCCTAACCTTTTTGGAACGGATTTGGATTTAGAAAAATCCTTTCTTTTTACCCCATCCTCACCTTGGGAGATTCAAGAACTAAAGGAGACCTCAGTCAAAGTTATGATTGCTTTGCAATACAAGACAAATAACTTGTCTTTGGTAACCCTGCATGACCTGGCATTCAGCTCCCTTATAGGCAGAAATCCACCAAATGATCCTGCTTAGTCTGATCCTGCCAGCTTTGAAGCCAGCATATTGCGTGGGTGTATCTTCCAGAGACTGGATTTACAGAGTTTGTAGCTAACAATAAATTTTATTAACTGCCTCCATGGAGAAAGCCAAAATATCTCTGCAGTAATAAAGGTGGAACAGAGTTTCAGAGCATGGGAGGCACTGGAGACACTTCTGCATCCTGAGAGACAGCATTAGAAAGAAGATGGATGACTTCTCAGTGATAGCCTGTTTTACGTATTACTGGAGTTCACTACAAATGCTCATGGTCATTAAACATGTGTATAGACGCTGTCTTTTTAGAGTCAGGGGGAGAACGAGAACTACTCAGCCCTAGTGAGGCCACATCTGGAGTGCTGTGTCCAGTTCTGGGCTCCTCAGGACAAGAAAGTCAAGGAGCTACTGGAGGGGATCCAGCAGAGGTCACCAAGATTATGAGTCTGGAGCATTTCTTTTATGAGAAGAAACTGAAATATCTGGGTCTGTTTAATCCAGAGAAAAGGAGACTGAGAGGGACTCTTATTAAGGCTTATAAATGTCTCAAAGGCAGTTGTCAATAGGATGGGTCCTAGACTCTTTTCAGTGGTGGCCAGTGACAGGACAAGGAACAATGGCCATAAACTAAAAACACAAGAAGTTTCCACCCCAGCACGAGGAAGAACTTCTTTATTTTGCAAGGTGGCAGAGCACTGGAACAGGCTGCCCAGGGAGGTTGTGGAGTGTTCCTCTCTGGAACCATTCAAAATCCACTTGGATGTGTTGCTGTGTCACTCGGATGTGTTCCTGTGTCACCTGCTCTGGGTGTCCCTGCCTTCGCAGGGGGGTTGAACTGGATGATCTCTGGAGGTGCCTTCCAACCCTAATGATTCTGTGACTCTGTGAGAACAAGTGCCAAACTGACCACAAGACTTTCAGACACACTGGTCTTGTTAAAAATGCGACACATCAAAGATGCTTTGCTGTTAGGAGGTATGAAATAGTCCCAGTTCTTAAATGAGGAGACCAAATGCTTAACATCCTGCCGCATCTCTGTTTGCAGCAGACCTGAGACACTGGCTCTGGTGAAGGCCACGTCAAAATTCCCACTTACTGCACCAAGCAGTTGAGCTAGCTTTTGTAGCTAGCACTATGTAGCACCTAGGATCACTGACAGCCAGTGAGGAAAGCAGTGGAATTGCATGCCATGTCCAAATGAATCCTGCAAGGCAATTGTGCAGCTGCATTTTGCTGTGGCTGTGAAAGTAGTTTGCTGATAGCTGATTATTAGATGGTTGCAATAACAAGACTCTATATTAATAAGGAGGAACGAAAGAAATGTTGCCAGAGGAGAGGTACATGTCTTGTACATTTTATCAATGCAAACCAAAAAAGTGTCAGGACTGTGATTCAGTTCCCTTACTGTGTCATGCTTGTTCAAGTCTGATCCTGGAGCCACTGTAAATTGTTGCACTTATTTGGGCAAGCCTAAATATTTCCTCAAACTTCTTTGTCCAGGTGGGAAACCCAGAACTGCCCCTTTTTCACGTTATACTCTCTTTGTGGCTGTGATCCCCAAAGTACACAGGGAAGACAAAGTATTTAAAAGAGGGGTCTTCAGACAGGTATCTAACTGGGTTTTCGAATTAACTGTTGTTCATTTTTCTAACCAACTGTTCCTTCTTTAATTGTCCTCTAATGGAAAATGCTGATGATAGAATGAGCAAAATGAGGGTGGAAATAAGCCATTTGGAAGGAATCTTCTGTTTTACACTGACTAGATGGAGGCTCAATAAACATGCACTAGTCCACTCTAAAGAAGACTATTTCTGAATCTAATCCAATTTGCATGGTGCTTTTACATGCCATGACATTAAATATCAGAAGCACTTAATAGCACATGATGCTTATTGTAACCATTTCCTGGTTAAAATCTCTTTTTCTAAGACTGAAGTAACCTAGTGAAATAAAACACTGTGAAATTACAAAGGAAGAAATGTCTGTGCATCAGGGATGTGGTGGGTTGGATGGGACTGGGTAAGTATGATGCTTCCTGGGGATAAATGCCAAGACCCTGCTTAGCCCTTCCTGAAATAAAACCCTGGGAGGTTACAGAGAAAGAAATGCCCATTCATTCTTGGCAGCTTCTCAGATTTCTCTTTTAAACAAACTTTAATTTTGACACTGGAGCTGTCTGGAGGCTCACCCAATAAACCCTCTGGCTCAGCACAGAGGTTGTTAATGAGTCAGGCATTCCGCATGTGGGCCTGACGCTCTTGTTCTCAACTTCCACCTGTGAAAGGTCTCTGACAGGTGACAGGGGCCACGTAATTGTCCCCATCAAGGAAAAATCTCATGATAGGCACCGTATTAGATCTCTGCCTGATTTCAACACACCCATAAAAATGAAGTGAGGCCCAACAAAACCCAAGATTCACCTGTCCTTTTCTTCTTTGCTTCATTCACCATGTCCTCCTTTCTTTCTAGTTATCTCTGAGCCTGGGAGCACCTAGAAGTGAAATGAGCAAAATGGGGATGGAAGTAAGCATTTTGAGGGAATTTTCTGTTTTAAACTGACCAGATGGAGGCCCAATAACCATGCATTAGTCCACTCTAAAGAAAACTGATGATGATCCTCCTCTTAGTTCACTCACATAGGAAATACGTCCAGTTGCAACCTAGTCTGCAAAACAGCCTGTGAGCTAACTCATCTTCCTGAAGTAAAGCTGTTTGAGAACAGTGTATCTAGTCCAAGTTAACGACAGTCTTTAGAGACCAGTTTAAACACCCATCAAATACTTGGATCAAAGTAACACCAGAGAGTTCCCAAGTGCCACTTCCTAAATGTAACTGCCCTCCTGCAACTGCATTCTTCTCCTTGTTTTACTAGTTCTTTGTTTCAAAAGCTATGCCAAGGGTTTGGCAAATATTTTAAATTCCTTATATAATGAGGAAGAAAGCCAGGAGATTATACGCGAACTTGGGAATCTCCCATGCTAGGACAAAAGTGCACTGCAACAAATCAGTCTTTACTGAGCTCTGTACAGGCTGGGTGATCTGCAGCAGAGAGAGAAGGTCTAGTTGAAGTAGTCTCCCCTTCCGCACTGAGATCACACACGTGTTTATCTAACAGGTGGTGTGTGCCTACCAGTGCATTTGCTGTGCCAGTGCAGCACCTTGCACCTTGTTTTCTGTGAGCTGCTGCTCCCCAAGCTGCACATGGGGCCGCACCACCACTTGCTCTGTTCAGTCCCACAGGAGGTGTGGGGAGGCTTCACTGATGGCAGATCTGAGGGCTGATGTTTGCATTATCAGTACAGAGTGTTCCCTGTGAAAACCACTGCAAATTGAGCCTGCTGCTTTTTTTTCGCTTAGACAATATGGGCAGGTGAAGGAGGTTGTGTTTCACTGTGAGCTTCTTGGAACTGGCAGTACCTCAGAACAGGCAGTACCTCACAACTGGCAGTACCTCAGAACTGGCTGTAGCACCAGTCCTTCCTTGCTATTAATTGTGAAGGGCTTTCTTACAGCTGTAACCATAACACTTGCAAAAAAAAAAATACCCAGACATGTTCTTCCCTAAGCGAGGTCGTTTTATCTGTTTCCTCTGGGTTGTCTTATTTCCAGCCATCTGGACAAGTTCATTCAGACACAGGTAGGAGGGCAGAGCTACCTTTGGTCTTTTCTTCCACATGGCCTATCAAGGGTACCTTGTCCTTTTTCAAGGATGGGCTTCAGAGGATGGTCATCTACAGCTGGAGAGCTGAATCCGTTCATCTCGGTCTCTGCCTGTAATGGGGTGTTATGGGGCTGGCCATCCTTCCTGCCTGGCTGGAGGTTTTTACTGATTGTGCTTAAGGTACAGGGAGGCTTTGCCTACTGGTTAAATATTCTGTATGGTTTGGACCATACCACATCTTCCACTCACAAATGCCTGCAGGTTGTTCCATGGTTGAGAATGCCCTCCCCTCACCTGATAACCACCAAACCTATCTTTTTAGACCTCTCGTTTCCCATATCTTGTTTCCACTGCATCTTCAAGATCCAGCATGAAGTTAGTAAGTCCAGCCAATGTATCTCACTTTGACCACTCCAATGCTAGTGCCTAATTGTGCGGTAAACTCAAGAAATTACTTTAGCTTACCCTTAATGCCCTTGCTTTCTGTCTTGATGCAATCAGGGTTATGCTTGTAGCTGCTCAAAGGAGCCTGTATTTCGTAGCTAATGTGGCTTTGGTAGCCACTGTTATGTCAGGAGAGATAACAAAACTAGGTAGCAGGCATATTACAGCTACTACCTGTTCAAGAAAAACTCTGTGTTTCTCTCTTTCCTTGGGTTTGCCTTGGCAGTCACCCCTTGTCTTCCCTCAAGACATGGTGTTTAGTGTGGTCACTTTCCACTGAGATCAGTTCTTTGGAATTATTCATTCCAGGATGCATTCACTTTTCTTTTCCCAAGATAAGCGCTAGGGAAAAAGTGGGTTTTCATTAATTTCCTAAATTACATTAATCTAAATTCCTATCTGGATAATAAAATGTTAATAGTACACAGAAAAGAATTCAAACAGCTCAGAAACCTAAACAGAATTGCTTATGAACATGGAGTGTTTATTGCTGTCAAAATTAATCACTTTTCAACTTCCAGCTGTTAAAATCCTTCTGGCAGATCTCCAAGCAATTCTCCTTCAGTTACTTTCCCCTCAATTAAATATTAGTGCAGTTCTCAGGCTCTTGTTACATAAGCAGTGATTTCAAATTGCACCTCTCTGTTCTTTTAACCATAAACTGTCAGAAAATTATTCTGCTGCAAAGTTTTTTCTCATCTCAGATTTTACTTGATGTTTATACCAACAAAGCATTAACTTCACAGAATTAACATCATGTGAGCTTAGGCCTTAGTTGCAAAGTTTAGACGCAGACTGGCCAAGACTGGCCAGAAATGAGCTTTGAGGCTGGATGCTGCTGGGTGCTTGGCAGGTAGTTGAGGTAAATAGAAACTGAGTGCACTTGGCATTCACCAAAACCTTTAGTGCTTCAGCAGAAGTAGGAGGCTCAGAGGGCTGCGATGGACATAGGGGATATCCCTGGAGGCACCTCTGTCTCACAGGTAATACCTAGGACAAAACAGCTAAAATGTAGGCACTGTCAGTTGCACCACAGTAGGCAGATTGTTTTATGTAGGTAGAACCTCCATAAAAAAGCTACAGTATAGAAATTACTGGATCTGGAATTGATATGTGAGCTGTAGTTTGGTTTTATGTACCGGCATTTATCTGTAGGCACTCTGGGATGGTAGGGATGCAGACAATTTCTTTGGGAACACAGGGGGAAAAAAAGCCATGTCAGAGGCCTCGTGGTGTGTATTCAGACACGGTCCAAGCAGTCAAAGTTTTGTCTGTGTGAAGATAGAGTATTTCTTCATCTGTGTCTCTGCACCTAGAGTCAGGCATCTGTAGCAGAGGATTTTTTCATGTCTGAGCCTTGACTGCAAATGTAAGGCCAGTCAGCAGTCCACCAGACTTGAGAACATGATTGAAATACAGTGAAAAAGAACAATACAAGCATGGACAATACTGTTTACCTACTTTACTTACCACCTAGCAACACCTTTTTTTTCAATGCGATTTTGGAGCGTGCATTTAAAGGGGAATAAACTTAATGATGCAAACAAAGAAAAGTGACTCTTGTAAAATCTACTTCTGGTTCTGCAAACATGTCCATGCCCCAGTAAGCAGCCATGGATTTGCCTGAAACAAGTGTTCCCATCTCTAAAAATTTATGTATTAATTTAGTCTCTTTTTGAGAAGCAGCAAAGCTAGATATTATTTTAGCAACTAAAAGCATCTATGTTTGCACAGTGCGTATTTGTGTGGCATTCCAATTCAGGCAAGCCAAATGATTACACAGGATACTAAAATGTGGCTTCATTGCACAGCTGGAAGGTTTCATTAAATGTCTGGTTCTGAGTGGAGTGGCATATACTTAGAGTGTCAGAATCCAGATCCAGTTGGACTGTTAAAGTGACCTGCATATGTCCAGCCAAGTTTATGCTATATACAGCTTCTAAATTTCCTGGGAGCAATACTTTTTAATGCCAACAAGTAAGAGGGTTTTTCTTTTCTTTTTTTTAATCTGTTGTTCCTTCATCAGTCCTTTTGTTAACACACTTCTGCATCTGGGGTGTACCTCCTGTGCCAGTGATTGCCTTTGTGTGTGATGTCAGGTCTGTCAGGAGAAATTACGGATGTAAAGTGGATGGAAGCCATGGGCTGAGCAGCGCATGTGCACATTTTTGATTGCTAGCTTCACCTTTTCCTTTCTAGACCATTGCCTTCAATTTGTGCTCCCCTCTTACCTTTTCCTGACTGCCTCTTTCCCAAGAGAGCAGTAGCAGGGAAGTGAACAGATGAGAGTGGAAGCAATGAGAGTGGAAGCAAACTGCAGCCCTGGGCCAGCCATACCATGTGATAAGCAAACCATCTATTTTCATGAAACTTAGAGACTCAACATTTGTGAGAGCTCCGCTCTTGTGTTGAAACTGCTGCACAGGATTTGTGAGTTATTCATCTAGGAGAGCACATATAGGCAATGCAACTGCACGAAACTTTCATTCTTAGGAAAACAAACTGTTGCTTCATCTCCAAATTCAGCAAAGGGCAATGCAAAGCTTTCTTGAAGATGGTGGGAGGAAGCAGCCTGAATATAATCAGAAGTTTCAAAACATTACCTTGACAATAGTATCTGATTGAATATCATCTCATAATCTCAGAAATGCCATATTTTCTTGCAGAAATAACCTTCGGTAGAGGAACTGATCATCACACAAACCAATTGACCTTCCAGGGTAAGAAACCTCTTTGTGGGCACTGCAGGAATTTAAGTGCTTCTTTCCAGGCCTAAGCAATTGTATATGCATGTGCAATTGTGAACCAGTATAATCTCATGAAGGTGCTTGGGTCTATGTATTTGTATATGAAAATTTTTCAGAAGCTGGATGCATCAGTTTTAATTAAAAAAAAAAGTCGGGGGGAGAAGGAGAAACAATTTACTTCGAACTGATATAACATCTGACACCTTAATTTCTTTTTAAAATTTGCTTTATTGATTTAATGGGAGGTAATAAGGAATGGAATTTAAACTTGGCAAAAAATAATCCATCCTAGGGTGAAATAGGAATATGTTCATTCGCCTGAACATGATAGCTTTGTGTTTACTTTCTCTTTAATAAAACTCTCAAACAAAACAACTATTGCTTTTCCTGGCAACACTTTTTTTGGTCACATTTCATTGCAGAAAGCAGAAAAAAAATAAACTTATTTGTGCTGATTTGATTTGATTTTCAGGTATAGTGCAGACAGCTTCTGTAAGAGCTGAGGTGTTGCAGAAGGGAAAAATACCTTTCGTGAGGCGTAGAAATGGAGCATTATTTGCTAGATGGAACAAGAGAAGACTTTGAAAAGCAAAATTTTGCTGATATAGCATGCAAAATTGCAGTTTGTTGTTATGTGTAAGACAGGCAGCCATACAGCTGTAAAGAGGACCAGAATGACATTGGTGACATTCAAGAACTTGACAGTGTGTAACTAAAGTTGCCGCAAAGAGGGCTCTAAACTGTGCCACACAGTGTGAGGTGGGAGTTGTTACTTCCTTCTCTTCTGCAATTCTTGATTTCCAATGGGGAAAGATGAGAAGTGTGCTCAAAATATTTTTCTCCCACCTTCCTCTTTGCCATTGAGTTTGCCTAGGGCAGAATAAACTTGATGTCAGCTAAGGCAAAAAAAGACCAGGTCTGTATCTACTACAAAATATTTTTGTCTGTGGAGCAAGGTTTTGGGAGCTGAGAAATTGCTGCCATGCTGCCAGCTGCCTCCTCAAGCATTCTGGCTCAGTGCTGTACTTTCAAGGTGCTGGGAACAGTAGGGTGACACTAAACACGATCGCATGAGATTGGCAGTAAACGCAATCTTTGTGTGGGCAAGCTGCAAGAAAAGGAGATCCCAAGAAGGTTTCTGAAAAATGCCAGCTATTTTGTTAAAGCATGGAGAAATCCCTAAACCTTGTGATCACACATTGTTCTCCTTCCCTCCCTACTCCCTCCGGCAAAGAAGAGCATGTTCTCTAAGCCAAGGAGTTTGCCCCCGCTTGCTGCACTGTGCTTATTTTCAGTTAGACTCCTGCATGACCAAAAGAGCTGCCTGCATGGCATGAAGGTGCCACTGAGGTGCTTTCCACAAGCAACCAAGGCACCACACAAGAATCAATGGGCATTCCTAGAGCTGCTTCTCAAGGCTGGGGTGGCAAAGTGCTTCTCAGGACCTTTCCATCATTGAGAATGTCCCTCCAGGCACGGAAGGGCAGGGGTCTCTCCCTCTGTTCCGGATGATGACAGCCCATCTGGAGGATGTACACAGTCTGCTGCTCTTATAGTATACCTTAGAGGAATACTGGGAAAAGAAAGTGAAATGACAGGAGATAAAGAGGGTACAGAGAGCCAGGAGAGCACAAGGAGAGGCTGGATTAGGAAGTAACCTATCACGCAGCATATAGTGGAAACAGGAAAGTACATAAAGTAAGAAAAGTATTAGTGAAAAGAGGCATCTAATCCCCCCTAGGCATTAAAGTGCTTTAAAAATGGCATGTTTCAGCTCTCAAGACTGTTAATAAATAGCCATAGTTACAGCACTATACATGTGCCTCTGCTTCAGCAACTTGCTCTTGTGACTGGCCATAAAAATTCAGTGTTGCTTGGCAGAAAATTGTCCCCATGTATGTTAGATCAGCATGTGGGCAGAGCTGATGTTTTTTAGAAAGACAAATAGCTGTAGTGCTATTAGTGTCTCAAAAATGAATCTCAGATGTAAAAAAGTAAACATAGTTGCACTTTATTCTTGATTCACGTTGTGGGAAGGGAGATCATCCCTTGCTAGTTTTCACTTGGAACAAGAGAATATAGCTTTGCTTAGGAATATCCAACACAGTCTTACCCTGTTCTTGCATTCTTACATCATTCTGGGAAATATGACAGAATTTGGTCGCATTTGTGATTTAGGCCATGGAGGAAAAGAGGCTGATTCCTGTTACAGCTCATCAGAGCCTGTGTCACTGGAGTTGGATCTTGGCCGGCCTGTTTATGTCACTTGAAATTCCTTAAATTGCTTTCTTACCATCTCTAGTAAACAGCGGTCTCCACACAGTGCTAACCGCATGGGTATTCCTGGCCTCTGGGTTTCCTCAGCAAACAAAACAGTTATTCTTTTTCCTGCATTCCTCCCAGCAGCAAATGCACCAGTGTGCTGGGGGAAAAGCCTATTGAACTACTGGGTGAAAGAAAGGCCCAGGGTTAAGGCTGGCATGCATTTGATTACTTTTTCTGATTTAACTTGTCTATGGATTTTCATCTCTTACTTTTCTCCCCTTAAGGTTAATACAGGTAAACCTGAAGATGTCTGTGGAAGTGTATCTGAGAAATTCAGACATTGCCAGGAACTGATGGGTTAATAAATGTGTTTGGCCAGGATCTCATTCTCAGTGATTCTCTGCACTTGTGTATCCCAGACATCTTATTGTCACCACTTCTCTGCCCCAGCTATTGCAGTAAGTGTGAATGCTGCTGGTGGTGTTGCAATGACAGCAAGTATTGCAGTGTGCTGTGGCTGCTCCACTCAACCTTTCAGTGTCCCTGCAGTCAGATCACCTGTGACAACACTGCCAAGTCCCTTCAGGCTCCACTGATGTATGTTTTGAAACAACAGACATGATTCTGTCCAGCGTAATGACATTCTTGTTTCGTGTTACTGCAGCGTCCGTGTTTTTATGGAAATGGGCACCTCATTAAGTGGAAACCTGCTTAGGCCACAGATGCATGTACAAGTTTGGCAAGTCAGTCTGCAAACACATGACGCTACTTTTGAAAGTCATTTAGTCCCAACACTGCCAGCTAACACCACAGTCAGTAGGAATGACATTTCCCACGCTTTCAGGTATCTCCCTTTTGATGCTTGGCTTGCTGTTGCTTTGCACATTCATATGTGCTCTCTGCCCATTTGTAAACACAAGCTGAAATGTATTTTTCTCCTGTTTTACCTTTTGGGAGATGTCTGCCGGCAGCTCTGGAGCCCGGCCTTTTTGCCTCCTATGGGAGGTATCATAGTCTACGAAGACCTGCTGATTCTAGGTGAAACCAAAAGGTCTTTAAAGTGATTCTGATTCTGAAAATTAAGCATATTCTGCAATTGCTTTTAAGAGCATTTTTACCTCAATATGATCCAACGTTACCAAATGCAGGCTGTTTTAACGACAGACAACAGGCACTGTGTACTGCTCCCACTTGGAATGCGTGTACCTACAGGATGCCCATATTGTGAGCACTGCTGTCATGGGCATCTAGGAAGCAAGCTCTGGGTCACAGCTTTGTGTAAAGAGAAAACTGAGAGATACTGGTGTGTGGACTGTAGTGAATATAGGTGTCCCATGAGAGACCTTCTGCCTCACTCAGAGGCTCTTTCCTGAGCCAAAGGTGGCAGGTGCTTAAAGTCCACAGTAAAGCCAAAAATCCCAGTAGACACAAGTTTTTTGTTAACTGCAGGCCAGGCTGTAAGCAGGATGAAATTATTTCAGTGTAACTGAAAAGACCTGTTACAGGCCTTTTTCCAGAGCCCTGGCTTGGGACAGAGATGGGAAGAAAGTCTTGTCAGGCAAAAATCCAGAACAAAATAGCATCCAAAAAATGCTTTTGACTGGAGACCAAGACACTCCCAAGTAGTCCTGGCCCCTTGCAGCCAAAAAAGGGATGCTAGGTCACCCTCAGCTGATGTAACAGTGTTGCACTCTTGCTTTCCTGGAATTATTTATGTCTGGTGTTAAGAATGACTAGCATACCCTTACCCAAGGTAGAACCTCATTGTGTGCAAAGCTGTTTTGCAGGAAGGATCTGAGGTATCCGAGTGACCAAACATTACAGTGACAGATGAAATCCCATTTTACACACAAAATAAGTACTTTTTCACACTGCACCTAATTACATTATGGAATTGGTTATTACAAGGATCTGTGGAGACCAAGAGTGTAAATAGGTTCAAGCAGTGAGTGAGGAAGTTAAAACCAGAAAGAAATAAAAGGAAGGTGTTTTTTGACTTTGGAGGGCCAAGCACATGCTGATGTTATCCTGGTTTACATGGAGCATAATGTGAATAGTCACTGAGTCTCATTCCTGCTTATATTCAGGAAATGGTGCCTATTGCCAGAGACACCACGCAAAGTATTAGGAAGATGTCCCAGAACCAGACTTGTGATTTAATAAGATCACAAATCAATCAGTGAATTGACTGTAGCTTAGAGAAGAGGTAAGGGCTCTCTTGTAAGGCCTTGCCTCAAATGAGGGCTGGAACATCCCTTCTACTTCACTATACTCAGGGAGATTTTATTCCAAATCTTGTTATATCAGCTCAATGTCTGAACCTCCTCTGAGTTTGAACATAATCCTAAAAGGTATACAAAATCATGAGGGCCCAATTTTTCAAGAAATTCCACTGACATCTAGCTATCAAGTGCTGTCCACACTGTAAAAACAGAGTTAGTAGGTATTAATCCTTTGACTAATCAAGATATGTACTGTGGAAAGGAATTTTTGCATACCTCCTGACTTTTTTTGGTCAAGTGAGGAAAAATTGTGTTTAATAAGCTTATTTGTTAGCCTTTAATGTGACACTCCTGACAAATACCATCATGTCACCACTTATTTACTTAATTCTACATTGAATACTGTCCCAAGATGAGATTCACTAAGCTACGTCCTGTAGTTATATTCTCAAAAAAGAGGTAAGAGAATTTGTATAACTGTATAATTCCAGTCTGATAGTCCAGTCCTCAGAGGTAATCAAGTATTTACCATTGAACTGGAGAGTCACTGAATGTTAGAATGGTAGAAGGGCAGATCTTCCCACTGTACAACCCAGGAGATTTGAGCAGGAGAGAATGGAGAAACAGCATGGCTCCAAGAGCATGTCAATCTCAGTTGTAAAATCTCTTTAGTAGCTGGAAAGCCTCATTTTCCAGTGTGACTAATCAGTTTTGTGCTGGTGCAAATCTCTTGGCTTCATGGGAAACTCTGTTTATGGATTAGAGTTAAATTTTTCAGGCTGAACAATTTTTGTTGGGTTTTTTCACCCGCTGCTCTCTGCACTCAAGAAATAGGGGAGGTGTTGATCCCCCTTTCTTTTCAGCATGCTTGTCTATGATACAGGAACCTGGAACTCAAATCTCTATGTTCCCTCGCATTTAGGAGAGTGCCCTCAATCCTGGAGCTGCAGGATCTTTCGTCAGACTTCTGTTTCACTCCCAGTCTCCTCTGTGCATGCTTTTTCACTCTGCAGAACATGTTCCTGTTCCTCGAAATTAAGATAGAAGTCCACATCCTACTTCTCCAAGGGGCATCCAGTTTATATTGAAATTATAGTAAATTTATTTCCATTTGTTCTCCAGGTATTTAATTATTTTATAGCAAAATGGAACACCAGTAGGATAAATTCAGAGCAATTCTATATATGCATCATGTCACCTTCCCTTCTGAATACCATATAAAACAATATTCAGGGAATATACAGAAGTTAACTCCCTGCCCTCTGGGTTACTGATTAATTAGAGAAACTTGTTCTACCTCACTGGTTTAGTAGATGGGGCCTAAGACTAGCACTTCATTTTAATTTTTATTGCTTTTTGCCAAATGTGTGGAATAGGATCTGTTTTGTTGTACTTTCTATTCATCAAACTAAACCTTAAATATTAAAATTCCACCTGGACTGACCTGAAACTTGTTTTGGATTTAACTACCAGCTTAAAATCTCATTGATTTATTTAAACCTGAAAGAAACTGAGACATGTATTATTCACCCACTCACTAGTACCTAGTTTTTGTTAATAGAAAATGATAACCCATATCACCAGCAACGCTCTTTATTAGTATCATACCCCAAAGAATTTGCCATTGTCATTTTTTGACAAAGCTTAGCATTTATTTTTCTTGATGTATAGCTTTTCGTTCTGTTTCAGGTAATAGACAGAACTTCAAATGAGTCCTTTTCGTTCAGTAAAGTTAATGGGAGCTCTGCATAACACTACTCAGTTCAGCATAATTTAGTAGTTTTCAGTACATCTCTTTGCTGCACCAAAATCTACTTGCATGCTAATGATTTGTCTGCTGCATGCTGGCTGCATTCCTTTTTTTTTCCCCAAAGGGGTGAAGTTAACATATTTGTTTCAATCCAAGCAGCCGTAAGTGTGTATTCTCACAGGTCTTTTATATGATGCAGTTCTCACTCCACTGCATGTTGCCAGTTGCCAGAACGGGATCTTGCTGCACCCACAGCTGCTGCCAGACTCTCATTCAGTGCATGCACCCAGCCCAAAGGCTGCAACCATCACTTTCAAGAGCAACACTTCTGTATTTTTCCATGGTCTCCTCACTTTGACAGCAGCAGTATTATTGGTGCCTCCTACAGAGAAGTTCACTGAGCGGCTGTAGCTCTGGCACAACTCTCTGCCAGCCTCTTGAATAGCATAGGCTACCGTGTGCATCTCATACCTTAATCGAGGTTTCTGTATTGTTTTCCTTATTGCCTTCCAGAGCATCTTGTTGTATTGCAGGGGAACTTGTTAATCTGACTTTGCTGAGTACTGACGAAATTGGAGCTTCTGCTGTTCTTGTGGCCATTGCTGTTGCAAGTGTTTGTTTTTATTCCACATGTTCTAGAACTGCTGGTTTAACCTATTTTTCAAAAGATTAATTTTCAGGTAGAGGCACCAAAATTTCTGTATCTGTGAAGAAAATGTGCCTGCAGTAGTAACCACCATTTAAACTTTGATTAAACGGTAGGGTGATAAGACGCTCCGATCACTGAGGTCCTACTGTTAGAGACAGGGATCTTTTTCTCATATTGGATATTTTCACACCGTCTATCTCCAAATCTGAATTCTTGTGAACTGATGGCAGGATGTTCTTAGAGGAAAGTCCCATTTTTGCCATTTGTTTCGCTTGGTAGGTCATTGGGTCCCAGAGCTGAGATTTGTACCAATTTCATTCCCATTGCAAGACCATGACAAACTATTGGAATGACGGGAACTACAGAAATTAACCACTTGCAGAAGAATGGCTTCCACACACAGTCACTAAGAGCAGTGTCTCTCATTGCAAGGTGCTGCAGTTGTTAAGTGTTGTCCCTGAAATAATAAGGAAAGTTCACATTCACACCAGACTGTAGCAGCGGCTTCTTAAGCGGATGGTGGGTGCTGCTACCTCCCAAAAGCGTCTCGGGCTGGAAGCCGCTCGGCAGGGCCACTACGCCCACACGCACACACACACCGGACAGCTGTAAAACTGGTCAATGGTACAAAGACAGAAAGGGTCTTCGTGTAGAGTTCCATGAGAGAAGTTTATTGCAGCCACACACGTGAAGGGATCCAGGGACAAAGACCAAAAACAGAGAGTGGGAGGGTCCAGGTTTGTATATGGGGCTGGTAGGGGCGGAGAGAGAGCATCAGGGACCAATAATCTGAGGGCATGGGGGCGGTACACAGGCGGTACTAGGAGCTAATGGGGAACTCTGGGGGAGTGGTGAGGGGCAAGGACCAACAGGGGAGAACCTTCTAGATAAGGTAAAAAGGGGCGGAGTGGCCAACGGGCCAACTGGAGAAACAGAACTGGGGTAGATTAACATAATGAAACACAGCCTCGTGGGAGAGGCCTTTTTGGTCACCCTAACCCGGGGTGCCACTCAGGGTCCTTCCCTCCAGGGGACCCTCGTGGTACCTTTGTCAACAGGCTTCACACCAGACAATCACAATGCAATGGACATGACACTGGAGTCACAAGCACAAAGGGGTGCTGTCCCTGGCAATCTGCAGTGGTGAGGACCTGATCACATGAAAATGAGTGTGGCACCTATCACCATAGCTAAGCCAAGCAGAACAAAAGCTGGCTTTGACAATCAGCATTTCATGCATACAAACCAACTTTGACTTCTATTTTAAGTGGCAAAATAGGCATTAATTCTACCAGTAACTGCAAATCACTCTGTTCACACATTTCAGAAGCTGTATGAGGTCAAGCGCTGAGTTAGGCACCCTAGTTTTGTTTTCCCCCTCTTCATATTTCTTGACCCCAGCTGAAGAGCAGCCTCACTTATTCACCAGATTCCCTGTGAGTAATGTCATATGCAAGCTGTTAAATGGGCTAACACCTACATAAAAGCATCTGCTATTAATATGGGCAAAAGCACTATTGCTGGAAATCAGGCTTAATGTGCCGTTTAAGAAACAGGTTATTTTTAACCTCTGTGCGTTGTCTGCACATCTCCATCACTCCTGCTCTGGCCTGCTTTCATCTCACTGGTGGATTTCTCTCCTGACACTAGGAATATCAAACTCAAGAGGAATAAACTTGAGTTTTCAGGCTGCCCTCTCCTAGCAGAGGCATGTGCTGGCTATGACTCAAACATAGCAGACTGAGCCAGCCTCAGTGAATGCTGGTATTGTTATTTTTGACAAACTTTTCAAAGCTGTCTGAAAGGAGTGAAAGGATAAAATTGAAATGTTGATTTCAACTTTATCAAGTTAAGTTAATTTCAATTTTAATTGTTTCCAATGAAAGCTGCTAAGGAGAGTTTCCTGGCTTGGCACTTGGGAACGTGTACAAGGCTTTGACAAGCAGTGCACATTACTTTGAGATCTATTGGTCTTTTTTTGTTTTGCTTTTCCCCCTCATATATTGCTTGACAAAAACCAGCCCTCATACGATAAAGAGGTGCAGTCAGAGGACAAAGAGAGAGACAGGAACCTTCTGCCCATATTCTGGCACTAATCCCCTCTCTGGTGTTGGCTAATCCCTCTGGTTCAACATGAGGAACTTCTATAATGGGACTGCAAAATGGGAATAAATAGGCTTGGATAATGGAGATGGTCTTCCTGTTGCAGAGCCATGGGTCAGTCACCAGACTGAGTGTGGCCATGAGGAGGGCTGCACTTGCAAAGCCCTAGGGCAGGGCAGGTAGCAACTCCTCACCATGTGCTAAGGGGAATGATTCCTGATCCTCACTTTTTGTTTGATTTGATTGCTGGGGCTTTGCAGAAACTCTATAGATCACTTTGTGTATAGGATGTGCCATATTGGAACTTTAAGCCCTTGTGATCCCCACTGGCTCACTCTATCTGCCATCCAGGAAGAACTTCCTCCTCAGGAGGGTGTGGGTGGCTCAGTTGGAATAGGCGACATACAAGTCCTCAGCTATAAATGTCTTGTGGCATCCTCATGGCAGCCTTTGGCTAGTGTATTGAAGCCTGAATGGTCAAAGAACAGGACTCTGGATGTCTCAAAATGGATCAGAGAAGACATTCAGAGCAAGACAAGTGAGGCAAAGTAGGTTGGCAAAGTGCTATGGGAAATGAGAATTGCTGTGACAGTTGCCCTTTCAGGCAATGACTATTTTACACCATCCACCTGCCTCCCCTCTGACCTTCTGCTGAGTTTTAGTATAACATTTATGTTTTGAAACACTTAAAATTTGAACAAATCTTCATTAGGAGATGCTTTATGTTGTTTCTCTCATAGGATTTTGTTTTCCCATAAGCATCACATGAATTTTGTGTGAAATCTGAAAGCAAAGTTAATGGTTCTGCCTTCTTTTGAAACTGGAGGCATAGAGGCCAAACCCTTTTATTCCTCTTGGCAAGTCAAAATATAAAACCTATGGCAGGGAGCTCACTTGGCCTAGTTTTCAATCCTCTGATGAAACACCCACTACAGTTATATAATTCATCTTACCTGATTTTGGTCCTCAACTCCTTTTCTCAAAGAAAAGCAAGCACTGAAGAAGTAAAGATTAATAATAGTGAGAACATTGCTTGGGATAGAGAACATGCTTGATACATTACATCAGTTCTAGCTGAAGAAGCAAAATTTGATGGCCTGACACACAGCATCCATAAAACCCCCTTGTAGCTACCTTCATAGTAGTGACCATTTTTATTAGCATGCAGGGATGTTTCTTCTTATATCCTCTGTGTCATCCCATTCTCACCCAGCTGTGGAAGCAAGTGCTTCTCCTGAAAAGATAGTGGTGAAGACTGCTCATGGCCTTTAAATTAAGCACATACTTAAGCTATTGCACGGCTTTTCAGTGCATACTACCTTGCAAGATCCTTCCTCTAGCTGCTCTGTTTTTCTTCACATTATTGGTCTTGTGTGGCCTGCTGGAAAACTAAACAGCTCTGCATGTGATTCACTGACAGTGTGATTTTCCTGAGTGTCTGATTAAAAATAATAAACCTTTTCCTTTCAAACATCACCCTTGTCCTTTCAATGCAACAAGAAACTAAGCTGACATCCTTGACTTTACCTCATACTGAGGTTTTAATAAGGCTGGAGATGTGTGAGTATCAGATTACTTCCCGGTGAGAACCAAATAGCTATTTCCTGAGGGCACTTGACCTACTTCGAACCAGAGAAAGTAATGTGGTTTTCAGATGACAAAACTAGGTCTTATCCTTTATGCATTAACAGTTCTGTTATGGACAGATCTCATCCTCTTTTACCCAGTTACACTAATTACTTAATATTCAAAGAACTTCTTGGAATGGCTGTGATAATTAATGACAAAGATGCTTTTATTTAGAAACCAATTTTCTCTGAAGCCACAAAGCCTTTTTTTTGGAATGGAAAAATTTGCAACATGGAACAAACAGCTAAAGTTGGAACTTGTTTACTTATTAAGGCCAATGCTTAATCCTAACTGCTCTGTTGGAAAGTGTGTATACCTCAAGGCCTGTGCTGAAACTGTTTTACACCTAGGAACCAATTTTCTTTAGGCCATTGACCAGTTCAGCATTAACATCACATAGATGCATATGACTCAATGTGAGGAAGGCAGAAGTTACCTCTGGAGAGAGATAGTGCTGTCTCCCAGCTCGCACCCCAGCTCTGCCACACACCACATCTGATGCCTGGAAATTACAAGAAACTAAAACTATCTGATATCAGCAGTGCTTCCAGTGATCTTGCTGCACTAGTTTGTCTTGCTTTGCGGCATGCATGTTTCAAATGGTATTCAGCAGATGAAGTAACAGAGTCCATGAATAAACAGAAGTTATTACTGATGGTGCATCCCTGTGGTAAGCCCTCAAAATGTGTCTCAGGTTATCTGGGATTCTGTTGTTTTTCAATCAGCAGCCGCATTCAGCTTGATTCTGCAGGATTTGTGTTGATGTTTCACTGCCCAGCCTTGGCACGTCTAGAGAGCCTTCTTTCCCATGCAGGGAATGAACAGAGTAAGAGTTTGCTTGCTGCAATACTTGGTGTGCTTCTTTTCACAGCGCCTGTTTGGGTGGAAGTGGTTGACTATCTCCTTCCTTCATCTTAGAGACAGGATCCACTTCACTCCACATGTGCTGTTGAGGGACTCATCCACTGAAGGGCTGAAGCTCTGACTGCCTTGTGTGGATGGTGTATCAGGTTCCACATTACTAATTTTACTGGATGTAATGGGGGGAACAGCAGGCTGCAGTTTTTTGATTGTTGCTACAAGTTCCTGCAGTCAGTAAATTTCACTTGGCTGTGGAAGGTATTTTAGGAGAGGTTGTGCAATGAGCTCTGGGGAGCAAAGTTTTGGTCTGTGTGTCTATGAAATTTATTACTGAAAATGTTAGTTCATACAGTTTCCCCCAGGTTTCTCTTTTCATGATGTAGCCGGAGATTTCTTCCTAGTTTCCTTTTCCAGACACAAGTTTCTCAGCCTCTTCCATTTATTATTTGGTCCAGCATCCTTTTAAGCAGTGCACTACTTGTTCCTTGTTAGTGGTTAAACATGTGTTTGAGAATCGAGAAATACACCCTAGGAAGCACAAAGATTCATCATCTGCAGGGACAGTTATCATTAGACCATTTATCTTGGCATAACACTGGTAGCTGAAGACAAAGTTTAGCCAGTGCTCATTTTCATACATGACTTAAGTGGTGGGACTGATGTAGATGACCATGTTGGGTTGCTAAATGCTTGCAAACAGCAGTCTTCATTCTTTCGTAGCACATCACAAGGTTTACACTCCAATCACAGGGATTTGCTTGGCTTTGACCAGCTTTGACATCAGTGATTTCTAAAAACTATTTTTATGTTGGGAAAAATGCAAAGAAACATACTTGGGATGTAAAATCTACTACTCCTGCTCCAGCCTACCTTCCAGCTCCCTCCTGCCAGAGATCAGCTTTCTTCACCTGGGAAATTCCCCAGCACAGGCAGCAATTCTGGTGCCACAGGCCTGGTCTTACATCTTGTGTTAACTCTTATCACTTGGTCGGGATAATGGGGAGGCTCAGGAGGCAAGAATTGTCCATCAGTAGAATTGTGGTGTCCTTATGTCCTGCTTTCTGTTGAGGAATGTATTGCACCATTAATTCTTGTATGTGCTTCTTTTGTCTGTGGACTGATCTAAGACTTGCTTATGAGAAATACTGTCCCTTGAGAAAAGATACAGGGACAAAGAAAGGTCCCAGAGGGGCCATGAAGGTGCTGGCTGTGCTAGTTGAAGCAAGGTAGGGAATATTAGTCTTCCTCTCTGAGGATGGCAGCTCTTTTGGCTGTGCTTCTGCCTTTAGCATCAAGCTAAGATTAATACTTGGTTGCAGATGCTTTTGTTCCTGCCCCCAGCAAAGTTCTACATTGTCATTTAAATCAGTTTTCCCCACTGTAAGATCCCTCTTGGGAGTGGAGCAAGACAGGAGTTTGCTGTCTTTTGAGGCTTGGAGGGCTTTGGGATATTCAACACAGCAGAAGCAATTTAGTACCCCAGAAGATTGAATTTCACTGTAGAAAAATTCAAAAGTAAATGAATCTCTGGCTTGAATTTCTACAGACTAAATGGATAGATAATGAAGGCAGTATTTCCAGCTAATAGTCTGGGCATGGGCACATAATAGGATGTAACTGAGATCTGTCCTACCACCCTCTGCCTCGTAGCTGGCCACACACATGCTCTAGTCCACCCATGGAGGCCTAAAAAGTTCTTACATCCCTTCATTTGAATTTCACCCATTTTTCTGCTTGCAAAATAACTATATAGAGGTTTAAAAACATTTAATGCTCCAGAATACACGGTGAGTGTTTGTTACAGGTTCATTTTAGCTGTCCATAGGCATTTGGCCAAGCCTGTTCGGCGCATTACTGGTTGTTCATTTTCAGTGTGGGATGTACATGGTACCACTTTTGACAATGAACTGGGTGCCTCTGAAACCAGCACTTTGCAATGGAAGTGACTCTGCAAACATGGCCTGAGCTAACTCAGAAACCTTTCTGGAAATATTCTTGTGAATTAGATCTTGCTAGTGCAAACCATGCAGAAAACAAGCAGAGATTATGAAAAGCATTAAAGCAAGCTTGTGATAAGACAGTCAGTTTGGATGCATGCTAATGAAAATGACTCTTTTTATTACAATTTTAACTCTAATTCACATTTTAGCCACATTCAGCAGAAGAGTAGTTATACTGTTCTGTCAAACAAACATCTCTGAAACTTCCTTTATTTAGTTAAATAGATACTTTTGAGACTTAGCCATATGGTTTGTTGCTGTTGGCTAAATTCTTTGTGTACCCAAATTAATTTATTCTGTAAGATTATGGAAACCTACTGGCACATGCTGTGTATTTCACTGGAAAGTTGCAGTTTTTCTACAGCGGTTGTAAGAAAATGAAGACACATTTCTGGAGTATTGAGAGTATTTTTGTTACTGACCTGTGGTTTTTGTTACTGAGCTGTAGCTCACAAAAAAATCATACAAGACTGAAATCTCATTTTGTGCAGTGAAATTTGTAATAAGAATTTTGCAGGGAAGTCAGTGTAGTAGCTGGAATTGTTTTGGGGTTTTGGGGATACTTTTTGGTAAGCTGATGGCTCCCATTGTGAAACAATCATTGTACAAAGATTTGAGAATGGATGCTGATCTTTCATTTTTGTCATTGCAGAATTGAATCTGAATAATCGTGGAAGTGTTGAAATAACACTTGAAAAAAACATTAGGCTGCCTACAGTGGAGTGACTGTGAAGGCCTTATCTACACCCAAGAAATCCATCACAATCCTGTATCAAGAGCTCTGAAGCTGGTGGGGGTTTTTTGGTGTGTGAAAGTTGTAGCAGGATTAGTGCTTTCTTTGGGTCTAAGTCCAAGTTTATTGCTCAAGAGGATGGAAACTAATGACTTAATTCTGAAAGCAATTCAGACGGGTTTCCACTGTTTCTCAGAGGAGCTGGCTGATGAACTCTGATTAACTGCAGCTGAAAAGGTGTAGGCTTGCTCAGCTGCAGTCCTAGAGTAAAGCTTGATATGATCAGAGAGTGGACAGATCGGGGGGAACCATCCATGCCTGAGCTGGGGTGACTGGGCAGGGTGAGATAGGAGTTATTTCAGCTCTCTACTGTGGAATTATATCGGGTGCCCAACTTGCTTGGGTGAGACCTGCAGCTTGGTCTTACAAACAACCACAGCATCCACAGTATTTTATGAGAGATGGGCAGGAAAAGGTTGTAATTTGAACATTTGATTAAAAACTTCCTTAGGCTTCTAAATCAACTGTAGTAGCGGGTCTGTTGAATGGAGGATCCATATGATCTGGCAGAGGGAAGCAGAATGGCTGCTAAAGCTCAATGCTGACCAGGTGAGCTCAATTGTGGCTCCAAAAAAATTTCTGTGAAGTAAGTGTGAAGGGAAAGGCCTTCTAGTGAAAATGAGGTACAAGTGTAAATAGCTGAAAATACAACCAAAGTTGATAGACCAGCTGCAGGCATCCCGCAAAGGTCTGCTGAGGCTGCGAATTTCAGCTCAGAAAAATCCTTTTACATGGAGGCAAGATTTCCCCTATTTTTTATCACTTTCCCCTGGGCATGACAAAGTACTTGGAAACTGTAAAGACAAGACACTTTAGGAAACCTTTCCGTTTCAAGAAGATTACAAAGTATTTTTTTAAGCTAAATGGCAAGCTACTCTTTCTGCACTCTGCACACACACATGTTTTGCAGGATGAACCATACCTACTGTTTTACAAGCAAAACAAGCAATTAGACTATAGTTTATTTGATTTCAAGACCACCTTCTGCATGAATGGAAAGTGGAGTGTTGGCCATTCACCCTGGTGTGAGGCAATCCATGAAGTGACTCCATGCAGACAATATCTAAGTCTGTGGTAGCCAGTGAGCATCCCACTCAAGGAAATGAGAGGCAACTAAAGGGACAGACCGTGAGAGATCTCCCTAGGTTAGGGTGAGAAAAGAAGCCTCTCCCAGGATGCTTTGTTTGACTATGCAGATGTACCCCAGTTCTGTTCCCCCTATTGGTCCATGGGTTTCTCTGCCCCTTTTCTGACTCCAGTCCAGAAAGCTCCTCCCTCCCTGTTCTCCCATTGGCCCTGTCCCTTTGTCCCTGCCTCAGTTTCCCTATGGGTTCCCTTACCCCAGCCCTGCCCATGTACCACCGTTGTGCCCCCAGACCATTGGTCCCTGATGCTCTCCCCACCCCCGTATAAAATCTGGACTCCCCATTGTTTGAGATGTTCGTTACTGGACCCCTTCACACATGGTTGCAATAAACCTGCTCTGTGGAACTCTGTATGAGGACGCTTCCCATCTCTTTGCCGTTGGTTTGTCGAAGAAGCTATCCGGTGTGCGTGTGCATATGTGTGCAGTGGCTTCGCTGAGCGCCTTCATAAGGAGACGCTTTTGGGAAGGTCGCAGCATTTTACCCCCCAGCAAACCCCAGCTCGGCTTGTGACATAAGTCCACCATGTGGATCAAGCCAATGTTGTTTCCTAAGAGCTACCTGCCTACTGGGCCAGGTACTGGGGACAGTATGTGTGCTTGCCTGTTTTACATAGGTTTGTCTTTCTGTTGACATTCTGTTCATTCTGAAGATGAATGAAAATATTTTTTAGCTTCCAAACACTGTGATAATGAAAATACTATGTATGTTGCATCCAGGCATGCTGTTGGGAAAACATCAGGTAGCAGAACAGTGTCTAAGGTATCTGCAGCTGATGCAACATGGGATTGCATGGGCTGAGGGGTGGCTGGTGGGGGATGGTGCAGTAAGAGAATAGATTCACTAGAATGATAGTGTCACCCAACAAAGAGACCAATTTGCAGATGGATTTGTTGAGTTTCCACTGTTCACAGTGCACTGTCTCCTCAGGGAGAGAGCTCCACTTTTTTGGGGAAAGCCTAGGATTCAGGCAATCTGCACTCAATTGGAAGTACATTCATGCTGTCTGCTGTTCTTGCTCCTATCTGCTACTCATGACTTGCACTGATTTAGGTTGCTAGTTGTTACTCAGGAAAGATTCTGCACGGAAACTTACTCTCTTTCCACATGGAAATTTGGTATCTGATGGTAGCTATTTATGGGTGTAGCAGGGAGGATAAAATGCCCAGTGACACCAGGAGAATGCACTGAGCTGAGATATCTTGAAATATTTAAGTCCATTGTGTATGGAAATGCGTGTTTCTCCTGTCTGCTAGATATCTGCATTAAACCAGGTAAAAAATTCTGCAACAGTTCTTTAGACTTTAAAAACAGCAACAATGGCCACGAGCACAGAGAAAAACATCTTCATTGCTCTCTTCAATGGAAATGGAAATTATTTTATGGAAAGAGAGGTAGTGACGAATCTATGGGGTGATACCCACTCCTCCCACTCCCAACACTGAGAGTAAGTGTTGAGCTGTCTTAACATCTTCACCTTTTCCTTCTCAACCTTCTGTGCTGCAAGCAGGGGTGTGACCTTTTCCTTCACATGGTTCATTGATTTCTGCACTTGATAATGCAGGCCTTTCCTCTCCCCTTAGACACCAAATTAAATTTTAATTCCACTGAAGGTGGAAGGACTGCTGAGTGGGGGTTCTACTGAACACTCTGTGAGATCTTCTGGGACTTAATTATGCCTCAGGTCTCTTGTCCTCTTATCTCATTAAATCCCATCCCCCTCCTTGACCTGACATTTCTTTTGAAAGGCAGCTCCTTTTTCCCAAGTGCCTTCTATCTTTTCTAGGTAATAACTGCAGCTTGCCTGCTTCTTTTGCTTTTTATGCAGGGCATGTCTTTTACTGATAGCAGCTTGATTTGCATGGTGTCAGAAGACCTTATCAGCATTGCCATGGAGGACAGTAAAACAAACTGGTCATTTAGTCATGTACAGCTCATTTTGATTCCTGTGATCAGTTACTAACATAAGTAAGCAGAAATTCACTTCAAACTTAGTACTTTGAGAAGGCAAAATGAACATCTTGTAAGTACTTTGGGGCAAATAAGGAGATCAGTGGCAGGCATGTAATTCTTCACAGTAATTAAATGGGTTTAAATACTATACTAATCTCAAGACTGCTCATGAAGTTCTTATGGTTTTTTAATATCAGAGGGTGAAAAAGCAGTCAGTGAGAGATAGTCCACCTCCAGGAAGTGAAACTGGAAGTGTTTCATCAGCTCACTTTCTCCACAGTGTTTTTATTACATGCTCTCGTCTCACCCCACTCACCTGCCTGCTGAAGCACTCTGTGCTAGGAACAAAATTACCATAGGTCAGCATCTTCTGACTGCACTGCTCACGTGAACACTGCCACAAGGGCCCTTGATCTCACAAGCAGAGGACAACTATTCTTGCTCTATTTCCAGCCTCATTAAATCTCAAGTGACCTTTCTGAGTCACAGCAGCAACTCTGATGCAAACAACAGGGCTCCTAAACATTGGAGGTGAGCCTGCATTTATTGATTCCCTTCTGGACCTTGCATTAGACTTTGGTTCTCACAGCTTGGGGAGTTCATTTCCTTGTGCTCTTGAGATGGAAGAACTCCAGCAACACATTTCCAAAATGAATTTTTTTCAGTGGTATTCTCTGTAGAGTATTGCTGATCATAGGTATCACACAGCCACAAGTCCACCTTTGAAAAATCATGAAACTCACTTGAAAATCTTGACATTCCATTTTGGTTTTAAAATGTTCTGAGGTCTTTTCTTCTCTTCTAGGAAATCAATTGTCTTTCATGGTAACATTTGGCAGACTGTTTTTCCACAACTTTTTTTGTGAACAAAGCATGAAATTCTCCCCAAATCACTTCAAGAACCTTTAAGAAAGGTCTTAGTCATGAGGAAAGACTTGGTGAAGAGGAAGCTATAAAATACAGTGCTTTATGAGTAATCGTCTTATGCAGTCATTGCAAACCTGCATTTATAAGTATAATATGTCATCCATTTTAAAGAAGATCCCAAAGAGAACTGTTGATGCCATGGATTCCATTCCAAGTTCAGCCCTTTTTACCAAATTAACAGGATCCATCGTCTTTGAGCTTTTATAGTACCTAACAGCCCCATGTCCCAAACCTGCTAGGTGCTCTCTAGTAGCTCTCCAGATGCTGCCATTTTATACATATCATTGAATACTCTGTCTAGGAAGTGATGTTGGGAAGTCTTCAATCTCCCTGCTGAAATCAGAGCAGACTGCAGTGTTATATGAAGTTGCTCAGGATGTTCTCCTGTCAAATTTTGAAAATGTCCAGGGATGGAGAATGGGGATTCCACGATGTCTCCAAACAGCCTGTCACAGTGCTTAATCACTGTCACAGAGAAGAGCATTTTCCTTATGACCAGTTTGAACTTCCTTTCCTGCAAACTGTGATCACTATCCATTGTCCTTTGGCTGTGCATCTTCAGAAGAGGCAAGATTTGTGTTCTCTACAACTCTCTTCTCTACAGCCCTGACTAGATGGTTGAAGAGGGTTATTAGAACTTTTTTATTTTCTCCCCACTTCCCATATCCTCTCAAAGGTCACATGCTCCAGCTCCTCACCATCTTAGTGACCTCCCTCTGGACTCACTCCCAGAACTGAAGACTACTCCAGATGCAGCCTCACAAGTGCCAAGTAGAAGTGAATCATCATTTCCTTTGACCTACTTTTGATACTTTTGCATTGCTGCAAGAGCTTACTGCTGATTCAAACTGACTTCTTTCCTACCAGGACTGCAAGATCCTTTTCTGCAGAATCTCCAGCCTATACCAACACATGATGTTCACTTCCATGCGTAGCATTTTGCATTTCTTAGGTCTAAATTCACAGTAACCCTTTTGGCCTGTTTATCCATTTTGAAAAGTAGACCTGCCCCTCCTGCATTTTGGCTCTTCATACAGTTTTGTCAGAACTGCTGAGAATGGAAAATGCTGGTAGCAATCCTATTATTTCTGGCAAAGATACCAAATATTTCATGCCTTATTGATACCTTCTTGCAGTGTGTGGATCCCCAGATCTGCTACCATTGTCCTCCTCTGCAGAGCAAAACAGCTGAGGAAGGAGTTGATACCCGTAGCACTGTTGTACAAAGAAGCAACATTTTCCTCTTGGTCTCTCAGCATATTTTGTGATACCGTCCTTCCCTCCCCAAATGTAGCTTGCCGTAGCTCTTCTGTGCTGTTCAATTGGCAGTGACTGAGGTTTGATGCCTGGCTTTGTGCACATGCTGAAGGCACACACTGTCCACTCAGAAAGCAGTCAAACAGCAGGCAGTGATTTCCTGTTAAAGGATATGCAGGGAAGGGCCACCTGCACACTTCTTTAGCAGCTTTAACAAAATCACTGGCTTTAATTAAGTATCTTTTTTCATGGAAATATTAGCTCAGAATCAAATGTCCCTTCCTATGATTTTCTGTCACTGAGAAGTGTTCATTACAGATAGGTGTGAAAACTGCTAAACTGCAAAAATTAAAAATCCCCAATACTTTTCAGTAAGAGTCCACTGCTGACTCACATAGTATCTGCTTTGTTCTGAAGGTGGTAATAAGGTGTTGAAGAGCAGGTTCCTGGGAGCAGTGGACAAAGGAACTGACGTTTCTAACAGATACAGATCCCTTCTTGCCCTAATTTTATCTCTGGAGCTGAATCTGTGTGCTGTGTCTTAGGCTGAAACTGTGTAGACCCCTCTGCTCAGAGGAAATCCACATCATTCCAGCTTCACGTGCACATGGGTGGCTCCTCTCCCTTGGAGTGCAGTCCAAATCAAAACTCCAAGAAAGGAGCAGTTTCAGATTATAGAGACATTACAGTTTGGATCATGATAATTATACAGTACTCCTGGGTAAGAACACAGGTAACAGCCAATCAGCAGCTCTTTTTCTTTTCCCCTTGACTGGCAAAGTCAGCTGGTGAGGGAGAATTCAGAAGCAGATACCTTTCTGCACTGAGATTTTTTAACACAATTTTCAGCCTTTTGATTTAAAGTCTAGGGGAAGGCTACCATGCATGGGAGTAAGGAGTCATTCATCGTACAAAGAACAAATGGTTGTTTTTAATCCCTTGGTTTTTTCCTCATTGACACTTAACTATTTCTTACCCTTTACCCTATAGCTAGGAAAAGAGACAAGAAGTTTCTTGTTTAAATGTCAGAATATTGCTCCTTGGCTCGCTAGGGAGAGTTGATCATGCATGGGAATGGCTTTCACCATCCAGGGAATGATCAAAGGCAAACTGACTGAGCCCCTTGCACCCACAGTCCATCACTGTTTGTGTTCGTCTTCCACAAACACCATCACACAGCAGCAGCTGCAAGAAAATCATTAAAAGAGCTAAACTGAAAAGAATTATACAAAAAGCATGTTAGAGATTCCCCTTTTCAATAAAGATTAGATTTCTTTTGGCCTCACTAATAATTAAGCAGGACCAGCTGTCACCATGGCTATAGAAATGATCATACTCTTTGCATTCTGAGTGCTTCCTACACCATCTCCATGGTCCCATACAGGACGAAGAAAAGACAGGCTTGAAGACCATCTGTACTGAACTCCAGTTACCCTAGCGGCAGCAAAGCTTCAGCTGGGGTAGTAGCTACAAGAGATGTAGCAGGATAAGCAAGAACCATTTGTTTCACACCAGTGCTGTTGAGCAGTGGGAGTAACTCTGCTGTCCTGTGAAGTATCCATCATGCAGTTCAGGAGCAGTGTTAAGCGGACAATGAATTCTGGGTCTCCTGTGGGCTGGCACTGGGCAGAACTTGGCTTTCCTGTACCCTTCAAGTCCTGTCAGAGCTGAGATGTGGGGAGCAAGCCTATTTCTCCATAGTAAGGTCAAGCATGTCTCTGACTAACAGAGGCACAAACATTCAAGAAAGGAGTGAAAACACTGCAAGAAAGGGATGTAGCAAGGCAGAGGGCTTATCTGCATAGTACAGTGCTCATGAAGCAGGATTACTGTGAAATAAGAGTATCCAAATGAGTCACCAAGCAGCCAGATACAACATCAAGGCTGGCCGTGGTTCATAAAGTCCCTTGAAATGTTCTTGAATTCTTGTAAATCCTCAGTACTGGGTTGGAAAAAAAAAAAAAAACAAAGAAGCCCAGTAAGCCATCTGAGCACATGGTCCCGAGAGCTACACAGATTATTCAAACAAGCCACAGTCCAAAGGGTTGTGGACGCAGCAGGAGCCTGGGGATCTGGGTCTCTCTGTGCTGTCTAAGGATGTGGAGGAAGCTCTCAAGGCACCTTCAACTTAGTTGTTCAGCTGATGAGTTTTGAGGTGAAGAGTTACTCTGTGCTCCTTGCCACGGACTGACATGCTGCCTTTTACCCTCTGTAGTCTGCCAGGGTGGCTGTAGAAGCATTACAACATCAATGCTGAAACAGAACCTGAACAGAGTGAGGTGGTAGAGAGAGAAAGCAAAGAGGAGAGAAAAGGGATTTGGAAAGAAATGGAAAAGATGGAGAAATGGAAGAAGGTACAGAAAGGATATTTGAAATTGAGAAGACTTGGAGAGTCTTGGAGAACTCAGAGTCCTGAAAGAAGCAGGAGAAAGGATAAGATAGGTCATAATTACAGAAATGAGAGAAAGGAGAATCTAGGGTACCTATGGAAAGAAGACAATAGGAGAAACAAGGTCAAAATAAGAGAAAAGAAAATGGAAGCCAGCTGGGAAACAGTGGGGGAAAATAGTTGGAGTGGAAAAGTATGGGAAGATGCAGAGAAAACCACTGTTAGGAGAGAAAAGTCTGTAGCTGGGTTGCGGCTGGAGATATTTCAGGGAAGAAAGAAAAGAAAGAGGGTGCACAAATGCAAGACTGTGGTTCTGGAGAGGATGAAATATTACTCAGATGGCAAGAGAGCTTGTGCTAGTTTGGAAGCAAATCAGTGAGAGACTCAAAATCAGAACTACAATTAATTAGGAAAAAAAAATAAATGCAGTAGTACAGAAACACTGACAGAGTCAGGATACGACCTGACACCCTGTCGGTCAGGGTGGTGGTAGCAGTCCCATTAAATGGTGGCTGCAGTCCTTGTGAAGTGATGGATGTGGTTCTGTTGAAGTGGTGATCCTGTAGAAGGGTTGGTCTTCTTGTCCTCTGGCAACCCAGTAGGTAAGGACTCACTGTGGTGTTCCAAACTTCCGATTATATCCAGGTGGGAATGCTTGGTTCCTCCCCCTGGACAGAGCACCTCACAATTTTATGGGTCATGCAGTGAGGCTGGATGGCCCATTAACAAAAGATGTCCCTCTGGAGTGGGTTACCAGGGATGTGTCATGAAGAGATAAAGAACACTGCCCCACCTGGATTTAACAGATGGTGATAGAATACACACTTTTGGTTATTTCTTACATTGTAACCTAAGACAGAGCTGAAGATAACATTGTGCAGGAAGGCATGAGGAAAGGGATGACAGGGAAAAAGATAGCAAAAAAGAGCATGGGAGATGGAATTAAGGAGTGATGAGAGAGGAGAAAAAACACCCATTTTGAGAATGCTTATCAGCTTTTATCTTGTTTCCACTGTCCTTGTAGTCTGTGCTTAGGCAGAGCTCTCAAGAATGGGATTTATATGTTTTAAATCTTTAACTGTCTTTTTCAACACTATTTTCTGTTTCTCTCTGGTTTGTTATGATGAGAACATACTGTGCCTCTGGTTACTTCTGGGCTTATCTCTAAATATTCTTTAGAAGAAGAAGTCTAGATTTTTCAAATCATAGGGGAATACGTTCAATTAAAAAACCGAAATATATTTTCAAGAAGAATGCAGTCATTAGTACTTATTATTTAATTGCACTACTTAGGGTGGAGGAAATGCCGAATGTATTGTCTCCACTCCTGGCTGGCAATAAAATCTGCATGTGACTTAGCAAAACAATACAAACATTAGCTTTCTAATTTGTTCAGGGATTAAATCCGACACTTTAAACAGAAACGTTGTGGTTGGAATGTAATTTACTTGTATAAATACTTCACTTGAAATGTATTTTTCCATTGTACTGACAAAAGCCCAGGTGGAAACAGAGCTACTTTTTGGTTTCTGACAAGTTTATACTGGAAAAGACTAATCTGATCGAATTTGACACTCTTACAAAAGAGGAATTAAATTTAAGACATGCAATAAAATTGAAACTCAGCAGGGCTCCAGACAACAATTAGCCAAGTGCTTAAGTTCAGGTTGTGACAATCAATCTTCCTGAGTAAGGCCCAGTTCTAAGATGAAAGTTGCAAGTCCATGGTAAAGTTCGAAGTGGAGCTATCAATTGTGCCACTACACCTGGTAGTAAATCCACACATGCTTATGGAGACTGCACAGCTGAGAAAGCCCGCAGGATAGAATCCAGTGTGATACACACCAAAGTGAATCTGCAGACAAAAGGCCCAAAATAACCCAGTCATTTGTGATTTCAAGAGAGTGCTTAAAATGTTTTAGTTCCTAATGTCTGATGGAGTCTAACCTTGTATTTTCTTCTAGATGAAAACAGTGTGCAACAACCACAGACTTTATCCCATGTGCTTTCCAGGTAGGGACTGCTGCTAGTTCAAGAACCTGCCTTGTCTTTATGTTGCTTAGAGTAGATGCCCTAAAATTGACTGCCTTAGGGAAATGCATCCCTGTGAGTACCTAATGGCTAGTAAAATGATGTTATGACTCTACCTAACCATCTTCAAGTCAATGTTAAGAGTGCTTTTTAAATCCCATGATAAATGAGATAGCAGTTCTCCCAAGATGGGTGAAGCTTTGATAAATACCATGAAAGAGAATTAGGGTACAAAAATACTTTCATAATTCTGTGATTCAGCTATGATTAGTTTCTACCTTCTTTACATCCTAGGAAACTAATGAGTCAGCTATTTAATATCAAATCTGATGAAATTCTTCTCAGAATTAATAGCTGGCTGCCTTTTGGCAGCTTGCCCTCTGCATCTGATTGACTCTTTCCTTTTGCAAATGTATTTTCAGACCTGCTATTGGTGACAAGTAGATTGAATTATAAATCAAAGCCATGCTCCTGAACTGTCAGTAATCTAATCAAAGAGACAAAATGTGCAATAAAGATGACTTTTGATGAGTGAAGATACTGATTTTGGAATTTGCTCTAGTGGTATTTGTGATTACTTTTAACTGAAATATTCCCTGGTTTCTTAGTGGCTTGTTATCCTTGCGCTTCCTTGTCGTTCAATGTGCCTTTCCACATCCAGACATTTCCCCAGCAGCATGGGGAAGAGACTTCCAGTTCTTCTCGCTGTCTGAAGCTGTCTCATTTTGTGACAGTTTCATCTTTGAACAGTGAGTGAGCTGCCACAGAGCGGGAGATCAGAAAACCTCCGCAACAAAGCAGAGTTCCGGGAAGATTCAGATCTGCTTCTGTGAAAGTCAGTGGCAAAAACCTTGTTCATCAATGGCCTATCCAGCAAATGATCCTGGCTCACCAGCTGTGTGCAGACACATTTATCACATAATCAGCTAGAACTATATAAACAAGACAGCTGATTGCAAGGGATGAGTAAATACCATCTACAAATTCTTAATTCTTTTGTTAGATAATTCCTGTGTAAAATCAGGAGTGGTTAATTTAGTAGCGGTCAATGGCTCAGTTTCCAGATCAATGACAAGTGGTGTCCCTCAGGAGTCTGTGCTGGGACTGGTCTTTAATGTCTTCATCGGTGACACAGACAGTGGGATTGAGTGCACTCTCATCAAGTTTGCAGATAGACACCAAGCTGTGATAGGGTTGGCACCCCTCAGGAGCAGCATGTAATCTAAAAGGCCTTGGACAGTCTCAAGGAGGGGACTTACTGGGATCTCACTGGATTCAGCGAGGCCAAGTGCCAACCTTACCTGGGTTGAAGTGGCCCCCAGTATCAACACAGGCTGGGGGATGGAGGCTACAGAAAGTAGCAATGCCAAGAAGTACTTGGAGGTAGTGGTGTATTAAAAGATAGGCATGACCCAGCAATGTGCCCTTGCAGCCCAGAAACCAGCTGTACCCTGGGCTGCATCCAAAGAAGTGTGGCCAGCAGGGCAAGGGAGGTGATTCTGCCCCTGTACTCTGTCCTGGAGTGACTGCTGAGAGTGCTGCATCCAGCTCTGGAGTCCTCAGTGCAGAAAAGACATGGATGCATTTGAACACACAGGTCCAGAGGAGGGCTGCAAAAACTATCAAAGGGTCTGAACACCTCTTCTATGAGGACAGACTGAGAGATCAGGGCTTGTTTTGCCTGTAGTGATAGGACAAAGGTAATGGTTTTAAACTAAAGAGGGTAGATTCAGAGTAGGTGCAAGAAAAGAATTTTTTTTAATTGATGGTGGTAAAACACTGGGACAAGTTGCCCAGAGAGGTGGTATGTTCCCGTTTCCTGGAAACAAGGTCAGATTGGACAGGGCTCTGAGAAACCTGATGTAGCTGAAGATGTTCCTGCTCATTGCAGGGGCTTGGACTTCGATGGCTTATACAGGTCTCTTCCATCCAAGCTATTCTACGATTTTGCCAACTTGCTTATTTGTGAATATCTTTGCAGGTGGGCTCTTACTGGATCCTATACAGAGATCCTTATGGATCCTGATATTGGCAAGATATTTCCTACAGACATGCCTACATCAAAGTTGCTTAGATGTGAGAGTTTAGAAACTCTGTGTTATCTATGTTGAGATGTTCCAGTCCCAAATCCCCAGAGTAATTACATTTGTAATAGAAGAGACACGTTTTTTTCTCCTGCCCTTACAGTGGTGGAGCCTGGAGGAGACAGGTAAGTCCTTCAGTTGCTTTGCTCCATTAGGTAGATGTTCTTCTGTTGCACGCAGACAAGAAGGAACACACAGACACCAGCTCCGAAAGAGAGAAACTGAGCCCAAGCCCCCTACCTGGAGGGAGGCTTCTTTATTTTTATACACCTTTAGAAAACTTCACTGATTGGAGAATGACATTACCACCCCTCAGCCACATAGGTCAGAGGAGAAATCAATCAAACTTCTCCGCCTTAGGAGAAGGAATGAAAACATTTGACCGGTTAGACATAGCATGGCTTATGTTTACAGAAAGAGCGTGAGAATTCTGACTACAGAATTAAAAACATTGAAAAACTGTGAACAGCAAGGCAACATTCTTCTTTCAGCCATTTCTTCACCTGAGCCCATCCACTGACAGAGACAGCCCCTTGTTCTGGGTTTTCACTTGAGCATAGTTCAGTGAAAGGTAGTGTCACTTTCTTCATCCTTGGATTGTCCAATGGCATCACCTGTGATGTTGCCTGGTTTTGCCATTGAAGGGATCTCCAGAGGTTCAGCAAAGCAGCTGTGGAAGAATCATTTGGTTTTCAGTCCCTCCCTCCAAACAGAAATGTTCTCTGCCTGCCCTCCAGGAAATGACACAGAGATAAACTCGCTTGTTCTAGAGTTGCAAAACTATGTAAACAATTTCAAACTGTGGCATTTATGAAGACTTCCAGTGCATGCTGGGCTGTTCTCAGTCCTGGGTTCCACACCTTGTCTGTGTGGCTATAGATGTTCCAATCCCAGGCCTGACCACAACCAAATCCAAGAAGTATGGTGCTTAATTTACAGAGACATTTGCCAGTCGATTCAATGCTGACTTCTATGAATTTATGAATAGTCATTTATGCTGACTTCTGTCCAACAGTGAAACAAGATTGCATGTAGTCAGTAACACTTTCTATGATACGATGAGATGCATAAGCAGTGATAGCAAAGACAAAGCTCTTGACGGAGATGTGGAGAACAAAAGACTGAACTGGCTGAGACAAGACCAACTGTTGAATTTGGTTTACTAATTCTACAAAGGAAACAATCTTACTAAGGTTTTTTGGAAGCGACCCCCAGTATCAACACAGAAAAGCTTCTTGAAGTAACAAATATGTGTCCCAGAGAGCTTTGAGTTGTATTTTCAGTAAAATGAGAAATAAAACTTCAAACACTCGTGAGTGACAATGATATTCTTTCCACTCATGTGTTGGGAAGTAACACTACATTTTCCCTGCTCCCCTGTGAGTGCTGTCTTCTCCAATAGCAAGGACAACTGTATAGAATGGGCTGTTCTGGCCTTCACCAGATGCAAGAAACCTTCCTACTGACTGATAGTTCTTGCTTATACTATCTTATACAGTTGAGACAAGCAATAGGCATTTTAAAGGCTTGCAATTAAATAAAGGGATTAATTTACATACAATGGCCTATGCTGTCCAAATACTCTTTGGACTAAAAAGGCTTCCATCTTTATCCCTAAATGCTACTTTCTCAACTGATTCATTTGCAATTTTTTTTTCATTGAACAAAGCATCTTGATATCACTCATTTGGACAAGCAAACTTCAGGTTTAACTTTTGGTCAGAGTATCTAAACTGTAGCAATACAAAGGGATGTCAGCAGGACTGCTGGGCTTGCCTGAAATTAGAATCTGAGCCTCAGACAGTTAAAAATCACCAAATAAGAGTGAATCCAAGTCAGATTGTGTTTATACACTGTACCTGTCACACTGGTGTCACTCTCTCCCGTATAATAGCTGACTTTTCAGTGAGTATTGAGATTGAAACACTTTTCAGCCCCTGGAGAGAGTAATCCTGTCAGGTCAGGAGGATGTGCAGGATTTAATATCTAGCTTCGTGGCCTGGATGGTAATACTATTTATCACAAGTTCTGGCTCACACTCCTTATATATGTTTCTCCTTTTTTTGGGGGGGCCCTGTGGTGATACTGTACTGGTAAGAAAAGCACTATATGTTAGCAAAATCATAACCAAAGGAATATAAATGCAAAAGTGAAAGATTCTGGTTTTATCTTTCAAAGATAAAACAAACACTTTAATCAAAGAACAGGGATTTGTGACATTTCAGATGTCCTGTTAATACCTATAACTGATTTCCCAAAATGATCCTTATGGTTAGTCATCTTAGAAGCATGTTTATACCCTATTCTAATAATTTTTCTTTTTCAAGTAGGCCAAATATGATGCCAGTGTCAAAAAAAAGATTGTGTCTAAATATAGCCCTGTAGGTGTGTTTTGACTTTTTCTCATCAGAACTTCTTATAAGTATTAATTAGGAGGGTCAAAAGAAAGAGGCCACTCAAGAATCCCATGGCCACCCTCTATGCATAAACACAAAGTACTTAACATGTCTTCAAACTTTGTGTAACAGCATCCTGTACTGGAACGACAGCCACCTTTCCTGTTTTCCTGGCAAACCTCCAGACTGCACCTTGTCAGCCAGCACTGAGCAAATGCTACGTCAAAGTGCCTGTTTTAGCAGTTACTGCCTGGATGATTTGGCATTACCCACTGTCAGGAGGGTTGCTACACTGTTCTCTCCATGGAAGAGATGTACTTGTGTCCATTCCCTCTGAAGCTGGACACTTGAGAATGCCAGTCTTTGGCTTGACCTTGTTCTTACTGGTGAGACTCTCACTGTTCTTTGCTGGCATGGAGAATTTCATAGGCATTCACTGGCTTTGAGAAAGTAATACAATCTGTGATCATAAGATTCCTAGTCTTCACAAGTTTGTGAAGACCTGACATGAAAGAAAAAATTGTTGTCTTGACTGGCCAAAGTGTTAGGATACAATTGCAAATCAGCTTAGAATAAAAGAGTGTTTCAAAAGCAGAATTTCTATTTATTTGATTTTCTCGATGTCACTGGATGTCTCAGCTGGCAAGCCAGGGGAGTGACTGAACACCACTGGCCTCCTGAGTGCCTCCTCTCAGAGCTGACCTTCAGTTTCATCTTGGGAGCTGTGTCCACCACCTGCCCTGAGGAGCCTTCTGGGATACATCTTTATTTTCTCTTCTTTCCTCAAGAGCAGACCCAGGCCTTGCCTTTTTTTATTCCTGTTTTGAATCAAAATTGTCTCTGTTTACTTTTTTCAATAGAAACATAGATTTGAGCTTGCACAGGGGTTTTATACAATACAGTTTCAAAAATTAAACATTCATCCTTTAAATAAATGTATTACCTTTGTGTTGAAAAAGCCACCTGCTGATCCAGCACTTTGAAAACTGTGATTGTGTATTTGGCAATACATATCCTAAGAAAATAACTGTAAGACATAAGACAAGGTGTATCATCAAAAATTCTACCTGGATATGAATCATATTGAAGTGTTTTCTCTAATTCACTTTCAACTATCTGTAAAAGTCACATAAAACAGTAAAAACAGCTTTAGAAACCAGAGTGGTATTTTCTTTGCACCAGCTTTTTGCAGTTCCAGGGGCTCATGCTGTCACATGAGTTCATCTTGTGAACTCCCTCCCTTGTTCCTGCTAATGTAATAAGCTTTCTCATTCACTTTATGTCAGAAGCAGTTTTTCTTTACAAAACCCAGCTGGTTAAAGAGTAAGCAATAAGGATGCTAGAGAAAAGGACTGTAAGTTGAACCGCAAGTCTCATCCTTTCTACAGAAGGTGACAAAGAATTAAATAGGGAATCATCTACTGCAGTGACTCGTCACTGGGTATCACAGTATCCCTGAGACAGCAGGGAACTGCATATTTGACATGTCAGTAAAAGCATGAGGCACCTGTAACATTATTTCATTGCTAAGGTATCAGAAAATAATGGAAAACTTTCACAGAATGTTGATTGCTGTTTTCCCTGAGAATCCCTTTCTCCAGTGCATAGACTAACAATGTGGGTTTCCAAGCAGACCTTTGGTTTTGAGGAAAGTGGAAAGATGATGAAGTTCAACTTTGCTGTAGTGATGCACACACACTGAAGTCAGTGCTACAATCCTTGAGGAGTTTTGAAATGAGGCTTGCAGGGAGTTCGTGTTATGTCTGTTCACAGTGACCATCTGAGTCAGTGCTCTGTGCACCAAGTGTCCCTGATGTTACACGATTAGACATGCAAAGGTGTAATTTAAAGAGAACTACAAAGGATGGCTCCACCTAGAAAAGATCTTGAACCCACACCCATCTAAGTCTCTTTACGGTGTTAATTTTCCACCATTTGACCAAGCAACCAAACCACATGCCAAGTAAATTTCCATGGTGGCAGGGTACAGAACTCTGTGAAGGAAGCATGTCAGAAATGTGGATGTACCGATTTTTGTTTGTACTGGCATAGCATGTTCATTTCAGGTTTCAACCACTGCTCCGTAATTTCAAGCATGCACAAACTATGTCATCTTCTTGACTTGCTGGGACTTGGCAGGCTCAGCTTTTGTTTGTGTCATATTATCTGTTTATTTATAGCACTTAGGTATTTCTTAAACACATCCAAAAATGAAAAAAAATTAATTTTAGATGACAACAAAGGCTGTGGGCAGGAAGGGGAGAAGGAGGCTCATTCTCATAATGTTCATTAGAGCTATTTGGAATGAATGATTGACAAAGAAAATTAATCTGATGGTGGGTGCAGGCTCTCCACTTGGTTTATGTGAGAAATAACACTTAGCAGACCTGTCTTGGGCACTTTCAGAACACACACATTTCTTGGAAATATGCTGCTCTGCTGAAACACCCTGTTTCTCAGGACTGCTACGATATTGATAAGAGGATTTTTGAGATCTAGGGCTGTCTCACTGTTCATTTGTAGAGGAGGTGAAATTAAAAGGTACCCCTTTAGTCAAATGACAGTCATTAGGCAATCCCATTGTTGGATCATGCTCAGAAAGACTTTTTTTCACTTAGAATGAAACAAATCAAACCTCAAACCTGAAGAGCCACTGCAAAATAGAACTGATGATTTCTGATCATCACTGTGAGAGGTCCTAGACCCTTACTGCTGAAGGAAGTATAAAGAACATTTCTCTGAAAAATAAATTTCGTTTTCTCAGTAGCTTTGACTTGCATTGTTCAAGTATTTTAAAGGGCTTGGGTTTAGTGATAAAATAAATCTGCATCTTTTCTTATTTATTTTGTCTGCGATATCTGTATGCAAATTATTCTCTTCAGTTAATGAATATTTCAATAGGAACACACTATTAGGCTCAGTACTGAGGCTGTAAAATGTCTCAATAACTTTTGAAACCTGTTATAATGATCAGTTTGTGGCTCTAGCTCAGTGACAGCAGTGGTTCTGCTCCTGATTTACCTAGGTTTGAGAGAGATTATGAACAAGTTGTCCAAAACCAATTTTTGTAAGTGAAATAAAAAAAAAAACACTTGGGGGATGAAGCTCAGAAATTTTAAATGTTGTTCCTCTTTAAGTATCTGGAAAACAGATGAATATGGGAAGGCAGAATAACAGTGAGAAAAGTGAATCCTGGTATTTCCTGAAGCTCCAACACTGTTCACCTGCTATCTCCTCTGTCCTGCATTTCTGTTGCTAGAAATGTAGGCTTGTATCCTTGGTTTTACAGGTCATCACCTCTGTGTCCTTGCTTGCCTGCAAACCTGTACCAGCTAAAGCCAAAAAATATGTTTGGCAAACTGTCCCACCCCTGGAAGTAGGAAACATCCAGTGCTTAGGCCAAAAAATAAGGCATGGAGCAGGCACTGGGGAATGCCACCCTTTTTGCATTTGTCCAAACTTACTGCAGTCTGTGGTTTAGGCTCTTCCTGAGTCAGAGGGTCACCAAATGGTAGATGTATGCCTGCTTCTGACTGATTTTTTTGCATAGATATGTCTGATTACTTTCTAAACCCATTCGTAATTTTGGTCTGCTGTGGCAATGAGACCCACAGCTTATTAATGACTGGAGTATTGCATCCAGCTGTGGAGTCCTCGGTACAGGAAAAACATGGATCTGATAGAGCAGGTCCAGAGGAGGGATGATGAAAGGGCTAGAGCACCTGTCCTATAAAGAAAAGCTGAGAGAGTCGGGGTTGTTCAGTCTGGAGAAGGCTCCAGAGAGACCTTATTGACGCCTTTCAGTACTTAAAGGGGGCTCATAAAAAGGATGGGGACAGACTTTTTAGTAGGGCTTGCTGCAACAGGACAAGGGGTAATGGTTTTAAACTAAAACAGGATAGATTCACGCTACATATGAGGAAGGAACATTTTATGATGAGACTGGTGAAACACTGGAACAGGTTGCCCAGAAAGGTGGTAGATGCTCCATTCCTGGACACACTGGAGTTCAGTCTGTATGGAACTGTAAGCTCAACCATCAGCCTGATCTAGCTGAAGATGCCCCTGGCCATGGCAGAGGTCTTGGACTAGATGACCTTATAAGATCCCTTCCAACCCAAACTGTTCTATGGTTCAGCAGTGGCTCTCGAACCACTTGCAGCTGGCTGTAGACTGAGAGAATGGAATTGGGTGGGCTGTCTTACTAACTTGCAGTCATGCTGTATATGAAACACTAGCATACTGACAGACTTCTGAATTACATCCATCTGGTTATTTAAGTCAGTAATTGTGTAGGTATGAGAACAGGTCCAGACTGGCTGCTTGTGGATGTGAGGTGAGGAGGGCAAGTTTCTGTTGTTTTCAAAATGGGCCAGGGCCCCAACACAGTATTTCCCAGGGAGTCTGAGGCTCTGTGAGTATTAGAGGAAGATATCAAATTGCCTTTTTACTTCAAAGGTATAAGCTGAGACCACTGGGGATTAAATACTTTGACAAATGTTGTTTGGAATGAGTTTTGTTTGTGTAGATAAAGTGTGGTAATTTATAAATAAATTATCAAATCAGTTTACTTTATTTTGTAATCCTGATGACAAGCTTTCTTCTCTTTGTGTTAATTTCCGTGGTAAAACAACTTTGGTTTTCATTGCAAGACTGCTATTTGACCAACAATGCTAAGGTCAAGTATTGTTCAGGAAATGGCTTCTGAGTTTGCTTCCCTTCTGTTGTCTGTCAGTTGTTGTAATTCTTTACTATGAATTAACGCCTAACAATCTCTCTAAATTAAGAGCTTCTTCTTTAGAATGAGCAGTGACTGAATCTACTACACATCCCTTATGCTCTGGAAAAAAGGAGGAGAGAAGAAGCACTTGCAGAGTAGAATAGAGCTCTGTACATTGTAAAGAAGTTATTGCCCTTCTTTATTACCAGAGCATTATCCAATTGAAGTACCCTTTGCAAAACAGTTTATTCAACTGTGCGCATATAAAGTACTTGTTTAGCTAAAATGTCATATCTTCTCTATTGCCACTTTTGTACTAATGCAATAGGAAGGCTCATCCAATGACCTTGAGTCACTCTCTTCCTGTTTCTTCACATAAAATATTTATACTCTCTATAAATATAATGAGTCTTAATTGATCTTTCAGCACATATTATTATATTATACTGTAAGCATTATCCCATATTTGTTTATTCCAGATATTATAGTGCAGATATTTTTATCACCCATAATTCAATCATTAAAAAGTAAAGTACACTTCCAGTTGGGCTTTGTTTTTCATTTTGATTGATTTGATGCACCTGAAGTTTACACAAAAACCTGTGATGCATAATTATGGTGTTTGAAATTTGAATAGTTGGTCACCTTGGGACTGAAAAGTGTCCTAATTTCACAAAAACAGCTAAAGGATTTCAACATCTTCTCCAAAAACATGTTCCAAGATTTATCTAAATTTGTTCTCTTCCATGAGCCAGTGCCTTGGTGTGAATCTAGTTCTCAGCAGGTGGAAGGACATGAATGGGATGTTTCCATTAAATAAGTTTTTCCCCCAAAACAATTCACATCCTATTAATTTTTGTATAAACTTCATCCTGGGATGTTGGTTTCCTTACCTTTACCTGATTAGAAAATATTTCTGTCTCTCAGTGGATCTAAATTTCACACTGCGTGGATAATTATATACTGTATTTTATTTCGTCAGAAGTGATATGTGAAATCTGAAGTCAGACCTGTTCTGAATATGAGAGAGTCTCTAAAAGAGTTATTCAAAGTAATTCAGATCCAGAATTTGTTTCAATTTTTTTCGTTTAACCCTAGCTTTTAGCTGATCCCCACACAGACATTTGCTCACTCCCCACTGGTGGGATGGGGGAGAGAATTGGAAGGGTAAAAGTGAAAAACTTGTGGGTTGAGATAAAGACAGTGTAATAGGGAAAGCAAAAGCAGTGCACGCAAGCCAAGCAAAACAAGGAATTCATTCAGTGCTTCCCACGGGCAGACAGGTGCTCAGCCATCTCCAGGAGAGCAGGGCCCCATCTCACGCAGCATTACTGGGAGAGACAAAGGCCATCACTTTGAGCATCCCCTTTTTCCTTCTCCTTCCTCTAGCTTTATATGCTGAGAAATGTGCCATACAGTATGAGATATTCCTGTGGCCAGTTGGGGTCAACTGTCCCAGCTATGCCCCCTCAGCACTGCTTGTGCATCCACAGCCTCCTTATTGCTGGGTTGGGACGAGGAGCAGAAAAGGTCCAAGTGTTGTTCAGCAACAGCCAAAGTATCCCTGTGTTATCAACATTGCTTTCAACACAAATCCAGACACAGCCACATGCTAGCTATTGTGAAGAAAATGAACTCAGTGAAAACCAGCACACAGATCTATCTTGTAACCTGGGGACACTGTCTTTGATTGGGATGGAACAACATTCCTCTACTACTGTAACTCATTACATCCTTTTCTGAATTCACATGTCTTATAACTCATTCCCTGTAGTCCTTTATAATGTGTTTGTAGGAACAGTTTTATCTTTAGTAGATCATGTTTTTCCAGCTGCTCTGGGAAGTAATCTATGGAAAAGTGTTATACATATCAAATGATGGGGCTTTTATCAGAGCATAATCTTTCTGCACAGGCCTTTGCATTTTAAAAACAAATCAATTACTATGATGTCAGCATGTTTATCATTTCAGTCCTGGGAACATTTTCTTGGCGTCAAGGTTTGATCTACTAGGTGTGTCTAATTCTTATAAAGCCACAGCTGTGTGAATTGGATTTCCTAGGAAAATCTGCCATATCTCTGGATTTCAATGGAATACGTCTGTCTCATTTCTCACCTTTGAATTGTTCTGAAGCCCAGAGCATTTTTATAATTGAATTATAAGTTTCACACAAGAATGTGTGAAGCAACACTTCCTACAATCTCAAAGACAAAATTTTTGCCTTTTGGATTCTAGCAGAAGAACAAAGTTCAAAATTTGTCTTATTATTTAAGCCCTGGAGCATGTTTATAGAATACATTAAAGAAAAAACAAAACAAACAAACAACAACAACAAAAACCACAAACAAACAAACAAAAACAAAACCCAAAAGCCAAACCAACAAAATACCCAACAATAAAAAACTCCCAATCCCCTTCTTTTCCTGTTTTGCATATAAAGGGATAATTTTACCTTTAGATACTTAGATATGAGTGTTAAAGTGAAAGACAGCACTGCAAACTCAATGTTTTGTTGTCATTTGGAGTTTTACTTAGGTGTTACTTGGGGGTGGGGTAGTTGTCATAGAGGAATCTACTGTTCTCAGAAACTGCTATTTCCAGCTGTATTTTTAATGTTCCAAGCCTTGATCCCATCTTGATAATAAGCTGCCATTTTTAGATTACAACAATATGCACATAGCCACTCGTGCTTTTTATAAAAGCAATACCTGTCTGCATTACATAAGTATTGAGTATTTGAAGCATCTTTATTTCGGTAAGGTTTCAGTGTATAACATCCAACATTATTTTGATTTTCAGGACAAAATGCCAGGTAGTTTCATCTAGACCAATAGGCCTTCCAATTACGAGGAGCAGTGTGAGAATCCTTTGTGTAAATGACTTGAAGCCATCCTGAGGGATAACAGCCTACAACACGATCAGAAAGGCAGAGCTTTTTTCTACCCATTCTCGTGTATGATGGTGACAGAAGGAGGTTGGCTGTTGAAATTCTTCCATGAAACTTTTTAGCCCAGACTAAAGCATATTGGGCTGGCATGAGATAGAGTGAGGATCAGAGGATACGGGGGTGGATCTTTTTCTGGGATGCTGTTCTGCAGAATTAGATATGTTCCTCTCTACTGTAGCCAAATCTGCCTGTGTGTTTTTGGGTCTTTCTGTTCAGAGATTCTCCTTGCAGTTGTGAGAGGAGCAGTCTCACTGAGCTCCTGGATTTCTGCGGGTGTCTTGGTGCCCGTGTAAGCCAGAATCATCACCGACTTGGGTAGTTCAATCCAGCTAAGTAGCTTCTGCAGTGGAGGTGTCTAGTCAGAGATGATTAGTGACACGTTGGAAGGTTCAGAACCTCAGTCTAAGGCCAGTGACCACTCATGCAGACCTTGTCTCCTCATGAGATCCCTTTCCCCTCAGGTGGTCTGCTATCTGAGCTTTCCTACCATCAAGGTGTGACAAGAACATTTTGGTTGGCATTATTGTAGCTTGTCATAGGGCAAGCTAGCAGAAATTAATTTCCAGTTAATGAAACCAAGTTTAATGTAGCAGAATTTATTAATCTATGTAGTGGGAGATTTGAGATCTCTGTAGGATGTGGAACAAAATAACCAGCTTCTGCTCTCTGATTTGGATCTCTGAGGAGTTGAAGTTTCTCACTGCATCCCATAGGAACATTTTTAAATTTCCTTTCAGTTTTTCTTCTGGATACATACACCCATACATTGTGCTGGGGATCTTTCAGCAGAAACTTACGCTATATTACAGCAGCCAGCTATGTGAATCCTCTCACGTAGCCAAGCTCTTCATCAAATGGAGCAGTGTCATTTGCTCAAGAGCTAGGAGAGTGAGGAAGTGGTGTTTAGCCTGGTGGAAGGAGCACTGTGCTAGGGTGGCCATGGACTGCTTGTGAGCTGTTGTGGTGCCCTTCCTTTTGCTAGGCCAGAGCTGTCTGAGCCTGGAAGACTTGGGAAGTGAGCTCAGGTCTTAGATGCTTACCCAGCCTAGCCTGCACTGCAGTAGGAAATGTTGTCTGTTGTCAGTGATTCACCCCTGAAGGGTCCCCAAACCCTTTCCAGCCCTCTTGAACAGATAATATGTCCCTTGAGCTTCTGAGCCATTTTAGGTTTTAAGACATACAGACTGCCCCTGGCTTAGACCAGCCAGTGAGATCATTAGTAGGCACATCACTCACACCAAAGCTGAGAAGATTTCTATTATAGACTGCTCCAAGTGCTGCTCAGCCAATAGCGCTCTCTCTGTGTGGCTGAGGCATCAGGCCATTGTAAGGAGCAGCTTGTACCTCTTTTGTGACCTTGTTTCATGGCCCACAGTTATAAATGCACCTGAATACAATGAGGCTTCTGTATAAGGCGTGTTCTGGCTGGAGAAGGCGTTGCATTATCCTCCTGTTTCCGTTTGTCCTCAAATGGAGAGGAAGCCATCCATCTGGCTGCACTGACTTGTCACACAAAGTGTTTTCCAGTGAAGTGCATTCAGAGTACATAACTACATTTTAGTCTTCAAAGACTGTGTTTCATTCTTATTACAGGGACAGTAAAAACTGTATGAAATCAGCTGGTTAGGTAGAGATGAAGCTCCCTCCACTCCAGTAAAAATGCATCAGTTTAAGCAGAACTGTGAAGCTTTTAAGTTGGGAAAAAGGGTGAAAAAAACCATGTCAGCTGGGCTGCCATTGATTCCCAAGAGGATGCTGACCTCACCTTTGTGCTTGTGCTGCTGCTGGCCTGTATTATTCACTAGTCCACAGTTCCCAAGAAAGAAGCCCTCTGAGCATCAAACCAGTAGCATGGAAAATCCATGAGCTTTAGAATATAAAGCTTGCCAAAAAATTGAGGAAGAGACCAGCTGTGCCCAGGATAAAACTCATTGGTCAGTTAAGGTGGCCTGTGCTTGAATCCTAGCTGCACTGCTCCTGTGGCTTCTCAGGTCAGTGGACCTGCAGCAGAGATGAACCCACCCTGCTATTTGTTGTGTGTTATCCCCACTACCATTTGAAAGCTCCAGGAAAAAAAAGAAAACAAACACAAACTATGATTTACATGCTGGCAACTCAGCCAGAGACTATTATTTAAACTGTGATAGGAAGAACACTTAATATAGGAAGTTTAATGAGGTTGGATGCAGGACAGAAAAGAACATTAGAGATACTGTCTTTTAAGATGCTTTGCATTCTCTCTACCCTTTATTTTCCTTTGATTGTAGCAGGAGTCATGCAGCTAAATCTTTCCACAGTGCTTTATAAAGTTACTCTACTGGATTTAGACTGAGTCTTCCATGGCTTTTCTGATATTAGCTGGCACTGATCCTAAACTTTTTTTTTCTGCAGGAAGCTTCCATCACCTTCTTCTGGGTGTTTGTTTTCTATATGTGTGTGGGTTTTTTTAATTTTTGCGTTGATGCTGTAGTGATTAGTATCTTGGTAAAAGCCTTCCTTGACTGACTTTTTCTAATATTGTTGGCTATTGTTGCCTCTTTAATCTGTTCAGTTCGCGTCTGCAAATCCAGGAGAGATTTCCAGCTTCACTTTGTCTTCTTATAGAAGGCAGATTAGTATTAGATTATAGAGCTGTTGATAGAGCAGGTCAGGAATCACTACAGAAAAACACAAAGGAGTAGGAAAGGAAACCAGGCAGTGTTATTTAGACATTAAAAACTTAGAATACACTGGATGATGCTAGAAGCATAAGAAAATCAAGCTCACATTTAACAGGAAATATGTATTGTACATATTTCCAGAGCAGAGGATCCTACAGTTCTGGTCAGAGCAATGAGAAATTCTGCAATCTCTTTAACTATTTTATTGACAGGCTAAGAGATGGAGGGGAGGCAGGTATGAGGGGATTTCTAGCTGTTTCCATTTTTTTCTTTCTTATTTTCCTAATTACCATAGGAATTAGGATCTGCAGTTACTGCTTTTATCTCATACTGATGTTAATAATACATTTAAAAATTAAGAGTCTTCTGCTGATGCTCTCTTTCTTAAAGGTAACTGCATTTAAGTCTTGTGAGTATGTCAAAATAGCTCCCAGTATAATTTAGTAATCTAAATAGATAAAGCCATCCTTTATCTATAGGAATAAATGTCAGGGCTCACATGCCTGGATTAGCACTTGCTGGTGACATGGACACTACAGTAATCATCCTAGAAATAACCTGACATCTCTGGAATAACTGGTAAACTCTTAGCTGTTTATATTTTCCTGAAATAAGGTTTGGTAATAAGCAGAACATGTAAGAGGACACAGCTGATAGCAGTCTGATTTGGCAGTAGATGTAGCCAGCTAATTAGAGAAACAAGTTAATGGTGTTGGTTATAGCAGGCTGGGACAAGACTGGAAAACTAATAGTGACACTTCATATGTTTTGACTTACAGGCAACAGGTTGGAGACAGAGTTGAAAACACATTGTTTAAAGTTGCTTGATGGCAATCAGTTTTTTAATGCTCCTGTGAAGCAAAATAAATTTTAAATAAATCAGGGTAAAGGAGACATTTGTTTCATTTTATATAAAATTAAGTAAATGCTACACTCAGAGCAAGAGTTAGAGAAGTTCAACTTCTAGCACAGGGAGCGTTAATATGAGACCTTGAGTGATGGCTGTCTCCTGGTCAAGTGTCATGAAATAAAGGTATCTTCAGTACATCCCAGCAGAGACAAATACTTCTGCACGTGAGTTGAATGTCTTGCTTTCTGCATTACCATATCCAAACTTGCATTTATGTATCTAAATCCCTAGTGACTCTTAATTTAGGATCCTAAAAAAGAGGTAGGCACCTGCCAAGTTTCAGGTCTGGGCTCACTGTGATCTCTCCACACTCAGCACCAATGTTTACCTGAAATAGAGAATGGATATAGAAAAGGGAGGGTACATATATTGTACACATGTATGTACACACATGTGATCAGCCCACTTTACTTCAGGCCTCAGCTGAGGCACCTTTCTATCTCTATGTTTCAGCAACTAAGCTTTTATTCACAGGGACAAATTCACAGCATCAGTAAATAGTTTTAGTGAGGCAGGTAGAAGAGTGAGGGAGGACACAGGGAGCCATCAAAAGAGAGAAGAGGATCTGGCAGTTACTGTCATTGCAATGGCAGGCCGAGAGGAAGACATGTCTAACCACAGAGCAAAGCTCAAGCCAACTGTCTTGCTCTTGACTGACTGTTACAGTGGAGGAAGACCCAACAATAAATGATGTCATCATAAAATTTTCTTCAGAACAGTTTCAGGAAGACTTGGAGGCAAATATTGAAAAAGAGAATGGCAGGTGCCTTTGTGGAAGTAAACAAATGATTTTTGTTTTGCTGGGTTTTTTGCCTTATAGTAGTTCCATTTTTGCTTGGCACAGGAGCGTAAATGTTGATGTATTGGGCTTGATCAAAGGCCTGTCATATCCAGCATCCCTTCTCTGCTGACAGTGGTCAGTATATGCTCGGCATCTGCAAAAGGCACATACAGAGAAAACTGTCCCCTGATGCATTCTTATAGCTTCCAGCAGCCAGGGGCTCAGATTCTTTCTCAGCCTTCTTGGCCTCCACAGGCATTTGATTGACTGTTTGCAGTGTTTTGGTCCAGAGTTTGCTTCCTTGAGGGAAAAATTTGGGGGCCCCTTTGTTCCAATGGGCATTTTCTTTTGTTTCATAATAACAGGGGAAATAACCTGGGGTCTCAGCTTCTGCCCAGGTGTCTTGCCAGTTGAAATCTCAGTTTGCTTGCCATTTTCAGTTGTGCAGATGGTTTGATGATGGATATGTGGGGAAGTTCAAACTTGGTTTGTATAGTATGGTAAAAAAAATGGAGTCTATTCCACATGGACTACGTCATTACCACTCACTATAGTTATTGATAAATTGAAGAAACAACTGGTTAAAACTTGCACTGATGTCTATGTTAAGCCTTCCGATCAACTTTTGACACATCGTTTTTTGTAACATTTTGAAGCTGAATATCATGAGTAGACTTCTTGAATAAATGAAGGTAAATTATAAATGGATCTGAATATATTTGTATGCATGCATGCATATGCATATCTGTAAAGAGACAGAGAATGTACTCTTCTAGCATGGAAGTTTTAGTATTTTAATATTCAGAAGCAGTGTAAAAATGAACAAGACCTAGTTTGGGGTTTGGGATTTCAACCTAACTGAAGTATCATCCTTTTCTTTTTTAAGAATCGTGGATGTGTGACCTGCAGTACAGTAGCAGCTAAGTTTGACTGGTTAGAAATCATTAGCTATGTTACTTCTGTAATTATTGACATGAAAAAACATATTATTTACCCTGCAGTATCACAATGGTTTCCTCAAGAAAAATTGTAGTATTATTTTACTTAAAATAAAGTACCAGTCTTCCCTTTTTGTTTGTGATCCTCTATAGCAGTCCCTATCAGTTTGAGACGAATGGGATGGCATCTGTACAAACTGAAACAGGAGTACATCCTTTGCCATCATTTGTCTCCCTAGGACTGGCCTCCATTCAGCAGGCTCAGTATTCTATGATTTAATGCGAAAGCTGTACAAGTTGGCCAGATCCTGAAGCCTTGTTGGTTTCTCAGGCATTATTAATAGCTTTCTTTGTAGGTTCTTAGCCACATGACTTGCTTTTAATGAACTTCAGATACCCACTCTGCTCATGTCAGTCTCCCTGGCTAAAGAAATACTAGAATTTCAACTACAGAGAATCTTCCAGGAAAAAAGGAATGAAACTGAAGGAGGTTTTTAAAAACACTCTGAAGAAAGTAGATTGATGAATTTGGCACTGGGGAACAAAAGGAGGACCTTGAAATATTACTGTTACACATTAGCCCTAGGGCTATGTTCTAGGGTATGCAAAGCTTAAAGCTGCAGACATTTATTTCAGCACTCATTACCATCGTAAGAGTTCACTAAATGGTCAAAAAGACTCTGAGGAAAAACTGTTCTTAAAAATAGAACCCCTGTACATTTTTTCCATCAGGCAAAGAAGACATCTTTCTAGCCATAGACATGACTGCGTCTGTCAGTCTTGCAGGTATAGCACTGACAATGCCACTTTACCATTCATATTCAGGGTCACAGATCTCCTTGACCAGAGACATTCATATTCATATTCACATATCTACAGAATTAGGCTTAAAAGTGCGTGAGTGAGGCTGAATTTCAGATGTTGTGTAATTTACCAAGAATGGTACCTTTTGGTGCCTCGCATGTGCAGCTGTAATTCACAATGCTTAATTTGACTTCAGGTATTATTTGAGTTGAGCCAAAAGGATTGTCTAACAATAAATAGTTTGGCTACTTGGGAGTCAGTCACCATTGAAACTGGATAAATTTCCTTCAGTGTGTTGCTCAGAGATTGTCTGGATGTTATCTGTTATTATGAAGGCCATCTTTGGTGACCATCTTTGTAAAGAAAAGGACTGTGAAAACAGTGTCTGTAGTTTTCTTGGTAGTTTAAATAGTGTCACTTGCTGTGCTTTACGTGCCTCTTTTTTTCAGCATTATCTAATTAGTTGCTTTATTAGGTGATTTTGGAAATTCTTGAAAAGCTCTGTCATCTCCATGCCATTATTGAGGAGTATGAAGTTTACAGGGGCGTCGCATTTGGGCTAAGGAAGTCTCCAGATTCAGACAGACAGAGGGCAAGAACTCCTGTGAGAGCTGGAAGAGTCTCTGAGCCTCATCTTTCCCACATTTTCATGGTCTTGATGTTGATTCCTTCTTTGTCAATATCCAGCTCCCGCTAGTTCTGTCCTGGGACATATAAAGCTGAGAGCAGCCTTGCCTGGTGGAGCTGCCATGGCCTGTGACACTCTGCTGGGCCACGTGCAAGTACTGGGCTGGCAAACTCCAGGCTAGTCTGTTCTACACCAGCACTGACCCTCTCTTGACATATCTGCCTCTCTCCCTCCATCTCTCTGGTCAAGTGTTTAGCCATAATTTCTGCTGCTTCTCTCCTCATATAATGCATTTACCTCTTCTGCAGATGATCTCAGTCTTGTTCGTTTTTTACTCTATTAAAAGTGAAATGGCTAAAATAATTTTCTCTGAATGTGACTTTCACTTAGTCATTACTCTTTGAATTGGCATCTTCTAGATAAGATTTCAGGTTAGACTCCTCACTTCCAAGGTCTCTGCCCAGTCTCAGCTTTCATTACCCATCTCTCTCCTACTCCACCGTTCTTCTGACTGTTTCAATCTAGCTCTGGTCATGTCTTCCCCCATGAAGTACTACACTATCAGCAATTAAATGCAATGAAGCCATGTTTTCCCTGCCATTCACTGAATCTCAAGATCTAGCATTTGATCTGCCAAGAGTTTGCTGTAACTCAGCTAGGTGAGAGAAAGAAATCTGCTTTTGCTAGTCCTCACAGGCAGTGGCAGAACTGACAGGCCATTAAGCTCAGCTCTTTTCAGGAGTTAATGTCTTTGATCACTCCCTCGTGGCTACCATCCAGAGTAAAACTGATAGATTCTTTGAAAAACACAGAGCAGAAAATCTGGCTACGGTTTGCCCAATTTAATCCAAAGCACTAGGACTATGACGGGACCACAACTCTACTAAAAAGAAAGGAAAATTACTGCAACATATGATAAGGTTTACAGAGTGGGAGAAAATGTAGGAGGAAGCATGGAAATAGGCCAGTAATTTACACATCCGTATTTCCCGTGAGAGATGAGACACAGAAAATTGTTTAAAGTAATCTATAATTTTTTACTTCTCAGACTTCTTATGCACCTCTCCTTCTTCTATTTTTAATGGCTTGTTTCAGGGTTTAATCTCTATTAGGGTGCAATTGAGGATCTCTCCATTTATTGCTCTTTTCACTCATGACTACAAGCAGTGGAGGAACACCTTGGAAAAGTCCATACCAAGTGGTATTGGTATTGTGCAGTAAGTGGTAGGTGGTAAAACATAGGGTTATACTCTTCAAAAAATAAATCTGTGCCATAAACATATACATAAAATTAGTGATGGCCTGTTGTCCTGCAGGAAAAAAGCTTTGTTCAAAACTGGTCATAAACAGCCTACAAAAGAAGTGCCTTTGCACGCATATGTGTGCATGTATGCGTGTCTCTGTGTCCAAATATACCTTTAATCACTGAGCTGCTCATTGTGTTTACCATGAAAGAGCCCAAGCTCATTATTTAATTAAAATACCTTTTTCTTCCTCCATCAAAACCACATGGATCTTATTTGCATGAGGCTTTTTACTCCCCACCCTGGATGTTTCTGTTAAGAGTAGCTGTGGAAAAGAATTTCTGTCATTTTGTATTGATGACCAAAGGGTTAGCAGTAGGGGAAGAAAGGGGGGGGAATTATCTTGGTAGGCTTACACTAGTCAGTTGACATAACAGCTACTTGGGTGGTATAAGGTTTCTGGGATGTATATGACTGTTTAATGCTTTCTCTTGCCAAAACATCTGGAATCAAAAATGCAGTTGTTAGACAGCCACACATGTTAACAAAACAACCGGACAGAGAAAACAGGCTGAAGGGAAAAAAAAGGCTATGATAAGGCATCGTTATTACCACTAGGAAATTAGACATTTAAGGTTGTACTTCAAAGCAAATATTTTTATTATAGCATACTTGAATGATTTGATTTATTGTGCATCAGCGCAAGACTGTAGCAGATCCCCCCGCCTAACAGGGAAAAATACATTCATTGTCCAAGAAAGCTGTATGCTAAGTGATTTCAAAAGCAGCGTGCAGATAAGAAGAGAATCTTGTTCCTCCCTGCAGCACCTCTCATTACACACACAAAGCGCTGGGAGAGGCTGCTTTTAGGACCACAAAGTATGATTTCTGCTGATACTATAACATTTTGGACTTGAAAGCAAGTAAAAGATATCATAGTTTTCACTGCAGGGCTATAAAAAAGAATGCAAAAGGTAATGTCTCTGGCATCCACAGGGGTGATTTTACCCAAGGAGGTAAGCAGAAAAGGTGGCTTTCTCTCCCATTAGCACTGACCCATACTGTATGTAGATGGATAATCACAGAGCCAGCCTACACCGCACCATAGCAGACTGGCTCTGTGAGGACCCCAACGCATATTCTGCATCCAGTCAGCCCTGGCACTCCTAAAATGACTGGCAAACTCAGCGACTGTGCTTCACACAGAGCTTCCATCTCCAAACCTTTGCTGAAATGAGGGAAATTGCAGAGAGTGGGCTTCGAGGAGATGGAGCTCTAGAATCTTTCCTTCACTGCTTTCAAAATCTCATCACTTGGCAAATTTAATGCTTTAAGTGTAATCTTAAAAAATGTTTGGAAAATGTTCTTAAACATGTTTCTGAATCCCTTTGTATAGTGGAAACATTTTAATAAGATTAAATGTGGGGAAAGCTGGCACAAAAACTGTTTGAACAAGTGTGCTTATGATTTCTTTTCCTAAGGTAAGTACACGTAAGATTAGGAGACTTAACAACTGTGCTGGTGAGTTCTGGGTGTTGTTTGTTTGAGAATATAAATGTGCTGCTTGCAAAGCCAGAGACTTTGGAAGATTGAAAAACTGGGATCTGAGATAAAATGAACTGAGGGAAATTTAAAAAAATTCAGTGGTGCTGTAGAGGAAACCTGCAGAGAACATTTTCTGAAGGCTAGCGCAGGAGAGCTGGGATGCTCTGCTTCATTCTTTCCTTCCGCTCTGACACCCTCTGACCTTTGGATGAATCAATTAGCTTCTCTCTACTTCACTTAACATTTTTTAAAAGGTGACTTCCTGCTTCACAGCAGGGACAGAAGAGAAAAGGAGGTGGAAAATGAGCTTTAATTATTTTTGAAAGAAACAAAAACAGATCCTTGCAGAAAAGTGTCTTTGTTTGAAAAATATTATTGTAACACCAGAGAAAATGAAAGATATCTTAGAATATTAATTTTTTTATCCCAAATTAGAATAAAGAAAAAAAGCCCCTTTCTCCAAACCCTGCCCAGAAAGACGTTCCTCTGCATATGCTTCTACCTCTGCAGAGAGGGTGAGAGAGCAAACAGCTCTTGAAAGTTTAGCCCGGCTGGTGCTCGTAGTGCTCAGGGAGACTCAGAGACTACTTCAACAGCCCTGGTGAGAGAGAGCCTGTCCCGGAAGAAAGAACAGAGAGGTCCACACTTCAAAACACACAGAGCTGGCAGGACAAAGACAAGTGCTTTTTTTTTTTCGAAAGCTAGAAATTTCTTCAACTTCCACATTGTCAGAAGTATCAAAAGGTCACTAGCATATCTCATGTTACTGGGGAGGGATAGATGGGGACTGATCAGCTTTGGGGTGGTATGTTTATAAAATCTGACCTTCAGTTTCAAAAATCAAAGGCATTCCTCTCAGTCCATGCATCAGAGAGAGATTTCCTTGGAGTCAAAAGTTTCATCCTATGCCAAGAGGACCTGTGAGGGACTGTTTTATTGCGAGGAGGACGGGGAGAAAAAGCAGGTGATTTATTTAAGTATCAGGCAGTCAGTCTCCCAGAAGAGAGAGCCTATCTTAGCCTCCACATTCTCAGCTAATGAATGAGCCTGGGAAACTGGAGCAAGATCAAAGTTTCTTTACAACAAAATTGCTGACATTCCTGAAATAGCTGAGTTCCTCTATTCACACTAAGTATGAATCAAGTTCACTGACACACAAAGCACTCACAATGGGACCATCAGCTGCATTGTTACCTTGACTCTCAGCTTATCGACCTGCCTGACCTCTGCCTAAAGCAGTTAAGAAATTACTGGTCCTTCACCCATTGTTCTCTTCCACATGAAGATGTCAAAGTTCAAGATGTGTAGCCACAAAAAAAGGAGAAAATTTCAAAATGCCATCTTAAGAATACAGGGTACAATGTTTAGGTTGCTGTAGCATGACAGGGTAAATGATCTTAAAAGAAAAAGCCACGGAAGACTTCCAAATTTAATGTGTTCTCCAGCACAGGTGGGCCATCAAAGTGAGGTGAATTTCTGAAAGGGATTGATATGAATCTTAAATCCATTTCATGTAAGAAGCTGAAAGGTGATACATGACCCCCTTTGAAAGAGGAAACTATCCCAGGTCCCAGTCAGTGGTCCTATAGCCTGACATGTTAATGGGGTTCAACCTAAAATCTAGGTGAATGGATCCAAGATCAGACTAAGGCTTTAAAACATGTCACACATGTAAAACAGTAAAAGAGATATGGCCAACTATAGGATATTTGCATAATTCCTTCTATTGCTTTTTGAAAATAATTCTGAAAAGTATATTCTATTTAAAAGTAATCAAAGTATAACTTTGAGTGTTGATAATAAACATTCGAATTTCCTGATGTTTAGGGATTATGAAAGTTTTGCAAAACAGAAATAGAGAAAAATTGCACCTAACTGAAGGGCTTTCCAGTGTGCTGATAGTCTGGGAATATGAACATGAGCTAGTCCATCCCAGGGCGGCAAGGCCTGCTGGATAGCACACTTGGTTGATATTAGGACTTTATCCAACAATGCTGCATGCCTTAATGACTCAGAAAATTAGCAATTAATTTTAATAGGTCTCCTGAGAGTGGTAGCAGCAACACAACTGGCCCAATTCTCTTCTAGATCTCAGAGGCAGTGTATGTGAGCAGGACTCACCTATGTGAGCTGCTGAAGAACTTCCTCCCCAGCATGCCTGATTCCTCCTCAATAGGGAGAACAAAGCTTTGTAAATTCAATCTGAGCAAATTTACCTCCAGCTCACAGCTGACTTATTATCTATATGTAAAAACAACTATTTTAATTAAACAGGTGTTAAGGTGCTTAGTATTTTCAAGGGATATGTTCTCATTAGAAAAAATTCCACACTGCAAATCTGCTTCAGGAACAAACTCATAAATTTGGACCTCAGAAGTTGTGATTAGTCTCATAAGTGCTCTCTCAGTCTGCCTCCTGTTTACCTTTCTCTTTGCACTTGTCACACAAGGAAAGTTAAACTGCATTAAAAGCATCTTGCCATGTCACTTTGTCAGTCCAAATCCAACTGAACAAAGAGGCAACTTTCCTTTTATTCCCAGTCATTGCTCACAGGCAATTTCTTCCAAGACCTTTGCAGAGCATTGTGGATGGGAGACCTTTCTTACATTCAGTCATGCTCTATGCAGTGTGCAACTATTTCAGAAGTTCTGTTGAGTTTGTAACTCATTAAATCTCCAGAGGTTAATGGAGTGGCTTTCAGTGTGTGGTGCTCTGCGTTTCTACAGGCATAAATAACAGTCTTATCACTAACACCCTGTACCTGGCCTCAGACTTCATTGTTAGGAAGTATTACTTATCTGCTGCACTCCAAAGTCTGGTAAATGTAACCCACATTGTTTGTTCCACATCGTGGCAGGTTTCTTAATGCTGAGACTGAGTGCTGTGGAAAATCTACTGTTACAGGTTTTACTTGTGTTCCTATAATAGCACTTTGTGGCACAGCTAATGTAGATAATGATGGTGTTAGCTTTCATCCTTTTATCATTATCCTAGGATGACTTTACATATCTCCTATTGCCATGGGCAGCAAGGCATATCCCAGGACAGTTAGAAAAACACTAATTAGTGCCTTAAGTGACTTGAAGGTGGCTGTGAGGTGTACCTTTGAGAGACTGAAATCTCACTCTGCAAAAGACCCACAAGAGGTATTCTGAACTTGCCTTGAAAGAAATTTATCTGCTGCGTGCTGCACAGCATCTGCATGAACCATGGTCCTGAGCCCTGTCTGGCAAGGGTACAGATGCTGGCAGGGCAGATCATGCACTTGGTGAATTACTCACTTCTACACAGCGTATTCATGAGCAATGGTGCAGAGGTACTGGCCTCCTTGTTGGCTGTACCTGCAATATTGGCCTCCTGAGATTCATCTCTTTAGAGGAAATGCCTGAGTCTTGGCACTGATAGAGGTGGCTGCAAGGGGAGTTAATGACAGGCAGTTACTGCTCACTGATCTGTTGTCATAGCAGTGAAGCTAATATAATGCTCATTTTTTCTCTTCTCCTTGCACTCTTGATCAATAACTTGTGCAGCCTAGGGGATTTTAGGGGTGATAAATCCCTTCCTGCCATGTGCCTTGCCACACTAACGCATGGACACAGGGATGCCTCGGAGCTAGTAGTTAGTGGTGTCAGACTTTGCTGTGTCACATTAAATTTCTCACTTTGGAAAGGGTTTTGGTCCTGAGCTGTATTGAGCAGTTGAGATGATGAAGAAGTTGGGGGTTATTTATGGCAAGGTCCTACAGAAGGCATCAAAAATACATACTATGAAAATATTTCCTGTTTGCTGTGTCTTTTCTGTGAGTATCCTCTTAAGGAATAGGGTCCTCATACTTTTCTCCGTACAGTAGCCAGCCCAAAGACATACTAATCATGAGACCTCTGTGTGAGCCTGTCCTATAAACATAGAAGCAAGAGTCTGGGAAATACGAGGAAGGTGATATTTGTAAATCACACATGCTGCTTTCTAGGTAGGCGCCAACATTTTTACATGCCCTGAGTGTTACAATGGTGATTTCATAAGTCATTATCTTGAAGACCTGATGCATGAATAGTAAAAGGAAATTTGTTATCAAAGCAGCAAGACTTTTAAAATCTTTGGTGCTAGAAGGAAATTCCCAGCCTGTGAAATCTGAGCAGGATAGACAGCAATTTCCAATTTAGAGAGCTAGGTGACACTAATTCTTTCAGCAAAGAATAATTTTCTTCCCAGCAATTGATACAAGTCAGAAAGATATGTTCTGTGGCAGCTATGGTATGTTACTCCATTATCACAAGAATTTCCTACAATGAAGTATGTAGTGGTGGGATGCAGATGGGTCTGTTTGGGAATAGTCTTTATGAGAAGGCTTGTGTTCAGATCCCAATCCAAACAGCCCCAGTGCCTGGGAGAGCATCTCAGTGCACTGCTGAATGGCACCTCACAGGCAGTACACAGGGTATAAGCAGACCAAAGGCTTTGTGTACTTCAACTAGGCATATTTGTTGGAGAAGAGTAATCTGAGATTCATAAGATGCTCTCTATGGGGTGTCATGCTGATCCTACATATAATGGCTTTAATGACTTTTGTGAGAGACTCCTTACAAGTGTCTTTTCTTATAATGGAAGCATCCGCTTTTGAAATGACAGCTATTTCCATAGAGTAACCCTCTACTGAGTCCTTCCCAAAGCCTCCCCAGCTGTGCAGTGCAAACACTGGTGTTCAGCAGCACTGATGGCCTCTGATGCCCCACTAGGCCTCCAAGTGAAGCATACCGCAATCACTCTCCCATGGCAAGATACAACATGGGATTTCAAGGGCTCCTCTATGGAAGAAAACATTTTTCAAGTGTTGAAAGACACTTGAGAGGATATGCAAAACAATCCTAGCACTGTCTTGAAATTCATATCCCACTGCATTGCATCAGTCTTTCAAAGAATGGTATCATTTTTACTTTTTCAGGTTGAAATAAATCAATGGTGTAACTCAGAGTCTGATCTAAAGCTCACTGCGGTGAAGACTATGTCACTCTTTTATAACCTCAGTAGGCTTTTTGCTCCTACTCAGATGCCATTGTCTCCTTATAGTGGCTCTGCATGTGTCTCAGAGTCAATTTGCTTTCACAGACCTTTGCATCAATCCATCTTCTGTCACAAACATGACTCTGCACTGGAAAAGGAGGATTACCTCTCTTTATATTCTGATTCCATTTTTTAACTTCTGTTTGAATCCCATGATTAGCTTTATGTAGGCAGACCTTTGCATCACTAATTCTACTGATGAAAAAATGGGATTTGCATGATAGGAAAATTATCAAGGCTTTTCATACACTTTCTATACTAGGTTCTACTAGCTAGGGCAAGCAGTGTGGACTTTGATACTGCAAACAATTTTGCAGGTGAATAATTCCACCTATATCCAAAGTTTAACTGATTTTAATGGTGGAACTGCTAGGTAAAGCCCTTCTACAAATGTTCTTCATAGACAGAGCTCCATGGGTCTTAACATGTGCTACGGAAAATTATTAGAGTCTTCCTTTAGCGACAAGTATGTAGAAATGCATCTTTTTTGTGCTCTTGTGTTTGCAGAGACTAGGGCCTCACTGTAATATAGTTTTTGAGTTTTTACATGAGCATTAGCATGCCAATGTCCAGAACAGAGATTTAGTAAATGTAACTTAGATGTAAATGTATCATTTTACATGTGAACTTCAGGGACAAACTGCTGCTTGCTCAGTGCTATTGAGATGCAAAGATGCAAGGAGATGGAGCAGCTGAGGCTGGAGCCCAGCCTGCCAGGAAGAGGGCGGTACTCTCTACCTGGGCTTGTACTGGAGTCAGTAGTAGTGTCTCCCTGGTGCTCTGCTTCAAGAACAGTGCACATCCAAGCATGGGATTATTGAACAGGACTGTGGAGATGATGTTGTTTTCTGTGGAACAGAAGGCTGTGTCAAATTCGGTGGCTTTGTTCATGAGACCACTGGAAATTTAGGAGTGGATCACAAAAGAAAATATCCCTTAAGGTCCAGCAGGCTAGCCTTGTGGAGAAAAATGTGGGAAAGTCTACTTAGTATATCAAGCAGAGGGAGAAGATTAAGAGGTGACTTACTGCAGTTGATGCAAACCTGCACAAAAAAACAATTTTCAGACAGGAGAGAGAGAGGTCTTTAATCTAGTAGACAATGACATGACAAAATTTGATGGCAGGTGGCTGCTGCTAGACAAATTCACAGAGATACCCATGAGAGCAGTTGACTGCTGGTCCTGTTTATCTGCAAACAGGAGCTACTTCAAAGCTGTTAATTGAAGAACGTGTTGCATTGCAGAAATTACGTTGTATTTCAGCCACAAGATATGGACTTGACAGAGGAATTATTCTTGAAAAGGAAGTATTCTTGGACTTCACTGACCAAACCAAGCAGGATAATCTTGTATTTTCCTGGCCTGAAATCCTCTAAATTTGTGAAAATGAATAAGGAGTATAACAAAGGCATTTTTTCCCCTTTCCATTTGACAGATCCACCAATGTGATACAGAGCACTAGATTCCACTGTGCTGGATGGCAAATATTTTCTATTCTTCCAGCTTCAGTAAAAACTTACTGAAACAAAACACAGCCCCTTGAACATGAAAACTGCTGACATTTTCTATTAGCTCACCTTATGGAACTAGCACAGCATTTTGCCTGCGGCTTTTTCCCACTTTGCCCACTTATTAGAAAGAGACACTAGCACTTCTTATAGCCTTTCTCTCAATTACCATTTTGCTTGAGGCAAAGCTTGTAACCCAGGCTCTGTTCTCCCCTGGGACAGATGAAAAACTGAGGACTATGGTGCAAGTTATTTTTAGATACTGTATAATACATCTGCATAAACAGGGCAGAATATCCGCAAATTAAAAATGCCTTTAGATTAGTTCTGAAGCAACTGATTGAGAGGTGATCTAAGTTTCGAGGCAAGTATTTTCATGGTAATTATATTGTATTTGTTACTTAAGTGTTGATCGTGTCTGAGTCTGCCAAAATGCTTCAAAGAGACATCTGCTGCTGCCTGTTATGGCTGCTTGGATCATCTCAGTTAACTTGCTCCATAGGTAAAGGATGTGCCTGTGATCTACCTCAATGAAATTTTTCATTTTTATAGGGAAAAAAAATTATATATATGTATGTGTATATCTCTGTGTGTGTGTGTGTATATATATGTATGTGCGTATATATTTTCCATGCTGCTTTTTACCAGGTAAAGATGTCAGAAATCGGTTGTGGGGAAAGGGCCACGTGATTTTCAAAGGTCTACCCACTGATCTATCTTTCCTTATGCACTTCTGTTGCTATGCACAAATGACAGGAAAATATATATTGCTTATGGGACACTTTCTGTTGGGGAAACAGAAAGGAAATTTATGCAGCTCTGTCCTCACAGAATGAAAAACTGGTAAAAGAGAGTGAGAGTGAGCAGGAACTTAAACTGGTATGTCTGAATTACCATTGCACAGCATGTGTATTCAGCTGTGAGACACCTGCCTCTGTAGGAATGTCTGTAGAATGTGGCATTTTTGTCTGGTTCAGTATAAGATAAGAGAATACATGCTTTAATTTGCAGGGAAACAGCATGTTGTTCTCTTGTCACCTTTACTATTTATCTCTAGGATGAATTATTGATATAATTATGACAGTGTTTTAAGTGTTGTAATTAATGGGAAAAAAGTGTTGTTGATAAAAGAAATAAGCATTTGCAAATACATAGCAGGCTTTGCCCACAAGTACAGAAATATGCAATATACTGGGTGTGAGGTCACCAGGTTCTTGTAGCACACAGAGTTCTCACTACAGTACAGTGGAGGAAAAACCTTGCCCTCTAGAACTAGTTTTCTTCCTGATACACCTGTGAGGTTAGATATTTTCATATTGAGTGGCCAGGTATTGTGATGGGATAGCTTCTCTGGAGTGCTGAGGATGTGGAACCTTTCCTTACCATGGAGTTAAAACATTCATTTTCAAAATGAGACACTGAGTGGGGAGGGACAGTCAGCAGAAGCCTTCACTGTCTGATTCTAGTTAAGAAGAACATTATTAAAGTAAGTGTGGGAGACCTGGGGCTCCTTGGCTGTGGGGAAACTGTGAACAAACCATGTTGTCAGAAGTAAAATAAACAAAGGAAATCCCCTGAACAGAGAACAATGCTCTTAACAAATAGAGCAGACTTGCTGGAAATTTTGAGGCAAGCTGGCTAGGGCTGCTTTACTCTATGTTTGTAATAAAGACAACAGAAAGAAGAATCTAGTACAGCATAAGGAAGTATCAGGCCTTGGTGTCATAAAGAAAATATACTTGCTGAATAGTAGGGATCAAAACACCAGAGGAAGAATATGAGGATATTTTCAGAGAAATATTCTATGATTCATGCACTAGCAACTCTCATTCTTCAGCAAAGCTGAAAATCCTCATTATTCTTTTAACTATTATTGTATTTTCAGTATTATACTGCATAACTGGGGGTGTTTTTTTGAAGAATGTGACACCTTTTTAGCAAGTGTTTTGCCAGGTGATGACAATCCCAGTAGATTTACTGAAAATAAAGATTGGAAATCATTGTGCTAATTATTGCCATTTTTATAAGCTCTGTAATAGAGCAACTTGCAAGAAATTTTAAGATAGAATCAAACTATTCTGTATGTCTGAATGGGCCTGTTTTTTGCAAGCCTAGTTTTCCTTCCTTTTCCCTGAAAAAATAATATGAAAAAACACTGTGAAGATTATTTGAGAGGGATTCTTCACATTCTTTGAGTTGTTCAAAATGTCCTTATGTCTCTTTTGCTTCCATTTTCAATGCCTCTTGTAGCCAATAAAAGTAGTTTCACAACTACTTTCCAGTAGAACAAAATTTAAGCAAGCATTGTAGACTTAAAGTATGAAGTAGAAATCCAGTTCCAGATTGAGTGAGTATCTGCAGAAGAAAGCTCGTTGGAAAAGTTCTGTTTATCTAGTCAGAGCACAGAACCAAACAATGTGCCTTAGGAAACTGAGTCCTTAATATATTCAGTGTTCATGTCTAACAGCTTGCCTACCCTGTAGGGTGAGATTTGTCTTACAGAATTGTTCTGAAAGTATTTTCAAGTAGTGTCTGAATTCTGGAAGTCCATGATTAAAAGAGACTTTTAAAATTGCATTATTATTTACTTGCCCAGCTCTGGAAACAGCAAGATCCCTGATAATGAATTATGCAAAGTGAATATCCAACGTTCCTTGTTGTTTCGATTGGTTCTATAACACTCAGGTTCAGAGAAATAGTATCTGTAATCTTCCATTACATCTGTCCTGGAATCAAGAATTTTTAATCTGAGCTGGCATACTGAGATGAGTCCCTTTTCCAGGTCTCTGGAAATATGTCCCTAATAGTCACATTATAGGATCTACAATCTTTGTTAGAACTACTAATTGAAAGCAGAGGTAACCATATATTAGTGTCTTGGAAGGAAAGCCATTTTTAACATAATTGTCTGCTTGGAAGTGGTAGAAAAAGGTTTCTCTAAGCTATTCAAAAGGAAGACATCTCTGGAAATCCAGAGGAGGAACAGATTTGTTATTGGTAGAGGCAGCATTAGGAATTGGCTATGTGTGTGGTCATCTGGAATATCACACAACAGAAGTGTATCAGTAAATAGGAGGCATGTGTTTACTCAGTAAGGGCCCTGATGAGTCACTGTTCTCTGCTTTTAGAAGTACTTGCTGTTATTTCACTATGCAGTGTAATAGAATTTTGAAAAATCTGTCTAAAAGTGGAAATGGAATAGAGAGGGAGCTGAATAGATGGCTGAGCAAAGTCTGAGGCAAGGCATTATTAATTAGGATTTTAAATAACTCCTTAAACTCATCCCACACATGAATGACTTCTAAATCAAAAGACCAAAGCCCTTGTATGTCTTGAATTAATTTAATTTCTCTGGGATATAGGTCTTTTTGTGGGCAACCCAGCTAGGTCTTGCTCTACCAACTGCCAGCTTCTTTCCCCATGGATTTCTCTGCCAAAATGAACCCTCTCTATTGTGAAGCCCTACTGCTCCCAGGGACTGCTTCTTCAAGATATGTATCCCTTAAGTACTTACAGGTCTGGTCTCTCAGGACAAGTAGAGCCAGTGCCCCAGGCATTGCTGAAAACAGATTACATTTTGCTCTAAACAAACTCTTTCAGGGCTGGATCAAAATAATAAAACACTTATAAACAAGGCAGTTAGTTATGAGAGGTAGTGCTTTTTGGTCACAGAAAACAGATAAGCTTGGAGGCACATTAACCTTTCCTCATACTTGCCTTCTTCTGGCACCACCTATTTTCCATGTGGAGTCCTAGGTAGGTGAGGCATACCCGAGGTCAGCCCACAAAGCCTATTTTGTTTCTCACAGTCTCATGCTTCCCAGCTGTTGACAGCCCTTCTTTCTTTTTCTTTGCATAAACACATGCACACAAGACCCATGTCTCATTAAACCTTTTGAACGAGGCGAAACCAGACTCTGTGAGCCTTGCCAGAGGGTGAAACTTCAAAAAGGTTGTTATTTGCTTCATTTCATTATTAGGGACTGAAATTAAGTACCACCAGTGCCTTCAGTTCCTAGGGGAAGCTTTATCATGTACCAGGAAAAAAACAAGAACAAACTTATATTGATAAATAGAACAAAACTGTTGTCTTGGATTATTCTCATGATTATTAAGTGTATTGGTGCAGCTTTATCATAGAAAGTGTGAATAACTTAAACAAAATAATAAGCACTCAGAAAAGAATGCAGAATAACCCATGAATGACTCCATGTGGTTTCAATAGGAGGCAAAGAGTGGTTTTAACTACAGCGCTGCAGACTTGGAGGTGAAAGCTGGAGCTGTGAGATTCTGCATCAGCATGGTCTTGGCTGCCCCACATTCTTATGAGCCCCTTCAGGAAATCACAATGCTTCTTTGTCAGGGGATGTCCAAAGCCAGCATCACACCCACCAAAGTAAGGGCATCATCAGATAGACCTGGTGAAAACCTGCTGTTTGTGTTTTGATAGTCTGAAGCATTTTCAGTGAGTTTTCCCACTCTCCTATTTTGTTCTGGTTGGTTACTACCCAGTGGGGCAGAGACATCTGTATTTTCATGGCACTTACCATCTGTACTTTATACCAAGCTTTGAGAACCATGGCGGGGGAGGGCAGGCTACAAAAATGGAAACAGCTATTGCTAATAGCAGCAGCAGCAGCAAGGAGTTACATGCCCAGATGCATTACTGTTGGTGAAATTTCTGCTTTATTCTAGTCTTGCAGTGACTTCATAAACTCTTGAGGTGTTTTAGTAGTTATTGTTACACATTTGCATCAGCACAGCAGACTTAGGCCATAGCCAGTACAGTGCAGAGCCTGATTGTCCCTCACTCTGTCAGAGAGGTGCATTATAGGCAACTGGAGAAAAACAGACTGTAGATAATTATGAAGTACTATAAAGCAAATCCAAAAGTTATGGCATTGCACAGATTGATTAGCATTCCCAAACCAGACCTGGAGTCAGCCAAAAACAAGTATGTCTTGTTATTGTGCAGGTGTGTGCAGGTTCATGAGCATAAGTTTTGCTGTTGAAATGGATCCTATTTTTCATCTAGATCATGATCCTGTAACTGAATATCTGTTAATAACTTTGAATAACAATTTCACTTGTATGAGCTTCTGGGTAGGAATGGTAGCCAAGGTACAAAGGTCCTGGCTTCTCATGCTTCATTTGGTCCTCTGGGACACCTTGACAGAAAGAGCTTTTGCAGCAAACCCCAAGATAATAAAGACATCCTGGGTCCACTTCTTAACATCTGCAAGGCCAAGAAGTAAAGTGACTGGAAAGTGAACCTCATGTTTTTTAAAAAGACTGAGTAGTTTCAAAGATGAGATAGCAAGGAGCTGAAAAGCCTTTCAGAAGTTTTTTTTTTCTTTGAGTTTTCTATGGGAACCAAGCTGGAATTTGAGAAATGAGGTCTGTGTGAGAAGAGGAGCACAACTAGTCACACTTAGCCTTCTTGCCATATTGCCCTGCACTGCAAATGGGAGAACATCTGGATGCATTAACAGTCACTGGGACCCCAGCATTTGTTTTTCTTCCCAGTAAATAAGAGATTGTGTTTAGGTTTGCAAGACAAGATGGAAAATTATTATGTGGGACGGGTGAGGAAAGAAACATGTACTGAGGCTGAGTGTACTATGGGTTGACTGTTGGATGATTTAAGAAGAACATTTATACAAACCCACCCCAGTGGTGTAGAGCAGAACCTCAAAGAGGTTTTTATCACAGCATTCTCCTGGAGGAACTGCCTGCTCACAGCCTGGATGCGTGTACTCTTCTCTGGACAAAAAACGGATGGCTGGATCCAGAGAGTGTTGATGAATGGAGTTACTTCCAGGTGGCCATCAGTTGAAAGTGCTGTTTGCTGGGACTCAGTACAAAGGCCAGCCCTGTTTATTGTCTTTGTCAGCAGTCTGAATGAGGGGATCGAGTGCACCCTCAGTCTGTTTGCAGGTGACACCAAGCTGGGTGGGAGTGCTGATCTGCTGGAGGGCAGGAGGGATCTGGACAGGCTGGATCATGGGCTGAGGCCGATGGTGTGAGGTTCAACAAGGCCCAGTGCCAGGTCCTGCCCTTGGGTCACAACAACCCCAGGCAGCTCCACAGGCTGGGGCAGAGTGGCTGGAAAGTGCCCACAGGAAAAGGACCTGGGGGTGCTGGTGGCAGCAGCTGAACATGAGCCAGGGTGTGCCCAGGTGGCCAAGAAGGCCAATGGCATCCTGGCCTGTGCCAGCAACTGTGTGGCCAGCAGGACCAGGGCAGGGATTGTCACCCTGTACTCAGCACTGGTGAGGCCACACCTCAGATCCTGTGTCCAGTTTTGGGCCCCTCTCTACAGGAAAAACATTGAGGTGCTGGAGCATGTCCAGAGGAGGTCAATGGAGCTGGTGAAGGGTCTGGATCACAAGCCCTGTGAGCACCAGCTGAAGGTGTTTAACCTGGAGAGAAGGAGGCTCAGGGGGACCTTATTGCTCTCTACAACTGCCTGAAAGGAGGCTGTGCCCAGGTGGGGGTTGGTCTCTTCTCCTGAGTAATAAGTGACAGGAGAAGAGGAAATAGCCTCACATTGCACCAGGAGAGGGTTTGTTTTGATATTAGAAAAAGTTTGTTCGCTAAAAAGGTTGTTAAGCATTGGAACAGGCTGCCCAGGGTAGAGGTTGAGTCACCATCCTTGGAGAGATTTAGAGAACCAGTAGATGTGCCTCTTACAGACATGGTTTAGCAGTGAGCTTGGCAGTGCTGGGTTAATGGTTGGCTTTAATGATCCCAAGGATGTTTTCCATCTAAACTATTACATGTTTCTGTAAACCTGCTGTCTCGTGAGAGGAAGAGCTAGAGTTTTGTTGTGAATGAGTATTTTAAGATCACTGAAAGAAGCACTGGCAAAGTAATCAGTAAAAACAGGTTTCATATAAAAGCAACAGCATGACAAAGCTCATTGGCAAGATTCACTCTACTACTTACTAGATGGTTAAGGCACACTGAGGAAAAGCAAAACAATCCAAAACAGCGTCAATCAATCCAAACCAAAATAAACCCAAAATTAAATGCAGAATTATCTATGTCGAGGTAGAGTGACAGGGGATGGGATCATGCTGTTTATAGGGCCGTAAGACAGTGGATTTTTGTCATAACAATGTTTCATCCTGGCTGCACATTGGGTCAGAAACTTCTTTGAAAGTTTGAGAACAAAAATATTCCACTTGTGTTGTTATTCACACAAAAAGTGTCCAAGGGTGTTTGCTAAAAAAAAAAAGCAGGAGCTTGTTCGACAGCACAAGTTCCTGGGATCAGACAGTGTTTCTCATAAACTCAAGAGGAGCTCAGCCCAAGGCTGAGTCCTGACCAGCATTTTTCAGATCACAGTGCAGCCTGGAGGATGGGGGAATGCACCATCTCAAGTTCGCTTTGGGCAACAGTCATTTTCTTAAGTCCATTGATGATGGCACCTCTCCTGATCCTCTGGGAACATTCTACCCTTATTCCCCCAGGTGGCATTTGCCCCTGGCAGACATCAGTGACATGGGCTTAAACACTCCTCTTCCTGACTGATCAGGATGATGAGGACAAACAATACTCCACTCACTATCTTGGTATCTGTCTCTACAAGAAGAGAGTCTCGTCAAAGGTGGAAATATTTTTTCCCCACCTCCTCTGTTGAAATAGAGATTTTTTTTTTCTGAGTTGTGACATACCTGAGAAAGTTACTAGCTAAAGCAAGAAATATGCTTAATTGTATAATAAACAGCGGATCACAATCTGCAAACATCTGATGGTGCAAATGTTTGGTGAACCTGATCACATGCTTTTCTTTCTGTTTTCTTCCTTTTCCAACCATTTACTTTTTCCTAACATGATGTGGTTTTCCTTTTTTTCTTCACTTACACAGTTAAATTATTTGGCACTTTAAATGAAGCTGCTAATCTGAGGTTCATGGCATGATCCCCAGTAACTGAGTTCCAACAGAGCATCCACTCACACTTTCTATGGTATTGAGGTCTGTCCACACCTCTGGACTCTTGGTCCAGAGTACAGCTTCTCTGCATGCCTCTATTACGTGAAAAAATAACCTGAATTGTAAACAATTGTATTCTACATGTTTAAGTTCGTTCTCACAAATAAACATACAAATGATCAATAATTCTTTGCCTTTTTGCAAACATAATCTCAGAAGGTAATAATTGAAAGAGTAATAATTTAAGACATTTCTGAGACTATGTAGAATCTTACAATCATTAGAACTTCTGCATCAATGAGTAAATGCCTTTTGCAATCTCCATTAAATTAGATTATTAATATTGTTACAGTGCATTAAGTGTATATGTTTTGCAAAGAAATAATGGATGTGATGTTGTCCATGGAGTAGGAGCACAAAGGGCTCCAGAGTCTGTGACTGGGTCTCCTGTGAATGTCTCCAAAGCAGTATCCACGGTAAATCACAGGCTTCAGCCTAGCTTCAGTGAAGGCTGAGCTGACACTTCAAAATAGTTCATTGGCACAGAAGTGTGTGTTAGTGTCTGGATATGCAGGAGAAAATAGCTGATGAATGGCCTTTCTCTAACAGAATTTAGTCTGGGCAATCTGTGAAGATGACAATTGAAACTTACATTCCTGGTATTAAAGTGCACCAAGAAGAAAGGTTTTTGTCATGTAGTCAAGGTAAAGAGGGAATAGACAGGCTAAATTAAATAAGAATATAATGCTAAATAATGTTAAGATGGTGGTCTGTGTTAATAGAAAGCAGATGGGAAGACTTCAGCTTGATATTCTAGTGTGAATTTACTTTCCTTCTCAGTTACTGTCATTACCTCATGTTGTATTTTTATAAAATACTTCATTATGATGGCAGGTGAGGACATATAGAAGAGAAAAAAATAGCACATTGTAAGGGCTGTTTTCTCTTGAGAAAATATTTAGAGTCTTCCTTAGAAAGCTTACCAACTGTGGGCCGAATTACCTGAGCATAATTCTTCAGTAACACTTTTGAAATCAGTGTAATTATAATGGATTTATAGGAGTATAATCTGCCTTTTACAGACTATTTACCTGATAAATGCTAATGACTCCTTGGAGGTGAAAGTGGAGGGAATTTGGGATTCTACCCAAGGAATACAAAATGGGACTCTAGTGTATAAATATGTCTTAAGTTTGGGACTGTTGCCAGAAAATAAATTCTTCCCAAGAAAATACTAGCAAAAATCTTTTCTGAATTTTATGTGTTAACAGTATAAATGAAGGAAAGCTCTGCAGCGTTCTCAAGTTGCACCAAAGATAATTCGGCCCACACTGAATACAAAAAAATGCTGCATCTCCTTTTAATAATTTCTCATTTCTTCGTGACAGTCATGTGGAGGATTTGAGGCACAGGAGTGCACACGCTGCCTGCTTACCACAGTGCTGCAACACCGCGTGCCACTCCTCTCACTCGGCCCAGGGCTGAAGCAGTCCCAAGCCTCCTGCTAACCTCTCACGTGCAGAAGCTGTTAAATTTCCTTTTATCATTGTTTCCTGCGGATGGCCAGAAATCCATTTTCCTAAACTACTAACATGAGACCTGGGAGACCTGTAAGATTGTAGCAAAGCTTGCTCCACTCTGCCATCCGTTTTGTGTGTTAGTTCTTGCGTTAATGAATAGCAGCAATGCCCGATCTTATTTTAGGTCAAAAATCTTTGTCTATGAGTGAAGTAAGTGTAGAACACCAGGAAGGGTAAGGACAGTACATCCATTCTCTACATTCCTTTCTAGAATATTCAGAAATTACTCTCACCAGATCAGCTGCATTATACAAAACACAATTCTATGTTTATCAATTAGTGTAATGAATGCATATTGTGGGGTTTTCAATTGGCTGCCTCTAAAAAATACTTTAGGAAAAAAGATACCTTTATTAAAGAAGAGGTAGCCTGACACATACAGAGGAAATAATGAAACTCCAGAGAAAGAAAATACAACAAATGGAGTCTGTTTTATCTTCTGTAGGCTCATACAGGCACTTACAAAAATAAAAAATCCTTTAAGCTTAACTTTCAGTATGAAATAAATCTTATCTAAGCATTTTGCATTTCATGATAACAAAAAAGTAGGTGACTTTGTATCTTAAACACTTCCTTTCCTTCACACTCACAAAAATAAAACAAGAGAGGCAGAGAATCCAGCCCTCTCTGAAGACATATTCACCCATTGTTTATTCGAGAGGCAGTTGTTTTCAAGAGCTCCCTCTGTGTATGAAGGCATCCTTATCAGTAATAGTGACCTGCTGATAGCCTCTGTTAGAGGCCAGGACACCCACTGGGTAAGAGAAGGGTGTGCTCAGCCATCTGCCAAACCAGCCCTGAGTCTGCAAGGTCTCCCCATACAACCACTGAAGTTGCTCCATGCTTCCCACTCACAATAGGGTGTATGGGATCAGGCTTCAAATGAACCCTGCAATGTTCCCACTGATGTTTAGAGGGAATTTTCATCTGATTTCTGTACATTTGGGAATCTGAAATGCCAGGTTTGTACTTCAAGGAAAAGGAAAAAAAAAAGAAAAAGAGAACCAAGATCCGTTGCCATGCCTAAGAGTTTAAAGAGGTGGTGTGCGTGTTCCTTACATTTGCCATCAGACCTGGTGATTTTAAATTTTTTTCTTTGATGAGGATTACTAGTCCATTTTGAATGGGAAAACATTTAAATGTTTGAGTAATGACAGGACTTAAGCAACAACAATGGTAAAAATCATTATGTTTGCTAGCCAGGAATTAACTGACATCTTCAGAAAGTATCCCTTAAGGATTGTCTTCACTGGGCATGGTTCCTGATGTAGAAATAGTCAGCAAGTTTCTAAATGACTTTTTCATCTCAGCAAATCCTGCTGTGTAGATGCAGCTAGAGCATTCGTAATATATTCTTATGGCTTTCTGCAGGATGCTTGTATTTGTTGTTCAGCAGTGTCACCAGTACTGTGCATGTGTCTACAACAGTACAGAAATTTCCTACATGGCAAGCATTTAGGGATCACCGATAAACAGAGAGTTTGGAGCTCTGTCCATTACTGCCCTGAGTGTGGAACACCAGCCCAGTGCAGCAGGAGCGTCTCTGCAACAGAGCATGATCCAGCTTGCCTTTGCAAGAGACTGGTTACCCCCAGATTTTACACTGGCACTAAGTGGGGATCAGTCTCACTGCTCCAGTTTTTTATTTTACAGACATCACTGTGTTCTTCTGACACTTTTCCATTAGCCTTGAAAGTACAAGGGATTAGAGGTGATAAACCTAAACTTGTATTTTGGTGCAAATTGCTTTCAGTGATACCTACTGCACTGTGGACTGCCATCAGGTATTATTGTGCTTGGTACTTCCTGTTTAGTTAAAAAGAATATGGAGTATGTGGCTGGATGTTTGATTGCAGGAACTTCTAGGAAGTTGGGGAAGTAATTGTAAAAATAGAAATATTCAGGCTCCTTTCAAAATCCACATGTACTGTTCAGGCTTCACTGCCAAGGTACAACAAGGGGCTACAATATGGTACTAACAGCTTTGTGCCAAAGCCTGCATTACCTTTCCCATTATCTCAGACTTGTTAGTGATACAGGCAGTCACTGTCTACATTTTGCCTGCAAGTGGAGAGGGTTGTTTGGGTTTTTTTTTTTAGGAGGCTTGGCATATTCATGGTCAATGTCTGGAAGTTCTGAAAAATGATTGGGAATTTGCCTGCAACCACCAAATCTCACCCAGGCTTACTGAATTTGTAAAACATACATTTGGAACAGAAAAAACAATCTCTCTTCTCTCCAGGAGATGTTTATCAGGCCTATCTTGGCAATAGCAGTATGTGGTTTATGGTCACTTTCAGCTAACAGTGGTGTCCCATAAATAAAGGAATTTTTTTTACAGCCATGGGTTAAGGCCAAAGTCTCCTTCAGTCTTTCAGCATATATACAGTCAGTTTTTCTTAGTGGCCGTGATGCATTAGCCACTTGTCTCCAGCTTCAACTGTGTTACTGAAAGAGTATTGTGCCAATATTCTCCTGAGATGCACCCACGGACAAGTTACTTTGTGCTTATTGTCATAGTAGTTCAGGACTAGGGCCTCTTTAATTAACTCCTTCAGTTTCTCAAGCGCTCTCTTAAGGACTGGATCTGTTGTTGTTCTTTGGGTGTTTTCAAGCAGTCATTCTCTATGGCTGCTGGTTCAGACAACCAGGTTAGTCATAAACTACCCTATGTAAAGCACAGCTCCAAGAAATCATCGGACCCCTTCTTTCTTTGTTCAAGCAATTGCTCAGTGATGTCCATAGCCTTGTGATGTTCCCTCCCATCCCTCTTTGCACGACTTTTGGATCAAAATCTTTTGGATCATGATTTTTGGATCAAAATCAAAATCTTATCATCTGCATTCGTTTTGCTTTACCCTCACAGCACCAAGTCTTTCCAAAGCTGCCCAGTTCCTGTGATCATGGTCTTCTGTAGTGCTCAGCTTCTGGGACTGTGCTTGATTGATTGCTCATGTGGAGCCTACAGAGGGATGCTCAAAATGAGATTTCAGTACCCTGACAGTGGCCTGTGCATAACAGAAATCTGTGTAACCAGGTCTTCTATGAAGGTTTCAAGGATACATGTGCTAGAGAAATTTAGCTACATAGCTTCACTGTGTATCTACCTCATCCTAACATAAACCCATCCTAGGACTTTAATAATGTATGTAGTAGTGAATTCATTTGTTAAGAGTAGGAGCCTCATGAAATTCAAGTGCATGTACATTAACTTACATGCAGACCTTATGTCTTGTATCTCTATTTTTCTTTTCTGATCACATTAAAATCTGGACTGAACTACACTCCCAATATAGTGAAATACAAAAAAAAAAAATTGAAAAGCTGCTTTCTTTTACCTGAAAAACTGTTTTTCATAGTGGAAAATGCTTATTCTACGAGACCAGAACATTCTAGGTCTAGGAGGTTTTTGGATTTTTTTTAGCTAATGGCAAAGGGCCCTTACTCTGTATAAATAGTAAGCCTTTTATGTGAAATTCTAGAAACTTTGATCAAAGTTTTAACCTCAGTAGATAAACTACACACTGTAATTACTGGTATAATACCATCTACAAAAAGCTTCAGTTCAGTGCCCTGAATACAGGCAGGCAGTCCAAGACACCTCAAGGTATAGTCTTTCAGGATTCAGACTCTTTTTCTGGGTCTTAAGTCAGGAAAATTTCTCACTGATTTCACGGCATGCTTTCCAGCATGAAATCATCACAATTTGGTTTATTTTGTGTGATAGTTGTTCTTTCTCAAACACTTCTATGGACAGAAGATATAAAAAGCCAAACAAACCAATTCTTTAAATATACTTGAAAATGTTAGAAATGAAGTCACGAGCTGAAATTTTAGCAGTATAATATCGGATATTTATTAGTAGAGCAAAGGCAAACAGCGCTGGGCGCTTAGCAATTTTGCCAGAGGCGCAATTCTATTCATGTTAGTGTTAACTTAAGTACCCTACAAACTGTTACATATTCATTAAGTTCAGAAGATAATTCACACTTTACTAAAACCCCCCCCTGCGTCAGTGAGGCGCCGATTTAAGTCTTGGAGTCCGTTTTCAAGGCTGAGATCTGAAACTCCTCTCTGGTGCTTCCCCAATCCCAACTTAATTTGTAGCTGACAGTTTCTCCGGGAGGTGCGAGGAAGAGGAGATAACAGACTTGTGAGTTCTGAGTAGATAACAGACTTCCTGGGATTCATGCGATTTGTCTTCTTTATTTCTTTAAGACGTCTCGGACTCCGGCTCTGTGGTTTATCAACTTAGACATTTATTACTACATTGCAATTATTTCATTGTTACAATTCATTTCAACTGTGTTTCTATTCATCTATATTCTACCTTGACTCTATTTCTACATAACACACTATCACTTGTAAATACTAAATTCATAAATGCGAAAGTCAACATATATCTTCTACATATTTCTCACAAAAATGTAGTTTATGGAACAGAGTTAGAAATTTTTCAGTGCATCATGCAGTGTCATCTAGCTCCTGGCCCATGTCTCAGTCTTGGCACTGGGGCAAAGAAGCCAGGGAAGCAACAGTAGCCTGTCTTCCCTTCTCAAGGATGTCAAAATGTGCTACAGCCAAAGTCTGCTGTAGCAAAGGTCTACAGCACTAACTCCCTTCTGCCTACCTGTCTCCTCATCTTCCTGGATAGCAAAGAATAATGTTGCCAAAGGAGGGATTGAGTGGGTTTGCTGAAATGTGAAAAGCTGCCACCCACTCCCCTTCCTTTGTATGCCATAGCAGTCCTCGCCACTGCCCGTGTCATCTCCACGACAAGCCAACAGGATCTGTCCACATGCCCCTCAGTCCTCTCACCCATGAGCCAAAAAGGATTACTTTACTTTCTAGTGAAGTATCCATATTCCCACGGCCTACAGGATGCCAGGAGAATTTTAACCCATCTTTCCACTAGACCGAACAAGTGCCCTGATGTTGGTATCTAATCCCCAGCATCAGGAAAGGCTGAAGCTCCAGCTTGGAGTTTGAGGGAGTTGACAGTGAAGCACTGAACAACTGGAAGTCATTAACTTCCCTCCGAACAAATAAACACAAGCTTTGTTGTGTCTATGTGCCTTCTGCTTCTCACTCTAAACAGTGTTCATATTCTTAAGTCTCATTGCAGAAAATAGTTTATTCCAAGTAAATACAGGAAATTCCTTTTTTGTATTCCAATATGTCTGGAAAAACCCACTGCTGCTGTGGGCTGAGACATGTGTGCTCAGATCAGTGATCTAATAAGCTCCCTTCATTAAAGAATAACCAAATACACTTGGTTTTTTTCTGAAACCAGATGAGTGAAGCAACAGCAGGGTTGTACTGAAAGCCCCAATAACAGTCTCTGCTCTAAACAAAGGAACCTGCAACACATGTGTGGGCATTGTGGCTTTGCTAGGTATTTTGGTGAAAGACAGGATCAGACAGTCAGCTTATCATTGTGAGTGTATCAGAAGAAACAGCTGGAGTGGGCCTGAACTGCCTCCAGTTGATCTGTTATGTTGTTGGATCAAAATCAAATTTAAGAAGACTTTTCCACATACTGGAAGCCCAGGTTGCTGTCAGACACCAGAAGGGTTGAGAGGGTGAAGTTGGTCCGTGCCACTGACCACAATCATCTCCAGCTGCTCTGACTCCTGACAGTGACTGTAAAACTGCCTGGTGAGGGAAGGAAAGGGGAGTCAAAACAAGCCGTGTTGTGCTGTACACAGGAATTTAATTGCACTGAAAGGCATGTCTTTGGGGTCAGTGTTTGATTGTTTATGTCTACACTACTACATTTTAGCTGGATGTTTTCAGCTTTTCCAGCCCAAATCTTATTTTGAACTGTTAGAAATTGGAAGCAGTAGCCTGGAAGTTAATGAAGCTATATAAACATATCCCAACAGAAAAAAGAATCAGGCTCTTTCAAGAAATATACTTTATGCTAGGGACCTTACCATGAACTCAGATGGTGAAATACTTGCATGTTGATCTGTTCAAAAGCTGAAAGATCTTTTTGTAAACTACCTCTCCTATATATGAGGGCTTTATAATGTACCAACGTGTGTTTAATTTTTGTCTTTGGAATGGTTCACATTAGTGTTCCTCAGTGCACATCCAATTTGGATTTAATAAGATAGCACTCCTCCATTAATAAAATAATGATAATTAATACCATATTTCTTGCCATTAAAATTTTATACAATCAATATATTTTCTTTATCTCTTAAAATCTGTTTTTAATGATCAGTTGGAATTGCTTTTGTGCAGGAAAACTGTTTTTAATAAATGAGAATTAGAAATACTTTTGTAAACTTTAATTATTTAAGAGAATGGGGGCTAAACAGACTCTGCAAAGTTTAAGAACACACAACAAAGTACAAGCAGATAAAAAATTTGAATGCTAAATATGCAAACTAATTTATTGGCAGAGTTAAAGACAGTACTTTTAAAATATCTCTGTTTTCATCTATTTCAGTGTATGAGATTAATTATTTCTCTTTCACATAGCTGTCCTGGGTTACAGGTTATTCTATTCCATTTTTTTTTTTAAGTTGTTAAAACCAGCTGGGACAGCACTCCCTGCCTCCACCCTCTGGACTATCTTCTGTTAATGGGCCCATCAATGCCTGCCCCATGACTCACAGATAACTCTGCTCCTGGACTATCTTCTGTTAATGGGCCATCAGTGCCTGGCCCCATGGCTCACAGATAACTGGCTCCTGGACTGGCTCCTGTTAATGGGCCCATCAGTGCCCCACCAAGGACTCACCATCCCATTGTTGGATGCTCCGCCCAGGGGGGAAGGAACTAAGCATTCTCACCAGGATAAAGTCTGGGGTTTTGGGACAGCAAGTCACCTCTTCAGCTGGATTTCCCTGGGGAGCTGTTTCTTCCACTGAGGAGCAACTTCTTCCACTGAATTCCCAGAGGAAACCTACACCTTTTCTACAGGATCATTGCTTCAACAGAACTACATCTGCCACTCCAGGAGGACTGCAGCCACCACTTAACCAGACTACTACCAACACCCTGACCAGCAGGGAGTCAAGTTCTATTCTTCTGACTTTGGCAGTAGGCTTGGGGGGGGGAAGGGGTTTAGTTTTCCTTATTGTACTATTGCATTTGTATTTTCTTTTTTTTCCTTTGCTAGTAAAAAACTGTTATTTCTATTCCCACATCTTTGCCTGAGAGCCCCCTTAATTTCAAACTTAGAAATAATTCGGAGGGAGGGGGTTTACATTTTTTCATTTCAAGGGAGGCTCCTGCTTTCCTTTGGTGGACACCTGTCTTTCAAACCAAGACAATAGCCCAGTTAAAGTTCTAAAAGGAAGGGATTTCTACTGATTTCAAAGGCCTTTTTACTCGCAGCCCACAGAAATGAGAGACTGAAACTCTTGGTTCTAGCCTTGGAGCCCACTCTGCCTGTGTGTCAGGGATCCACAAAGCCCGGTGTGGGATGTTCCCCTCTTTGGCCATTCATCACATATCCCTGCTGGAGTCTGGAAATGATCTGTGGGTCACCCTCTCAATCTGCTACCTTTCTTCACAGGCTGTAACACTTCAGCACAGGTGTCAGGCCAGGCTGAAAATGGAGCAGGGGAGTTTGGAGGCAGAGGCATCAGTGTGATGTACCACCTGTTTCTTCTGTCTGAGAGGCCAGGAGGAAAACTGGTGGCACAAGCTTTGTAAGTTACCCAGCAGAAATGTCCAGGGCTGCCCTGAAGAACTTTAATTTTTATGGCCCGTGACAGAGAGGCATATTGGAAGCTCAGTTGGGGATGAAGGATGTGGCTAAGATACTTAATTTTTGGAAGTAATTCCAGCTTTGTCCAGCTATGAACCTGTCCTGAAAGGTACAGGATCTAGTCACCAGCCCAGTTTATCAGGGGCCAGGGAGCCAAAAGTCGTGGAAAGAAGTAGTGTATGGCCTCTTCCCTCCCTGCACGACAAAGCCTTCTCTCTGTTCTCAGTAGAGTGTACCCATAAACTGATGATCAAGACATTGTCTTGCAGATATTTTGAAACTAATAAGAAATGATGACTATGTCAAGCAAAGTACTTGCAAGGAGGTTTTGTTATGGGGGGATCAAAGGACAGATAAAAGAGGCTTTTATTTATAAACCACTTCTATTCTTTAACCCACTGGGAGCTGTCATAATATAAAAGACAACCCTTTCTCTGACCTTTCTGTGCAGCTTTATAAAAAAATAAGCATGAGACAAGTTTATGAAAGCATTACTTGAATTCTAGAAATAAAACAGTCATTGTACTCATACCCATAAAGCTACGAGCATGATTAGCATCATGCGCAAAATGCAAAAATAACTTGCCAATTAGTTTATCTTAAAACTATTAAGAGGTTCACTATATTGTAATCTGCTCACAGAAGGAGTATAAAATATGTAAAAAATTTTATCTCTTTTGCCCAACCTACATTTTAATGCAAGCTAATTTCTTTTTTGGTGTCTAGTTTCCAAGTTTTTTCTGACTGTCGAAAAATACCCATATTTGTACTTCTACTGTACTTCTCACTTTGCAAAACATCCTTTTTTTATTGCTGCTCTAAAATAGATGCTTCGCATTTTCGCTAATACCTACAGTAGCATCACCAGTCTAATTAAAATATAATTCAAAAAATATTTGCAGTCCATTAACATTTCTTTGACTATGCATAGTTTCTAAATCCTACTCTGACCTGAAAGCACCCTTCTTCTAATGTAGGTCTGATATGCAGATTTAAATTAATCTCTTTCTAGGCACCAGTAGCTACATTCACGAAAACTGACATTTTAATTGTCTGTGTCCAAAATTTTGATCCTTCAGCCTCCTGTTCAGCTGGTGCCTAACTTGAAAGGAAGCCAGATTTCCCCTGCTCTTTAATTCCCTCCAGTGAAACCTCCCAGGCACTTACATGGTTGCCACACACTGAGTGTATGTGCAATCAGCCAGTCCTGCCTGGGAGCCCATAACACATCCTACTCTCGTGCTGACTGCCAGGCACCCTCCCTGCCTTGGTCACTGTCTCTTGGACATGCCTACTAGACTGTCTCTTGTACAAAATAACCAGGCCACACTGCTCACGCAGCACAGAAAATGCAGCTGAGTGGGATGGAGAAACCAGGATCCATATTCCTGCCTTCCGCAGGCAGAGTAGGATTTCAGCTGAGTTCCCCAGAGCAACCAGGAAAGCCGGCAGCAGGAGTGGGACTCCAGCCAAGGGTTTTCTTGTGTGTGTTTGCTGGAAAGCAACAGTCTGGATCAGACTCCAGCTCCCGTCTCTGAATCCAAATGGAAGAGGATGGTACTGACTGCTTTTGAGGCCAGTGACTCAATGGCCCCAGTTCTGCACCTTGCTATTTCCTGTTTACCTCAGGAGCTCCCTAAGCTATGGAGCTGAAAGTCTACAAAAGCTAAGTGGCTTGGAAATAAGCACCAATATGCAGAAGCCAGGCTCCTTTCGTATCTGTAGTACTATATCTTGCTTAATAGTTGTAATAATTTCTCTCTGTTTTGTTACCTTGTCATCCTCTGCCTGAAACCTCCAGTCATGATTATGAGTTAGGTTACATCCTGTTAAAAGTCAGAAGCCTTTACCAGAGAAGTCCTATCTCTTCTCCTGACTGACTGAAAATGGTCAGGCCTGAAGGAAAAACTGGTAAGATTGGGAATTTATGCTTCAGTCTTGTAAACAGCTTTTACTAAATGAAGTCTTGAGTTCAGTGGGTTGTCTTGACTGTGTAAAATACGACACGCAATTCTGATTGCATGCCTCTTGTAGCTTGGAGACTTGAGACAAGCTTCTTCATTTTAGCATCTCTGGGTATCTTCCCTGCTTTGGAGATGGACAGTGGAAATACTGAACTGCCTCATAGGCAGACAATTCTTTTACTATGTTTCTTCCACACTGCTGCAAAACATATTCATACAAACTTGATCTCCTGAGATTTCTACCTCAATCTGGCAATCTGTCCATTCCAATGGAGTCCGAAGAAACTGGTGCTTTGCCTGCTAGGCCGAGTTAGACAAAAGCTCTGAGACTCATATAGTGTGTCTCCGGGCTATAAGTTAGGGTTAACACTATACTCAGTACCCCTCACCTCACTGAACGGATGTTGCATTTAGGGTATGTCTTGAGATGTGTTTGTTAGCAATGACAAACAGAAACGAACACTTTTCTGCTGACAGGTCAGTTTATTGAAGACCTGAATTAGTGAGGGTCATGCACGGCTGATGTGACAGGAATGACTCCCTTGGTATTCCTGGGCTTAACTCTGGCGGAAAGGAAGGAAGGAAGGAAGGAAGGAAGGAAGGAAGGAAGGAAGGAAAGAAAGAAAGAAAGAAAGAAAGAAAGAAAGAAAGAAAGAGAAAATGAACTTTGTCATTGTAGGATTATGGAATCACCTTTTTTTCAGAGACATATGTTTCTTCTTAAGCTTGAATTCTCCTTAATACCAGCTCTTCAGATCAGAAGATGATTTGTGCTGATATCAACAGGAAATTCTGTTATCATGCCAGTGAATATATAATGACTGAAATTTAAACTGACATCTGCTCAAATGTGAGTGATTTTGCATCAGGTTGCATATACTCAGAATTAAAGCCTTTCTGCTTCAAGATAAATTTCAGCTGAAATTGATACCATTTACCTGAGTGAGAACTCTATAGGACCAAGCCAACATGACATACAGGTCTAAGATAGAATTTTGTGTGACTGGGACAGAGGATTATAATCAATGCCAAATAAGACAAAAGATTATGTCACTGTTCTGTGTTATTTTCATCTTAGATTTCATAACAGTCCAAGCAAACTAGTTCTGCCATCCCCCTAGCACTCTCAGTCTCACTCAGCCACCAGAGATGTAATTGCCATATATCAGCATTCACAAGCATTGTTCTGGAAATTCAGGTTGCCCATGGCAATTAGTACCAGAATTAGTCCTTGAAAGTCTGATCAAACACATTACTTTTCCATGACTTGACTCTATTTTGAATATACCTTTCATACTTTCTTACACTAAACAGTTTTTCTCATTTTATACTGGAAAAGAAGCTGTAGACTTTTTACAGTGAATGCCTCAGGTATGGGTTAATCATTTGCAATGCTTATTAAGGTCAAAATCTTTGGCTCACTTCCAATTCCAGTGAGAATGAACAGTACTGCAAAAGGGCTGGTGACTCAAAACCTGTGATTTTTGATTTCTCAGATGTATCTGCTGGCTTCATATAAATCATCACTGCTTCCCATAGGCTCTGCCTGCCAATAATATATAACAGTCACTGGACAGGTCTCATGGTGCTCTGCAAGAGAAGGGGGAGTAGATGGCCACCAAGTGAGTCAGGGGCAAAGACAGGCCGCCTGAGTCCAGGGTCCTTTGGTGCTGTCGCTGTCCCAAGTCTGCTCTAAACCAGAGGACACTTTTGGTAATAGTCTCCTTACTGACTTTGACCAGAAGCAGACCTTTCTCAGTGGAATCCAGTGAAAGGGCAAAAACAACAGGCACTAACTGAAATACAGAAAATTCCATTTCAGTGTAGAAAAGTAATTCTACAATTTTTAATGACCAGAGTGGTCAAACACTGTAACAGGCTGTCCAGAGAAGCTGTGGGGTCTCAGTCCTCAGAAACAGTCAAAACCCAACTGGACATGGCCATGAATAACCTGTTGTGATTGAGTTTTGAGCAGGGGGATTGGATGAGTCAATCTACAGAGGTCCTTCCAACCTAAATGACTCTTCAGTTCATAATCTGTCCCTTTACCTAACTGAACAAAGTCTCCTCGTTAATGGTTGTGCACCTGAAGCAGTTTGGTTTTAGTTTGGATTCTGAGGAAACTGCATACCTGGGAGAAGGCTGTTTCTTACAACCACTACACATCTGATCTCGGGATAACTAGCATCCAGCACTGACTCTTGAGCAAGTAGGAGTACTGTTGGCTTTGCTTAGCTGAAAAAAAAAACATGAATGGATGATTTGAGTCTAGTTATATAGTCTGAGAGGTATACAAAATTCAGTTTGTGGTTAATCTTGCAAACCTCACACGTCTGTTGTAAAGTGCACTGTCCCCTCAGCTGGGCTACCTCCTGGCTTTGTGGCACAAATAACTATGTTTCTCAATGATTTCCAAACAAATTTTCTTCCTGTTTAGATACAAGACTTACATCCACCAAGCAGCTGGAGGTTGCATTAATTTTTCATGGTAGACCCAAACAGTTCTCACCATCTCATAATGGAACCACATGGAAACAGAGTTTGAAAACACAGTGCTGGGGGCTGTACTTGATTTTCCTGTGTTAAAAGGCTGAGGGAGAAAGAGGAGAAAGTTGCCTTTATCTTGTAGCCTAGGGCCTGTGTCTCACCATGACCATACACATCTCTGCTACCATACTGCTCCTGCTACAGACACTGGCAGATGGATTAGATAATTTCCAGGTAAATCCTCAGTTAAATCCCAAAAAGATGGCCAGTCAAAGACTCTGCGTTCCTGAGATAATTTAACTGAGCTTGAACCAAGTACTAGCTTGAACCACTGGTTTTCAAACTGAACCTGAACTCAAAACTACCTCAGCACAAACTCCAGCCTGACCTGTGTACAGGTACCATTTCAAAGAGTGAGCATCTTGGCGTGGAAACTTCAGGCTGTGCCTGGACAGTGCAGAGCAGAGTTGAGCAAAGAGGGTGAGGACAAGCCAGGCTCAGCATTGAGGACACAGAGAGGGAACCAGGCTCAGCCCAGTGTCATGCAAATGCACTGCAGTGCTGGAGGGAGCATCCTGGCCTGGCACTGAGTCAGATAAATGAGATGGCATGCATGGAAATGTCTGACAGGCTCTGCACTGAAACAGGTGAGCCTGCTCTAGGAGGGGTGTTTCACTGCTAATCACCCTTGCTGTCAAAAATGTTTATTTTTCATCATTTGCAACCATGATGAATTTCCCACTCTGAAATCATGTTCTGTCTTCTTTTGCTTCCCTAAAGAATCATCTGCTATTAGCAGACTTTTCCCTTTTGATTTTTTTTCAGATAAAGCAGATAGATTGGGTGTATCAAGTTTCCCACCACCAGGAATGTTTTATGGATCATTCATTCACTGAGTTATGTAGCTCTTTTGAACTATTCCCCATTTTTCAACATCAGCTTTAAGTGGGAACACCGGATTTGGACACACAACTGCATTTGTTCATGTCAAGTTGCAACAATAACCGGGCTAGCTTGAGAGGCTTAGAGATAAAATATCTGCTTTTTCCCTATGTTCATGTTCAGCCTAATCAAAATAATGACCCCAGCTGAAAGAGTAAGACTGTTACTGCTATTTAATTCACTTATTTTTATTTACCAAAGATCTCGTCCAACTTCTAGACACCTGTATAAATAAGAGTTGAGAAAAAGATAAATGTCCTAGCTTCATTTGTTCTGGTTCAAAAAACCTCGTTCTTCATTGAGAAAAAAAAATGTAAATGAGTGTTTTAGTTTGCTCTGCAAATCCGGAAATCTTAATTGGAGAGGCGAGGTCAGAGACACAGGATCTTCCGTGGTGACTTTCCCTTTTAGTGCTGCTTGAAGAATTCTCTTTTCAAGTGGAAGGAATTACTGCCCTCAGAGCTTGCTTTCATCCCTAACACCACAGCATGGCAAGGGAGAAAGTGAATGATCTGCTATGACTGGCGGAAGGGACTGAACTGTTGGGCATCAGAGAGTCACCTGAATTTCCCATGTCAATAGAGGAAGACCAATTAATGTAGTTATTTGAGTCACTAGACCCGGAGGGAGGCATACACTGATACATTTGCCTTCAGTTTTCTGCTGCTATAGTGTCTCATGGCACTTGAATCTTGCAGAGACATCCCTCTGCTGGGAATAGGTTACCTCTGTTGCTTAGTGGTTTCTATTACTTGTTGATAAAAACAATTAATATAAAAAACCTTCTTGTGGTATTTGGTTGTTTGGTTTGGGGGCAGGTTTTTTGTGGAGTTGTTCTTTTGTTTTGTTTAGTTTGTTTTTTCACCCTGGCAGTGTAGCAAGTCTGTTTCACCCTACCTTCACAGAGCATTTAAATAAATGTGGAGTAGAGGAATCCTGAATAGTGAGAAAGGGGTTGTGCGGATTTTTTGTGCACCTCTCTGTGTGTATGCTACCTACTACAAAATCCCCAGCCAGGAGCAGTGTTCTGTACCTCTATTCATCAGGCACACCTTGCAGAGGTCAGCTGCAGAGTGAGGAAACGAGTTTTGTTTCTTTGCAGGGCTGTACACCTGCTTCTCTTCAGTGCATTAGTTATATCTCTCCTCCTGTCCTCCCTAAAACATGCCCCCTCCCCCCTCCTTTGTAGCTATTTTACTGCCTCCGAGAGGTTAAAAGTAGCAAGATCTATACCATCTCCTAGTCTATCACACTGTCAGTCTAAATTGCTGCCTCCAGAATATCTTCTCATATTTTGTCTGTCTTGGGTCTCTTTTGCAGCTGGAGGCTAGAGATGATCATGAGGTCCCAGAGAGCAGTTTTTCCCCTTCCATCTACTTCAGAATATTAATCTGTTCTGAACAAAAAGAAGGAAATGTATAAATACATGGGTGTGTCTGCGTGTCTGTGTGTGTTGTGTGTGTATTTGCATTTATCTATGTATTTACATATAATTACATTTCATTTTTGTTGCATTTATTTGCAAAAAAAAAAAATAGACAAAGGCAGAAAGGCAGAGTAGTTCTTAAAGATTTAATTAATAAAACTTATGCTTCACAGAAGTTCAGAGAAACATCTGCCATTTAATTTTCAGAAATGCCAAGTTTGCAATACGTATGGCATCCCGGTCTGCTTCCAGCCTGGATAATTCCATTCTTCCTACCTGTGAATGTTCCTGTCATTTCAATTGGATGCAGTGTTTCTTCCACACTCCTCTGCCAAATTATTCTGTGCTACTGCTGTGTACCCTTAAATGGCTGCCATGTTTCAATCCAGAGACAGCTTCCTATCTGCTCAGAAGCAGGACATAAAGCTTTGACAGCTCAGGGGAGGATTCAGCCTGCTTTAATGCCTGCAGGTATAAAGGATGTAATTTTCAAACCTTTGCTTTGAGACTCTGAGGCTGAAAAATTTAGAAGGAATCATCGTATGGTCAGGTACAGTCATTCATTCATCTGAGCAGGACATTCAATTTTCAGAGATACTTAGAAACAACAGCCATTCAGGCAGGCAGTAAGAAGTATTGACACAAGCAAGTGCCAGGCATGTGCAGCTGCATTGCCTCTAGAGCAGGACTGGATGGGCTTATCTGGCTTTGCAGATGGGCAGAAGTACCTGTGGACCGGCACTGGGCCATGGGCAGGGGTGTCCGCTGCAGGGTTTTCCATCAGATAACTTCCAGCAGGAGTGGGGTGAAACTGAGATACTGGTGAGAAGGGTTTTTCCAGGTTCATGCAGGGCAAAAGTTGACATGTGGGCATAAGAGGGCTTTGTTGCCCTCTTTGTTGTCGAAAAGATTGAGACTTGAAAAGCAAATGAGCAAATAAAAGTACAAAAGGTCTCAAATCTTCCTCATACTTCTCGACTGTTCAAGTTCCCTTCTCCTAGTGGGCTGGACCTGGATTCTTGTGTCACTCAACACACAGGCATTCTGTGTCCCAAACAGTACAAACACTCTTTCCAAGTAGTAGTTTTAGGATACAAAATGCTGGAAACAAAGAAAAACCTTCTGCAAAAAAGACTGGATATTCCTCTGCCTTATCTTTTGACTGTGGCTTTAATTTGTGTACAGTAAATAGTATAAAATATGGATTTGGCAACATTTCACTAATTTTGACAGAAAGTTTCCATTTAATGGAAATTTGTGGGGGAAAATATTAATTGTTAACTTAAAAAGTAGTTGTGGAAAGGAACGTTTTCCACAAAAAAAAATTTTCAAAGTCACCCAAAGATCTCTTTTCCAAAAGAGTCTTAACTTGGAATTTCCTGGGTTCAATTGTCCCAGCTCAGCCATGTTTCCCGGAGGTGTGCAGATTTCTGATGTGATGTCTCCAAACAGGAAACAAGGAAGCTTTGGGAATCCTATTGAACCCAGCTTTGAATAGCTCCTGTAGCAAGATTATTTCAGAACTGCAGACCCTGGATGCCCTGCAATATCCTTTGCCTGCTGCACAGAGACTCACCAGCATCTTTAGAGCAGACCTCTAAATTTTAAAAGGAAAAACAAAATCAAATCAAATCAAAACAAAACAAAACAAAACAGGTAAGCTAGTGGTTTTCCTTCTTTAACTGGTTATTAGAATGGAGTAAACTGCGGTCAGGATTATTTAGGTAAATTTCTTTTAGGTTCCTGGCTTTACATCCAGAAATGTGAATGACGATGAAGTGGCTCCTAATCAGTCACTAAGCAAGGTTTATTAATAGACAAACTGTGGGAAAGGTAAACTTTAGAAAAGGTAAGTACCTGAGAAAGAAGGGCAGCTAGCAAATAGAAAAAAAATCCAATTTCCTAATGAAGTAACAAGTTAGTCACTTAAATGACACTAAATTGATTTTTTTTTGCCCCCTGGAAGTGTGCAGTTTGTTCTGGCATACATGATAAAGGCATAAAAGAGTATTTCAGCTTGGTTTTACCTTTTTTTATCTGTTTTTTTCCCCCATGCGGATTGTGTTTATTCTGTAGTTTTCAGCCTCATCAAACAAGTGGCTGACCTAAATGTTAACAACGCTGCTTTCCCTTCAGAGCTTCATGAGTTACGGGACAATTCCTGTGTGTATGGCATACATCTATGTGTAGTGCTTTCCTGAAATTAAGGATATCATATCCAAAGAACTTGAGTGATTTACGTTGTGTTTGCACAGGCAGGCACACACAGGCATGAAGTCTCTGCCTCCACTCTGCACTGGTCTGAGAAGATCCACAGGGTTGTGTTGTTGTTGTGTTAGCAGAACTTTATCACAGCTGGCTCCCAGACAGGCTGCTGATACCTGTTGTGGCATCTCTACTCAGAACTGCAGTGGACAGTGTAAATAGTGTATGAACTTCTAAGACCTGTCAAAACTGAGATTTAAACTCATAGCCAGTTAAATCTTAAAGACATCCTTCCCTTTAAATATCTCTCCAGGCTTTTTTTTTCAATATTGTCTTTATAGGGTACTGAATTTCCACCTCTAAAATCTTTGCAAAGGAAAATAAAACAAGTTTGTAATGCAAAAATTTTTCAGATAAACTCCTTTCTGTCTTTCTTCACTTGTAAATAAGGAGGATGACAAAAAATGCCATCTGCCCCATAAAGCTGTGTTCTGGGCAAGCTATGTGCTGTTGACACAGAGGAACTGCAGATGTAATTAGACAAAAATACTGCTTTTTACTTTTGATATTCTGTTTTCCAACATACACTTCCTCCTCAAAATCTTTTCCTTGAGAAAGGAAGGAGAGTAAACATGAGTGCACCTGAAATAAAAGCTTCTCATTGCGCACCCAAAGTAAGTGCAAATGTACACAAGGTTTGTTTAGCTTGCAGCAGAGAGGGAACATTTGGAAATAACCCCTCAAGATGGCAAATACATTTTGGTTTGCATTTTGCCTCCCTGTTCATGTGCAAATGTGGACATGATAATGGGTATTTTCCTTCACTATTGCCAATGAGAACATGGTCAGTTGGGCACTATCCTTTCCAGAACCAGTTGGGTTTTTTTGAAAATGGATGTTTTCTCCCTCTTCTATGCACACTGGAGTGAGTTCTGAAATATACCGGCTTGCCCAGCTGCCACAACGCCCCAAAAATCCCTGTGCCTAAGTATGTGGAGGACCAGTGCTGCAGAATTAGTAACTGTTAGATGCATCAGTCAAGGATAAGGCATGAGGTAAGGTCAAGTGGTTCAAACAGCTTGAATCTACCCTTACAGCTAAAAGGAGGTCTGAGGTAATCTTATGCATGGCTGTAGAAGCCACTCAAGGACACAATCATTTAACCCTTCAAAATATAGGCTGTATAAAGAAAATCTGTGCTAAAATTAGAAAATCCTCTCAGAAATACTCAGTCCATGAATTAAGAGTCATATTTTCTTACTTCCTAGTAAAAGGAGAATTAATTGCAAATTACAGCTTTTCTTCACTGTTCTGTTAAAGGAGGTATTAGCCTGGTTATCCTCTGCCATCAGCTCCCAGGGCTTCTTCCCACATGTGTCCCCTCCCAGTAAGGCACTTCTCCATGGTTTTCTGCTGGTGCCAGTCCAGTGCAGATGGCAGATGCCTGTGCAAATGCTATCAGCTGTACCAGTAACCTTTCCTACATTGCTCCAACCCTTCCAGGCCTCCAGTTTCCCCCACCATCCTGGAAATGAGCATGCATCTCTCGCCCCTCTAGAGGGGAGAGGGTGATCTGCACGTGGGTGTTGCCACATGCTTTCAGTCACAGGGCCTCCACTGCTGTTCCATCATGTGAGTCATCATCAGGGCTCCTCCAGCCCCCGGCTTCTGCCTTTCCTGTTTAGGCTATGTAGTAACTTAGGTGTCTTTCTGAGAAAATGGAATTACTACCCTTGCAGTTTCTAACAGGCCCACCATCGATTATACGATGAGTGCTGAGGCTAACACTGGCACTCCACAGTACTTAATGCTTAATGCATGTCACTTTAAGGAACAGACTTTCCCTATTCCTACCAGCTGTTAACAAATATTTGCTGCAGATTGTTCAACCAGTAGAAGAGCGAAGACTCTTGCCACCTTCTTAAGTAAGGCTTTAGTGCAAGAGGCACATTAGATAAATACCTTCTTTGTAGGGTGAAAATTGTTATTAGATAGTGCTCTGGAGAAAAACTGTTTGAGGGAGTCACCATTCTCAGTATTTGGTGTTACATCATGGTTGGGTCAGTGACCTTTTCAACTTGGCTGGGAATCCACTGAGAAACAGCTGTGGTGTTTTTTCTCTTCAAATGCAAAAAGGAAATTCCTTGCCTTAATGTCGAGCATTGTTTGCATCACTGCAGTAAACTTCTGGGGGATTTTGTAGAACACTTGGTGTTGTTTTTTAACTGTGAAATGCTGATTTGTTTGTCATTTATAGGGGTTACCCCAGGGTGAGCCAACACAATTTAAGTCTTGAATCACTTTGGTCCTTGTGCCTATAAAAATGTTGCAGACCTTTAAAACTGCAACGGGAAACAGATTACCCGGAGACATATTTTATTCTCAGATGATAAAGAGGTTTGAGGACAGGCAACTGATCTCAGTATTTGGATACTCCAATTTTTCTGTTCTCACGCTAACTCTGATAAAACAGGTGCTAATGTCAATCACTGATATACCAGGGAAATATCTACAGTTTTCCAGGTTAAAAAGTTAAGAGTGTATGCCAGAGTGAACAGTCAAAATGTGAAATGGAAGAAATGTGAAACAGAGGTGAAGTTTCCAGAGTGGAACTGAAGACATCCAGAGATTTAAAGTAATTATGGAATGAATGATGTAACTGAACTTCTAGCAGTAATGTTTGCAATGGGTAGATTATCATAATGTTCAGTGATAAGCAACTTAGCTCTGCTGAAGTCAAAATCTTTTTAGAATTTCCTCCAATGGCAGAAATAGCTTATGACAGGTAATTTGAAAAATCCTCACCAAGACTTCACTGAAATCAGTGATTATCCTATGAATCTGAATGGCAATGCATATTTTATTTGTCACATGGAATGAAAAGATCAGGTCTGTGTTGCTTTTAACCACGCCCTTGCAGAGATTTTCTCCTTACAGACCCCTGTTGCCATATGGCCTGGGGAATACCCACTTGGAATAGTGCCTGAACTCTTGAGAGACAGAGGCAAAGGTGAGTGAAAACAGCCAGAAAGCCTGGAGAGGGGCTCAGGGCTGTGGAGCAGTGCTGGGAAATGGAGCTTGCTTAGGGACTGCCTCTCCACTTAACTTTCTAGGATAGGTGAGCGAGCTGCAGGGTGGACTGATTACACTGGGAGGGACAAAGCCATTTTATAACTTCACATTTAGGTGAATCAAAATCAAGGAAAATAAAAATCAAGGAAATTCATAGAAACTCCAGTTGTGTGCGTCAGAAGGGAGGAAGCCCAGCTGGACCCGTAACATCCAAGTTAATCTGTTGCTTCCATTCCTCTCTCACCACTCAGCTCCTTGCATATCTCCACGTGTGGCCCTGTCTCTTGTTTCTGCATCTCTGCCACTGGTCTCCCAGTTTCTGCACATGCACAATTCCTCTTTGCAATATAAAGCCTCAGTCTCTTTGTACTAAATACTGCCACATGCACAATAATCCTGTGACTTTGTAGCTGTGAAAATGACATCCTTCCCATCAATCCTGTGTGAGGTTGTTTTCAGGCCCCACAGTCTTTCTCTTGCTGGGGTACTAAGACCTTCCCTCCTGTTTTGAGGAATTGAGCAGGAAATTTCTCATCCTCATGAGAAAACTAGCACCAGAGTCTAAAACTCCATGGGGGGAAGCAAGGTAGGGTTTGTCAATGTATCAGAATTGCTTAATTTATGTTGACTGTTCTTTCTCTTACAGTATTCCTTCAGGAAAAAGGCTGTCACACTATGTTACTTTGTCTGCAGCACTCTATGGGGTGCTTCTACTAATTCAGGCAATTTCAAAGGAACTGTGAAATAGGGACAAAAATTCTGGTTTTCCAGAAAAACAAGCCTCACTAGGAATGATTTTAGAAAACAAGTGACACAATAAAGACATAAGGTTTGTAAATGACTTGGACATAAATAATATAGTCCAAGTGAGACAAGTCTGTGAGGAACTTCTGCTGGAGTAAAGCAAGCTAGGTGGCTTGGTGGTAGATTAGATTCCTTGGAGACAAAGGCAAATTAATGCAAGTTGGAAGGAAAAATCAGAATGACATATTGCTTGGCTCTAAATTAATCATAACCATGCAGCAAAAAAAGTGTCGCAACAGACATCTCAGCCAACCATATGCTCTGAGAGCAGCAAAAGTGTTGGCAAACTGATAGAATGCAGGAGGAAAAAGATAGAAAACAATGTTGAAAATAATATAATATAATTATATAACCCAGTGAAATGTCCTCTCTGTTCCTTCAAGGTCAACCAGCTTGAAAATAATGTTGCAGAAATACTAAGGTCCAGGCAAATAAGTGAAAAAAGTGGTTAGAGGAATGGAAATGTGGTGTGAGCTTTTTATGGAAGGGAAGTGTGGAAAAGTGTAGAGATGGTTAGATTAGAGAGGAAAAAGAAGTGACAGCGTGACAGAAGTGTACAAAATAATTATTGCTTAAGGAAGATTTCCTTCCCCACAAAACAAAAGCATCGGGACATGAAACTGAATAACAAGACATTTACAAGCAATAAAACAATCCCATTTCTATAATGTTTAATGGGTGAGATAGACATCTACATGAGCAATGGGAACAGAAAGATTTTGTTGGAAAAGAAAAGAAATAGGAAAGGGCTTACATCTGTGTGATTTGAGTCAATACAAAATTAAAGTGTTAAGGAGCAATTTACGCCTATGGGTAGGTAATACTACTTCTTTCTGAACCATTTTTCTGAGAAGAATTTGGGCAAACTTTGAGGCAGGGTACTGTGATCAATAGCTCACATCTGCTCTGACACAGAAAGCATCTGTTTTATGCTGTGGTGGGGACTAGCAAGACCTGCACCATAGATAAGCAACATAACTAAGGCACTGGAAGGAGCTGAGGTACCAAGGTGCCATATCTGAGGTTGCCATGGCACAAACACTTGTGGATGTGATAGTGAAACCAGAGCTGTCTACAATCTTTGGTCTCAGTGTGCCTGTCCTGTTTGGCGTAATTCTTGATAGAGATCCACGCAGCATAGGCAATAGCTTTAGTCTCCAAGATTTTCAGCTCTGCGGTGGCCCATGATTCAACAAAGCATCCAAAAACTTGGAGAAGGGGAACCACATCTGGAAAAGCTGGATGCATGGTAGCCTTATCTAGACTTGGCTGCATAGAGTGTTGTGTGGGTGAAGTACTCTTCTGAGAGCAGACATCTGTGGACATGCATCCACAGAGTTTTCTAAGTGAGTAAGGACAAAAAATTTCTAGCAGATGTAGGGCAGCAAGTAATTGTTCAAGATCACTTTACCATGTCTGACATCCTAATACAAACTACACACATTTGTTTATATTAAAAACATACAAGTATTTCTTGATGACGTGCTGGTGGAGTAATTTTATTCAATAATTAGAGATGATGGCTATCTTTTTTCTTGCTCCAGACAGGAAGTTAAACAGTTGCTTGTCAGTCTCATCATCTCCTTTTCTAGGTACAGCTATATGTTAGCTAGAACTACTTGGAATTTTTTTTCCCACAGCAAAATGGTATTTTGGAAAATGTTTCCATAAAACTTCTGTATGAAACATGCCAAACTATATGCCTTCTACCTTGGTCCTCCAGGGTATTGCTGTTGTCTAAAGGAGAATAAATCCAACCCCTTGGTCTGACTGAGATGTAGCATTTCATTCTAATTCCAACTCAAATCAATGAGTATTTCCTGGGTTCCAAATAGCCAATTCAGCATAATCCCAATAATGCATGTGCTCAGAGTAGGCAGTTTCATTGTCACTTCAGCATGGAAATCATATTTCAAAAATAAGAAATTTTGCCAAAGAAATGAAACAGTATTTCCATGGGCACTATGGACTGCTATCTGTCACAATTTATTGCAGGGCTTAATAAAAATATTGCACTTTGTCTTGTCTGGTCTACTCAAATTGCCACCTTGCAGAAATGTTTTCTCGAAGGTCAGACTTTCAAAAAAGAACCTCATGAGTCAGTTGCTCAGCCTTGTGGACAAGCAAGCCCAGAGATGCCTGCATAGGTAGTGGTGATGCAGCTGCTGAATTTGTGAGCATTCATAAAACAGCTGAGATTAGAAAGGACCCTTGGAGATCATGTGGTACAACCCCAGTACTAAAACAGGGCCATTGAGAGCAGGTTGCCCAGGACTATGACAAGAATTTTTTAGCAGAGCCTGTTGTGACAGGACAAGGGGTAATGCTTTAAGAGGGCAGGATTAGATAAAACAGAAGGAAGAAAACTTTTGCAGTGAGGATGGTCAAACACTGGAAAGGCTTCCCATTGGTGCCCATCCCTNGACGGGTGAACAGCGTATGATCACCCCACAGAAGGGCATTTACAAACTGCACTGCTGACCTGGCAACGTGTGACAGGTCGCTTAGTGAGAACTGCCCCGTAAGGAAATACTGTGCCTTGAAGGAGCGTATAAAACCAGCTCGTTTCCTTTGAATAAATGATTCAGATCCAGGATCCAGGATTCAGATCTAGGATCCAGATCCAGATTCCGTTTCCCTGACGGACTGAGTCCGTGTTTCAATCACCGACACCATTCTATGATTCTATGTCAAGTTTTGAACACCTTCAAGGATGGAAAACTGTTCCAGTGTTTGATTATCTTGGACTAATAGGGTTTTTTTCTCTTTTAATAGAATTTTGTGCCTCTTGGCTTCTCATTGGGCACCACTGATAAGAGTCTGGCTCCATCTCCTTTACTCCCTCATCAGATGATTACTGATAGTGATAAGGCACCTCCTGAGCTTTTTCTTCTCCAGGTTAAACAATCCTAGCTCTCCCAAGTTCCCTTTGTATATCAGATACTCCAGTCCTTTAACCACCTGAGTGACCTTTTGCTGAACTTGCTTCAGCACCTCCATGTATCTCTGATCCCAGGGAGCCCAGAGCCCAGCACAGTTCTCCAGATACGTCTCAGGAGTGTTGAGTAGCATGGAAGGATCGCGTCCCTCAACCTGGTCACAATCATTCTCCTAATGCAGGCCAGCATGCTGCTGGTCTTTTTATGCTCCCAGGATGCATTGGTGGCTAGTGGGCAACATATGGTCCCCAAGAATTCCCAGGGTCTTTTCTGTACAGCTGCCTTCCAGCTGGCCAGCCCCCGGTGTGTATCAGTACTTGGAACTATTCTTCTTTAGGTGCAGGACTTGAGACTTCCCCCTGTTCCTGTTGGTCCATTTTCCCAGCGCATCAAGGTTCCTCTGGATGGTAGCACAGCCCTCTGGTGTATCAGACACTTCTGCTGGTATTCTTATAGCTGTACTGATGACTAGTGCTTTTCATGAGTCCAAGGGACAAAGATGAGGAAAGAAGGGTTTTCAGGGACTGATCTGGAAGGCCAAGACAGGCCTCAGTACCCCACTGTCTAAGTGTTAACGTTTGAAATTGCAGGAGAAATGCTGGTGATAACGAAAACTGAGGTGGTTTTACCGTTTCCTTCTACCAGGCCAGGCTTTTAGGTTTTCTTTCCAAATTGCTGCTCAGTTTTTGCTTTTGCCTCCTGTATCTTAAACTCCTTTTGTTTGCAGTTGGAGAGAGGACTTCAATCTACAAGAAATACACTGGGTAAAATCCTTTTCATTATTAGGCACCCTTGGCTGTAATACTGTCTAGCTCAATGGCTTTCTTCCAGGACTTTGCTTAACCTTTATCATTTTCATTTAGGATCTGAAGAATTATTGTCATTCTCATTTAGATTTCCCACACATTTCTAGTATGCAGGTGAACCACTCAATTGGAAACACCTTCCGTCTCCTAACAATAAAAGATCTCCTGGCTTGAAAAAAAGTTTTCTTCATCAAAAACAAAGCAAACAATTGCTGCAATAGTGCCTGCTTTAACAGATTCTTTAATGAATTTGATTACATTGTAATGGATGAATAACTTTCTGACAAAGCAGAGAGAGCACCAAATTAAAACTTTACTGTGTGAAATAATCCTCAAAAATGTCTAGCTCTCTCCAGACTCCATTAGCTGTCAGATAATCTGGGCAAAAGCTCTGTCTGAAATAAAGAAGAGAGCTGGAGTTCTTACCTCTCTCACTCTCTCCCTTTCTCTGTCTACACACACAAAGAACAAAGTTTAATAGATAGCATATGCTGTTAGCTGAGCCTTTGTTCCTGCCCCAGCAGAGTCAACGCACTGCCAAGTCTCACTCTGTTTCACTGTGTCTCCCCGTTTTTGGCTTGAGTTTCCTTCAGTTTGAAGAAGAAGTCTCATACAAAATTCTGAAGATTCATGGTACATTCAAATGGAAAATTTGAACCATCACTCACAGATTGTATTTTTCAAATCTGACTCCTTCTAGGGACCAGAAGTTGGCTGGTTTGCCTACAGTCTGATAATGGTGCATGAGAGGTGATTGAGCCCCCTCTCCATCTCTATGCAAAACCTTAAGCAACTGGAAAGTAACAAGCCTCATGAAATGAATAAGATGTAGAATGGCATGCTTTTGTTTCTTGTTGCTGTTTTTTGTGTTTAGTTTTTTTAAAAACAACCTGTCAGTATTGAAGACATTAGACATGTTATCAAGCTTAGGTTATTAAAAAGGGGCCTACTCTGTGGTCTTAGAAAGGTCTTAGGTATGTATGTAGGTAGAAAGGTCTTAGATATGGCACCCTTCCCTCAGTGGCTGGGTAATTCTTCAACCTGACCCCTCCAGGCGAATTTCCCAGGTGAAAAATTACCTTGTTTTTCTATATTTGGCCTGTTACAATTTGTTATTCTCTGTCCCTCTTTTTGAAAATTCTTTTCCTTTGATTCTCTCTGATTAATTGTTGAATTACACAGGCTTTTAGCTTTATGATACTTACTAAAGGTCAGATTGATTCAGTCATAATGTATTGATAAATCTTCATGAAATGCTGTGAAAACATGAAGGTTAGAGATTACAACCTGGGATGGGCTGAAAGTCCCACAGTCTTCTTTTTATCTCTTCAGTGCAGTCAAGAAACATTTCTGCCAGCTCGGTTTGCTGATGAGCATTTTTTATATCAGATGTTTCCTGCCTGGTGGTAAGCAATGCTGCATGGTACAGGCTCTTTGTGAAGTCTGTGCAAGACAGGCTGAGAAAGGTTTTGCCTTGAATCTGATTAATGGAATATATTTGAAAAGCCTCCAATAAACCTTTATCATTGCGAACAGTAGCTGGCACATCAAATGGGTGTGAACTTACACATAGGCATGTCTAATGGCTTAGGAAATGCCCTGCTAGAATAGAAGGATCTTGAAATAATGTTAAGGACACACAGCTGACAGAAGCTGAGAAAAGAAGACAGATTCAAAGTTGGGATTGGCATCCCATCCCCAAGACATCACATTGCTCTGTAAAATATAACAAATATGACAGGCTTGAGTAAGGGAATCTTTGCTTACTTTTTGTGTCCTACACTTCCACTCTCACCATGCTCACTTTCATAAAACCGTAAGTACAAGCCAGCCAAGTAAAAGTTACTAACTGTGCCAATTACTGAGGACTGTATTCTAGAATCCTTATTTCAGCAGTGAACCTGCTCTTGTATCCACATGAACTGATGGGTTGCATAAACTAACTTTCAGCAGGCCCAAGTTCTTTGTGAGGCCTGTGACAGATCAGCTGAGCTTGATGGTCTCTATTAGTTAGGACAGCTCATAATCTCCAGAGCTGAGGTTGTCTCCAGTCTCTCAGAGGAAAGTCTTGGGGCACATAAGGCATTTCTCGCTCTTCTTTCTGGGTGGCCAGGGGTAACAGTGTTCTCTCCTCTTTCACCCTCCATTTGTACTTGGATTACACCACCTGCTTTGATTTCCCATAGGTGATAGGTCTGTGTACTTCATCAACACAGTGCAGCAGAAACTGCTGCTGCAGCTAATGAGTCTGCAGCATGGATCACAGAGCAGCCGTGCGTAAGGTGGTAGTTCCACACCAAAGAATAAAATTGTGATCCAAAGATAAGGTTGGGTTTTGCTGCAACTTCCTTCCTACCAGAACAGCATCAGAGTTGTGGCAGCAGCACTAGTAGCCTCAGAAAGTCAAGCTTCTTTCTCTCCAGGAGCCAGATCACCACCAGAATAAGATCCCTTTGTGTGTGGCCCTACGTGAACACCCCATTTTGGGTGCCTTGTTCTGAGTTTTTCTAACAGAGCAGGAGTCACACCTTTGGCTCTTGGTGGAGAGAGTCAAGGCACATGTTATTGTCGCACAAGAATGATTCATTGCCTTTGTGCCACAGCGAGCACGTGTGGGGAAACCTAATAAATATCCCCATTCAGCCAAGATAATGGAGAGAATTAAATTGGTTGGCACTTGGATCAAAGCTCATTAGCCTTGCATCTAACACTTGACAACCAGAGATGATATCAGAAGGGGGGTTTTCTTATGCCATTCTCTGCATGTGTTGCAGGAATTGTTCATGTGTAATGAGATCATATCTTAGTAAAGAATGAGAAATAGCATTTTTGCCGGTTGTCAAAACCCATCTGAACATAAAGTTTATTTAAACAAATTTTTTTGCCATGAGCTCATATTAAATCTCAGCAAGTTTATCCATCTCTAATTTAGTTATATGGTCATTACATGGAAAATCCACTTCAGATAAAGCAAAGCATTCTCATCCTCCAGTTATACAAGTATCAAGTCACAGCAATTACATGCAAATGTCAGATACCTACTACGCCACTGCAGTCTTAGCATGTGCATGTTCTGCACAAATAATGAGCAGCTTATTCTGCACAACAGTGTAGTGGATGTGACATTCCATCAACGGGATGAAGGAGGTGGAAAAGCCTAGAAAATGAGCTGACACTCTACAAAGTCTTCGTCAGAGTGCTCCCATTCTGATAAACATCCGAAATGACTCCTTCCCCTGGCTGACTTTCACAAGCAGCAAAAGAAACAGCACAACAGAGTATCCAATGTAAACCTCCTGCAGTGTTTGACTGTCTCCACCTCACTGACCTTCAATCTTTTTCTGTAGATTCCCAGCACACTCCTGTGAGAGGATGGAGTGAGCCACATCTGCTACAGCATTTTATCTATCGAGCCTTTCCTTTCAAGCCTTACAGCCAAACCACTTACACACACCTAATCACTTTCCTTTTCAGCTACTGCAGTCTTCCTCACAGGACTTCTTTCTCCCTTTGCTGGGCCAGTGGGATGTTTCTGCCAAAGCCATCTTTCTTATTCTGTCTGTGGCAACTGTTCTCTGGATGCTGGCCTGTTTTGCTAAGTGATCTCTAAAGAGGTCTGATATCCTAGTCTTGAAGATCTGCTGTGCAGCAGATCAGAGAACATAAAAATATTCTCCAGTCTGCTGCATTCACTGGCCAAAGACTCCCACAGGAGAATTCCTACAGCAATGTTCTCCTATGGGACAGAGCTCCAGCATTAGACAAGCATCTTGTTTATGGTGGGACACAAAAAGATATATGCAGGAGGTTCTTTTAAACTATTATATTAAAGCCATGTTAGCTGAAAAGCCAAAGAGAGTGGTAAAACAGGCAGATATAAAGAAAATCCACAGTTATAGCAGTGGATCAGAAAATATCTTCCTTTTTATCTATAGAAATTAATCTAGACTTTTTTTTTCTGGAGAAATTTTAAAAAGCAAATATGGGCAAATAAGTATTGCCATCTGGATCCACTATGTGAGTATGCTGAACTCCTGTAAAGATGGGTCTTTGACAGAAGAATTTGACAGTGCAAATGCCAACTGACCGTTGTGAAACCAGTATGCTCACAATTCTATTGTTACTTGACTGCAGCCCTTTTTAGAAGAAAAGCACAAACTGTGCCAGACAGAAAGTGAGGGAATAGTGAGCTGCACTTTGCAGCCACAGTGGAAGCCAATGTTCTCAATATGCTGACCATAATCAAGGCCATCAGTCACTTTTCTAGTGTATCCTTCCTGGCTCCAGCCACATCCATATTTACCAGATCAATCAAAATCTCCCTTGTGTTTCCTTTTTTCCCCTTCAGTGGCTTGAAGAAAATAAAACAAAAAAGCAACCAAAATCTAATAATCTATAAGATGAATTTTTCTTCACTCCACATGATGAGATCACTCTGACAGAGCTGTTCCAGTCTCTGGCTGAAGATCCTGAGGGGCAGGTGGGCTCAGGCCCTTTATAACTCACTTCATTCATTCATCACTGTAAAATGCATCCGTTTGTCTGCCGTAACAGAGGATGGGAATGTACACACCCGCATTAAGTGTGTGATCTACCTCACCACCTTTAAGGTTAGTGTGCCTAATCCACAGGCCTGTCTAAAACTTGATACCGAAAAACAGCCTAAGAAGACTAAGAGAACTCCAGAACAAGAAGGGCATGGAATCCTCTGTTTTAGTCACAGCACACATTCCAAGAAGGCCATTATCACACAAGGACTGAAGCTCAGTGGACATGCTGTAAAAAGGGTGTTGTGTGCTGAAGGTAGACGGTCTCTCTCCCTAAACAGGAGAACAGACCTCCCTCCGTGAGGAGGTGGCAATGACACAGCCTTTCCAGAATACTTCTTCCCTTTCCAACATCAGTCTCACATGAACTCAAGAAACCTCTTAGATCCTTATCTAAATAGATGACCACAAACTCCAAGCCTGTTTCCTGCAGGACTACTGGCAGCACTGTTTCCCTGACCACTGTCACAGGGCCAGGTTCCTTGGAACCATCATGAGCATGAATCTGAGCCCTTGCCTGACCCACACATTATTAAGAGTTTCTCACATTTAAGGTGTTCTATTCACTACCCCAAAATATTTGCAGCAACATAAAAAATACATTGCTATAGCATTTTTCATATGTAAATACATATTTAAATACTTCTCACCCTTTAATTTTATATATTGAAACTAATTTTCCATTTCAGACCCTCAGGCTTTTCAAACCAGCCCTGCTACTCTATGTTGTCTCTTCCCAAGCCACCTTTTTTGGTACCTGACCGTCTTCTGGGTGGTCTTAGGTAAGCCGCTCTTTCTTTGTATGAATCTGCTTCTGCATCTCTAAGTTAGACAAATATAATTTACCAGGTTCACTGTGCTTCTTTTTCTCAAAACACAGAAGAGATGCAAAGGGCTATGTAAAAATTAAATGCCACTGCCTTTACACAAGCTGTATTGTTCAAATTCTGTCATTGGAGCTAATTTTTGAGGGACTATCAGGACAGAACCTAAACCTTTTCAAATACCTTCAGATTATTTCTATTTTTGTGCAACACACTTTTTTTTTCCCATTAGCAGCAAGTTCTAAAACAGAGCTAGCTATCTACTTGTTGGCGATTGGCAGGAGCTCAGCATTCCAATGTAAAGTGATCTTTTCTTTGTCTGCCAATAATGCAATATTAACAAATTTGTCTTGATATTTATCTGTTGTTTTGTCTGTTGTTAGACTGTATGAAGAAAACAAAACTTGGAACATTGCAGCAACCATTGTTTTAAGATATCAGATATGGCACTGAAGACTTTCCTTCAGGGATTACCAGTTTCATGGCAATGCAGAATTATATAATGTAAGAAGCTCTTTTGCATGTTTTCCATCACTGGCCATTTCAAAATGCATCTTCTTTCATGGTCTCAAGAGCTCAAATTTAATTTCTGCTGATTGGAAACCCAGCTTTGTCATGTTCTTTCTGGCAGGTTTAACATGAAATGAAGGACTAGCTGAACCAGCTGGGTAGAAATCCATATAATATCCAAAATTTAAATTTTCACAGGAAGAGCATTTGGGGGTTGTCTTATAGTAATCACAGTATCGAGTTTCCACATATCAGTGCTGGACAAAAAGCATGAAGAATGTCATGGTTTGTCAAACCACATTCATAGTGCTAAGAAAGACCCCAGAAGAGTTATGAATGGTCAGTTAGGTCTTAGGTTAGGCTAGAAGGAAGCTGACTAAAGTCAGCCATGAATGTTCACAGTCAAATGACATGCAATTCATCTGAGAAAATATCCTGCAATACTTTACTCAATTTTATGTTAGATAACAAACTATACTTTTTCTAAAAATGCAAACTAGCAATTATCAGCCAGATAATGGAGAGTCACGATCTTATCCAAGATAACTAAAAACAAGGCTTAGTTGAAGGCAGTGGCTTTGTAGAAAATTCTTGAACTAGAGCTTCAGAGTTCAATGTTCTTCTAAAGTACCCAATTCCTCTCTTCAAGAGTAACTACAGCTCTGTTTCTTGCCTTCTTATTTTACTGCCAAGTACTTGTTTGTGGCAGGATCCTGCATGGCTCACAAAAACAATCAGAGTGAGAAGAAAAGCACACAAAAGGAAAGGGTGACAGAGCATCAATTTATTAGTTACAACTGGATCAGATCAGTGGGCTGGAACTGAAAAGAAACTGTGATTTTTATCCAGATTGATGACTATTTTGATTCTAGTATTGATGATCGGCAGGGACTTAGTAATCATTGTAACAGATGTGGCCTCCCCAGTGCTGCACAAAGGAGACCTCTTGCCTGAGCAGGAATAGTAATTATTGCCTGTTTTTCAAAACCTCCAGCCTGCAATTGAGTTGTCACAGTCTCCCAGACACTGCTCCAGGCACTGCAGATGGTACCAGCTGACACACTTTGGGCACATCATTACGAGCATGAGTAAACCACATGAGTTTAGCTACTTTCCTGATACCTAATGCATGACGGGGAGTCAAAGAGAAGTGCCTTTCAGGAGGAAATATGGGCTCCATGGAGCTGCAGTGTGGTTGAGGAGAATGTTCAAGTGAGAACACATCTGAAAGAAATTGCTAGCATGCAGTACAGCAGGGAACAATCAGCTTCTGTAACAAAACACTTGTTTCCAGCCTGAAGTATCTAAATTGTTTTAATATGAGACCCAAGTCAATACTATGGAAGACCTTTTCTGTTTATTTTCAGTCCTTCATCTATTGGATTTGCTGAAGAGCATTGCTTAAGTTGAGAGTGAATGCATTAACAAATACATCTAGCAGCCCATTACAAATTATTTGTGTGCCAGGGGAATAATAGGTTTGCGCAGCTGAGAAAAAGAAAACAATGGCAAATGTTCACTTGGAATTTACAACACTTTGGGTTTAGATAATTCACTTTGAGGCAATTGGTTTCCTAAGTCTGACGGTAATATAAATCACAGCTTGAAGCTCACTGCAAGTAAAATTTAGTCAGTCTACTGAGAAATAGCAAATATAATAAGTGTGATAGCATACAATCTTTGAAAACAACACCTTCAAAGTAATTTATGGTAGTGAGAAATGAACACTTGGTGCTGAATGTCTGACAGCAGCCATGCAAGTCTGCATGAAGAGAAGCTGGAAATAAGGACTCCATGAAAGTGTACTTCACCTTACTTTCTGTTCACAAACTATTTGTAAGCCATATCAAATTGAGTCATTTATCCAAAATTGCTTACACTGCTTCTGGGAAATTGTTCTGGTTTTATACAAAATTTGGATGAACAGTTCACTACAAAGGAAATAAAAGATATCAAAATGTGAAAAATGCACTGTGCTACTTATTTACACTTACACTTGTTTGAAGAAATGATTGCTTGACAAAAGCATATGATGGCTTCTGTTAACACTGACTCCAGATCCTGACATCATTTTGATATAAATAATACGCAAATAAACCCAGCACATGCATTTTGTAGTTTCTGTGAACTGAAGTATTCAAATGGAAGCAACAAACAAAGCTCTTACACCTGTACATAATCTTAACTGATATTCAATTTCTTGCAAGTTTTTCAGTGTACAAAATTAGAAGTAATCCTTGTAACTGATGAATTTTCAGAGGTTAAAAATAAAAGGAAAGTGAACTTGGAAAGGCGAGGACCTTGGCCAAGTTAGCCATCACTTCTGTGTGCCACTTCCTGCTTTCCTGGTTTTATCCTGTGTTTTCACTCTTCTTTGAGTCAGTCAGTGTGATTAATAGACTCCCTTGATACCTCCATGCCATCTACATATGCAAATGCATGGCCTGCTAGAATTTCATGAAAATTCAAGGAGACCTGTAAGAAGTACTATAAAAAACACTGTGTCATGTTTTATATTGTCTTTCATTCTAACTAATCTAATGTAAATTAAAAGAATTTCCTATATATAAAATCTGTGTTGGATTAGTTTATCCAACAAGTTGGTTAGAAAATGTATGGAAGTAGAAAATCAGTATAATTGGTATACACATTAATTAGCCACTGTATTACTGAGAAAACAGAGAAAACCCTAAGACAGACAAAGCACCTCTATGATTAAATTTGACCCCTTTCTTCACACACCAGCTTCAAGCTTAGATTCTGCTCTCCAGCTGGTGTGTAAGAGATCTCTGAGTCAAAGAATCTGCTCGGGACCAGGGTCCATGTCTCCTGCCAGTCAGGAGTCCATGCCTTGGGCCACTGGGGACCTCACCTTTTCTGTTGCAATTGTCCTGCTCTGTATGAAGAGCTGTTTGCTCGTGTATGAATAGACTTATTTGGTTGAGTGCTCTAACTGCTGCATCACTGATAGTGGCAGCTTCTTTCAGAACAGACATTCAAAGAACAGTTAAACAAAATGGCTTTTCCACCCGCACTATATTCTCATGAATTTTACTTCAATGTATAACATACAGCACAATTTAGGTTAAATCTAATTAAATCTTCGTATGTATATTCAGACTTCTTGACTTTCATATTAAAAATCTCAGATTAGATAAAATAACCTTATATGCTGGATACATAGATCAACATAATGTCACAAGATTGTGTTACTGCTGTCTTCAGTTCCAAAACATACAGTTTAAGTAATTAAATCCTATAAGACAAGATAGATTTACTCTGTGAGGGCTTGGAAAGTGTAGTGCCCTAGACATGAAATGTTTTAGGTGGAAAAAAACCCCTCTTGACCTTCTTCAAAAAAAACCAACAACACTGACCTTCCAAAATCTGAGTTTCTACATCATCAACAAAGACTCTTAGTTCCACACTGTCTCACACTTTTAATGTTACATTCTCTTAAATTGGGAAAAAGATGCTCAAATGGCCACAGTAACATAAATACTTGATGGTTGGCTTCAGATTTCTGATTATTTTGAATTTCATATTTATGCATGGCAAATTGTTCTCCATTTCTTCAGGTACAAAATATCCCTCTAAAGTGTTGGTTACAACTTGCTTAGAAATAGAATGTGGTCAACAGCACATGACCTTGCCATGAAGGAGGTGGGCATCTAGAGACATCTATGGCAATATTGCAGCTTTTGGGTTTGACCAAAGAGACTATCACACTGTTGGGCTACACTGTGTGCTGGAAGAGAGATTAGGCCTTGTCGGCCGAGGAGAGATCCTCGTTCTCAGACCCAGAGGTGACCCTGGGATTACAGCCAGGTCACCGGGGATGGGCTGAGAGAGCATTGTGGGTTTCTGGACAGCGTTAGACCTATGAGATGTGATAATTGTAGTTTGTGACCTTGTAAGGTATTGTTTACCTTTTACCATAATAGGCAATGTCTGTGCAATACTCCAGGTGATTGGGGGACACTGAGGTGAACATCTTTCCTGTTTATATGATGTGATATCCTGTTAGCTACTGGCATTTAAGGGAATTTCGGATACGCAATAAAGGCTTTTGCACTTTTCCTCCATGTGTGCAGAGTCCTTGCCCATGCGTGATTACTGCATCACACTATGATCCCTGGTTTTTTAACAGTCATTAGAGAACCAGCTGTCTCACGTTCTACTCAGTATTTCAATGTTTCAGATTTTCTGTTTGAGTTCAAACAATTAATTGTAATGGGTAACCATCCATCTCACAGTAGAGTGTTCTTTCAATGAGGCCAGAAAGTTGAGATGAAATTCAGATAAGAGTTTTCCACTTTTTAGTCACTGTCTCAAAATGAGACTGAAATTTCCTGAAGAGATTAAACAGACCTTTGAAAATTTTTACCACTTTGTTTCATTGTTTTATGTCTTGGCACTTGCTGGTCATAAACAGAAGTAGTTTTGGCATGAAATGGGCTATATATTTTAAGGTTTATGGCACTGCTTCTGAATCTGAAGAAACATCTCCTGAATTCAGGTAACTTTTTCTTCCCTATGTTGTAACCTGATCTGTCTTTAATCATATCATTTACAGGTTTACTGTGTCCAAAGCCTTTGCTATTCTTTAACATCTCCCATTTGTTGACTCAAGCTTTGATGATTTTGGTTAAAATACCCAAATTATTTCAATTTCCAAGACTATTAAGGTACTGTTTTTTTGAAAACTACCATACTGGTTTGGGTGCTGTGTTATAAAGCTGAAAACTGGTATCTGAGCCACTTTGAAATTTTATTCACTGTCCAGAGTGAAATCCAGATCTCACATTTTCCTGCTTTGAGGTCTCATTTTACAAAAAAACCAAAAACCAAACCCTCCAAAATAAAATCAGGTCTCTTCTCCTCATGTAGTGAGTCATATGTGGATTAAAAATAAATTCTCTTCAGTCTTGCTGAATATGATATGCATTCATGCTGATGTGAAAGGAGGCTACCCAGGACCTCCATTTGAATTTGCAGTGGGAATTTTAGTTAGTCCAAATTGAATTACTCAAGTTGATAGCAGGGTTTTGTTCCAGTTAGTCTCTCCATGTGATAGATCCCTGTGAGATACATAATGATCACAAGTTCCTAAACCTCATGTCCAGGCTCCAGTAAAAAGTCCATTTCTTTCAAAGTATGCAGAACAAACAATATTTCCTTACAGTTCGTGTGGAAAAAAAAATCTAGCACTTTTAATCCAAATGTGTGCCTTTTTTTGAATCCTACTATGTCCATCACTTTAAAAGACTTTGCTTCTTGGCAAATAGTTTATCCATGCCTGTATATCTGGATAATCCTTTCTTTCCACAGGCCTAGAGGATATGCTTTCCTGAACTACATACCTGTTCCTTCACACTCAGGTAAGACAATATGTTGAAATGCAGAATGATAAGTAATGGTCTTGTATGAAATGTGAATTTTAAGTTCTGTATTTTGTTTTGTCAAGCAGCCCTGACACAACAACATCAGAGCAGGAAAGACAGGAACTATGGTTTCCATTTTCCAGCTTTTTGTAGCAGCCATAAATCTCAGTATCATACTGAAGTCAATTTACATTTCAGGGGGGAATTTAGTACTTGTTTTTTAATATGTTTTTGTCCATACTGCATATGCTGTGATTGTAGGAACTCTGTCACAGATACAGTAAGGTAATTAGATGGCGTTGAAAGACTTTCCTGGAAGCACTAATTAAGCAAAAAGCTTTGTCCTCCTCTAGTGAAAAACAGGGTGCAGCACAATCTTTACAGAGATTTGGTGCAATAACAAGCTGGGGAGGTTGGATCTCCTGAGCCAGAGGCTCAGCTCCTCAGAGGTCTTCCCTCGAAGAGATATGACTAAACCAGACAGATTCAAAGAATTGGAAGAGTCAGAAGGAAAGATGGGGCGGGGGGAATTTGTTGAAAATGAGTCTGACGTCTTCACTCGAAATAGAAAACACTTCCCAGAAAGTTCATTTTTTCAGCAATGCAGCATTGTGAAATGAGAATTGACTTTTGTTCAGAAGGAAAAGGAAACGTTTCCTAAGCCGACAAGGAGTCAGTGTAGATACACTATCTAGCTCTGCTGAGGCAGCTGGGTTACAAAGGGGTCAGGCCACGAAGAAACTCAGACTCGTTTGATGCTTCAGACAGGTTTATGGACCTATGACAGTGTTGAAGTGCAGGACCACAGTGAGCAGTTCACACCCTGTACTCTCCAAAACTGCCGGATCCTGACTTCTTGGAAAAGAGAGTCTTTTGAATGGAACAAAGACCCTGTCACTCTCTGAAAAGCAGAGTGGCTGCATTTTGGAAAGTTCATGGTAATTTTCTTTGGGATTTCACAGTATTCATGTACAAATAATTGTACAGTCCTGAGATGGGTTTTCAGGAGTGACTTGGTCAGGTGTCCAGGAAAAGATCTCATTATTCGGCTCACAGTGCATAGAGGAACAAGTTGTTTGGCAAGAAAAATGTTTCGTCTTTTAGCAAGCTGCTTGGTCACTTTAATCATTGTTCTCTATTTAAAGAAAAATAAATTTGCTGTCCTGTGGGAGCCACTGAGCATGTACCCCAGTTCTGTTCCCCGGATTGGCCCCTGCCTCTGTCCTGACTCTGGTCTATAAAGCTCCTCCCTCCCTGTTCTCCCATTGGCCCTGTCCCTTTGTCCCTGCCTCAGTTTCCCTGGGTTCCCTTACCCCAGCCCCGCCCATGTGCCACTCCTGTGCCCCCAGACCATTGGTCCCTGATGTTCTCCCCGCCCCCGTATAAAAACTCTAGGCACTGCATTGTTCTTGTCTCTGCCTCTGGAGCCTTTGCCACGTACTTTCATTAAATCTACTCCGCAGAACCTACGCAAAGACCCTTTCCATCTCTTTGCCGTCGGTTTGTCACACGAGCCAGCTGGGGCGTGAGCAACCCCAGCCATCGGCTAATGACACTGTCTCATGACTGATGTTGTTTCTAGGACCTGCTGGGCTTTTTAGTGCACATTGAAGAGGGAGGTTAGTACATGACATATTTCTGGATCAAAGATTCTCACTACCAGATTTTGGGTTTCACATCAGTCCATTTCAAGTCTTCTGCACTGATGTAACAAGCTCACCTTGTGTCCCACATTTGATAGCATACTACAAACATGTTTCTGAGAGAAAACCGGAGGGGGAAAAAATTAAACAAAACCCATATCAGTGAGAGAACATGGGACCATACAGAAGATTCATACTGTCTTGTGGCAGGAGCTTGCTGTCATGCTCCTTCCCTGCCAGCCAGCATCACTTAGCAGAAAGCTAAAGGATGAAGCCTGAGACGTTCCCATCTCATCCTCTTTCACAGGCCATGGAAGCTCGTGACCTGTTGAGAAAGAATGTTTTCCTGTTCAAGAGACTCTAGCTTCTGTCCTCTGGGGAAGCTGAAATAAATTTGTGGGCGATGGTCAGTGCCTTGTGGTGCCTGGTGGGACACTATTTATGAAGTGTCTGCTTTAATGAGCATCCCCAGGAATCTGCTGTTCTGTTAATACCCAGTTAATGGATTAGTCCATTCAGAACAACTTGAGCAGGCAGAAGAGGCTGTGAACTGTAACTTTGCAGTGTACAAGACTAAAATATGTAGAATATTAGCACATGGGATATGGCTAGTTTGTGGGTACAGCCATTCAAACAAGTTGCGAGGTAAAGAGACTGCATGAAGTCTCATCAGAACAACCCCCACTAACTGCCAGTGTGTGGGTTTTTATGCACAGTGAAAGACAGTTAATTGCAGTTTGCTTGTCTTTCAGTAGAAGAGCAGCATGCCTCCCTAGTGTATGAAGAATAAGAGCTAGTAACACAAGCAATTAAAGATGGTCAGTAGATGTGTTGAAAGTTCACCTTCTAAATCACACTGAATGACTCATTCGTGTGCCTACACCTAGTGTTTTTACCAAAAGCCCTTCAGCTTGCTTTAGCTCATCTGTTTCAGTTTCTGCTAGTGTTAAAGGCTGTTTCCCACGTTAAAGGTTCAGCTGCTGTAGAATTTCACTGTTGTAGCCCTCAGCAGTGTCAGCATGGAGTCAGCTCCAGTGATGCCATTCTGAGACCCTGGGGGCAATGGCCTGTAAGCGTATTTAGTAATCTTTCATTTTCTCACCTTTCCATTTTTATAAAATACTCTCTTTACCTTTTATACAACTTTCTCCTACTGATTCCTTCCTTCTTTTCATAGGGAAGAAAATGAACAATCCTTGCACTTTATGTCCTGATGGAAAACCTTCCAGCAACCTTCTACTGAACTTACTCTTGCATACTGAACTGAGCTATTTCCTGGCATACTGTCATGAGTGTTGAGACTACCATGCTATGATTAGATAGCATATAACTGCTCTTAAATGGCATCCAAGATCTAGTTGCTGTTAGAAATACAACACTGTAAATGATGTTAACATAACATCGGAACACAAACCCGTGTCTCCTTGATTAGTTTTCAGGCACTGTCACCTGAAATATGGACCATATCACATATCATCTATTTCCAAATCTAACTACCAGATGTTGCTGAAAGTTTGCTTAGGTACCAAACAATATTTTATCTTCTAGAAGAGATTCAATAAGAAAAAAGTAATGAGAAAGGGAAATCACAAGTGATCTGCCCATTCCACCTGGATCCAATTGTATCTAATCAGTTGTTTTGGGTGGAAATTGCTGAGTTATAGGCATTTGGTATGAGATGACTAATGTCCTTTAGGTAGACTCAAGTTCTGACTCTGGGGAAAGAGATCTGTTGAAGTAAGATCTGACATTTTGCCCTAAAAGTGTAAAGGAGTTTTTTGAAATTACAAATGCTTTTATTTGAAATGTTCTCAGCTTCCTCAGAACAGATGGGTCTCACTAAAAACAGAGCCAAAGCAGGCTTCTGGAGTAAGTCATCTTTTTTTAATACAAATCCAGGTGACTTTTCATTTTCCCTTCACTCACCAAGTTTTCTGCCAGCCAGCATGGTTTCTGCAGTTTCTTGGTGTGTCTGTAGACAGTAGAGTGACTACGAGTAAGTGAGTGAGCCTTATCCATTTTCTAATTTACAGACAATATCCCTTTGAACACATGAACTCCAGCAGCAGTCAAAGAGAAGCCCAAGAAATGCTTGCAGTGGAAGAGCTTTCACAATATCCTGTTGAGTCTCGATCCTTACCAGCTGTGATTTTGGGAGCCAAGAGAAGAGCGTGACCCCAGGAGAACAGGAGGGCAAAGCTGTTGGCTGTCCACTGCCTTTTCCACTACAATCAAGAGTGAAAGACCAGAGATGAAACAAACTTTGCTTCACTAAGTATGTAGCTCAAATAAAAACTCTACCAGGACACTGAAAGCAACAGTGTACACTGCTGAGTGAAACTTAAAAGGTTTTCTCATGCAGCTTGGCTGCTTTTCTATTGTGCAGCCAAATTGTAAGTATCTCTTGAGCATAGAGAATAGGCTGGAAACTGCATGCACACAATCCTACCTCTATAAGGCTTCTGCCTTCTGTTGCAAATGGAAACATCACAGTAATATCCTTGTGGGTTTCCAATTTCACTCATAGCCACTTTTAAGAAAAAGATAAGTACAATTGATTATTTTTTAACTCCTCTCTCTCCCACTACCTACCCCTAAAAGAATTTGCTTGGATCTTTGTGAAAATCATTATGCTTTTATGTTTGTTCTAGTCATTCATGCCTAGGGAATAGAACACTTTATCATAAGCCAGACCCCATTTTTGCTGGAGTTCATGCTCTGTCTGCCATAACTGCCAGTGACTGGGTCTACATGTTGTATATTAGCTGTTCACAGAAGTCAGAGTACTCTTCCTGCCTTTTGAAGGCTTTTCAGGCACCATGAACATTAGCCTTTTGACATCTGAGCCTTATGATATGTTATTTTAGCAAATGTTTTTCAAAGGGCTTTAAATTCCTCCGGGCTGTACATCCCATCTGTAGTCACACATCTTCTTTTTACAGCCTGACCCCTGTTCCCATTTCTGCCTGCTGGTTGCCACTCCCTGCAGCAACTGGAAGTTACTGGCCCTTCTTTTCGTGCCCATCCAACGAGCTGATACCATTAAATAAACCCTCAACATTTCAGGCCATGCAAGCTGGATTAGCACAAGCCTTGTGCCAAGTGCCCTGCACACTGGTGTTGCTGTGGGCAGAGCTGATCCTGCAGCCTGGCCAGCTGCTCTGAGAAGGGGAGGAGAAGGGGAGATCCAGGGTCTGCTGCCCCTTGAGCACAGCCTCCTGCTCCTCCCACGCTATCCAGGGAGGGGTGCCTGGCTTCAAATCTTAGCCTTCAAACACCTAGCATATGTGGGCTTGTGTAGGGGAGGGCTAAATAACAAACAAATTATGCCTTCTCCAGTTTCATTTTTACTAACATCCTTTCACATGGAAACGAAAGAGGTCTGCAGATTGTAGTCAAATAGCAGCAAAGCCTGCCCTTCTATGAGTGCAAATCCCTCCCTGTGCAGTCCTCTCAGACTTCCTTATCTACATCCTCTCTGTAACTTTTCAGTGCCCATCCTCACCACTACACTTTTTCATACCCTACGGAGGAATTATAACCTGTAATAATTACAGCTATGGGAGTAATATTTCCCTAAGGCAAACAGAAAGCAAGGATGGCAGCTCACTAGCAATCTGTGTGAAAGAATTCTGTATGCTGTGCAAAACACATTAATAAGTTCAGTGTTACAGCTGCGAGAGAAATTTCCTTTATGTTTGAGAGCACTTTCATCCTCACAAAATGTACATAATGCAAGATGATTTATATCCGTGGCAGATCCAAATATTTGCAAATACAGACACATGGATATTCATATCCCTAGAAATATTCCTAGTGCACCTGCCATCAAAGCAGTCCTGGGTAAATATAATGCACAAAATTTCCGTGGGGGCTGACTGTGGTATCTCAACTCTCTTCATAGCTGAGTGCACAGTTTTGGGGGTTTTCTCCCCAGGCAGTTCCATTTCAGCATAGTAACTCTTCATGTACACAAGAGATAATATTTAACATACACAAACTGAATGCTGATCATGTTCACGCACAACATACAGACCCTGCTACCTCTGTACAGAAGCAGTGTGGACAGGAGGTGCAAGCAAAAACATGTCCACGCACAGAGTTCGAGGGATGCTGGATCCTGTTTATACAGAGTCAGAGTCATGCTCATTCTCTCTAAGGATGTCTTTGCCAGTTGTTTCTAGAGTTACTCTTCTGTTTCAGTCCTTAAATCTAAAATACTTGGTAAAGCCTATAAAAAGACAAAATAAAATATGTCCTTCACAAAACAGATGAAAGTGAAGTTATACCTAGCCGGGCAAGTTTTATGTTCTGCAAGTGCTGCATGGACAGGACATACAGCAGTCATTTGAGATAATATACATTTTTTCCATTGGGGCTACAGAGCAAATTTGGTTTCTGCTCGTTTATATCCTGAAAATCTGGGCCACTTATTTCATGCTGTGTTTTATTGTATTTAGCATAATATTGCCCTGAAATGTGCAGTTAATTACACAACTTCCTGTTTTAAATTCCATGGTAACTCTTCTCCTGCCAAAAGTGGATTGCTTATAATAGGATTCTGTCCCTTTTTGGCAATATGTGGTTATGTATATGCCGTTCCCATCCTTATTATTCATGTTCTGTATCGAGAGACGGAAAGCTCATGAGGTGAAATTCAGCCTGTGATAAAGCTACTGGCAGGCCTCCCGGGCATTCAGGAAGGCTGTGTTCCCACCAGGGTTGTTGCATTCCCACCACACCCTTCTGCTAATGAAGCAGCTCCACTAATTGCACTGGAAGGGAAACCCTAAAACAGTCACACCGTTTTTCCTCAAAGCAAATAGGCCTGGCTATATCCTTTGAATCTCACAGTCTCTCCTGCACTTTTAACCTCTGGCTGTAGTCATGCAGTATCCATCAGGAGATGCCTCCTCCAGGACATGCCTGGAGCAGCCTACAACCCCCTACCCAGCACTGCTTAAACTCATAGGAGGTTAAGAGAATACTTCCTGTGGAATATGTGAAGGATGCAGATCTGACAGCACAAACTTCACTGTCAATTTTTTTTGTTGTTGTTCCTGTCTGCTCTTATGCTAGATAGTTCCCTTTCAACGTGGGGGTAATGCCAGTGGGTATAATCTGACAGGCTTGCAGATTCAAAATGTGCCTCAAATAAATTTTCTAGGAGGTTCACATTCTTTGTTTTCCTGATTGGTTTAACGTGCTTTTGTTGTGAATTTCAAATGCTTTTGTAGCAAGCACAGTAAATACCATGCATAAGACTAAATGCAGACCGATTTCTTTGTGAAATGTAACAAATACAAATGTAGAAAGAAAAGCACATGTATGCATATATACACAGACACATATTTACATGGTACAAGATAGCATATTCTATTTATCACAGAAACCTAATACCGTAAGGTTTTAAGTGTAGATTATTTACACGCATAAACATACTGTGTGCTAAGAAATTTTTGCTTTCACACTCTGGCCTTTCCTCTGGAAAATATTGTCTGAAGAATTCCCTACCAGGTTAAAACATCTGCTATAAAACTTTTTCACATGCAGTTTTTTGTAGCTTTATGATGTTAAACATGCAAATTAATGATGCCTTCTTTTTAAAGGTTTTTTTTTCCCAGAAAACAAAAGGAAAACAGAAGGGGTATTCTATATCTTTTCAATTAAAACATTTTATACTCTCTATTTGAAATACTATGCCTGATATGGGTTCTTCTCCTTCATAACTGATATTGCTAGTCACACAGCAAGGTATCTTCTGCATGACAGAATTGATAATTGAGCTATCAAGATCCCTTAGTGGAAGGAATATGCTGTGAAACCTTAAGATATTAAATAAAAGTAAGATCAGAAAGGAAATGTTTAGCAGTCAATATAGCAATTAGAAAGAAAGAGTTTGAGAAATGTCTCAGAAACACCAATACCCCATCATAAGAAGTAGCTGTTTCAGAGATGACACCAGAAAATGTGGCCCTGCCTTCAGACATTCATTTGCCAAGTTTTGGGCTGATAAAATACTCTAAGTATTGTTCATGGACCACTGTGCCTCTTTGTTACAACACTTGAGAAAAAAAACATTCAGGGTTGAAGAGAAAACACTACTGAGGATCTAGAGGGCTGCTCAACACCCACACTACACAGTGTGAGAGCAGCTGCTCTAAGGCAACCAAACACCCAGCTGCCACAGTATTTGATTCACCTGCTACGTGAATACTGTGAAAAGGAAAGTAAAGCCTCATAAATCCTGTTCTCCCTGGAGACCCACAGTTATTTTACCTACCGTGGGCCATGGGGAGTTACGTGGGAGTACTGGAGAAAACCATAGCAAACCCACATTGCCGATCTCTCCTGCTCCAAACACAACAGTTCTAGAAGGAGCATTTGAGAGGGGAAAAGCCACCATCCCACCATGCATTTGTGTGGGAAAAGAGGTGTCAAGGGCTGGTCATTACTAGACAAAGTTTGATGTGTTTACACTGAAGCCTTCAACATACTGCTCGTTCCAGTATAAACAGATCAAAGCAAAGGGTATTATTATATATTTGTGTAGCCCCAACAGTGTGCTAGGCACTTAATTTGCCATCTGAGGCTGTTCCCTTTGCTGTGATATTTCAGGCAGGATTTCCCATTCATCACACTGATCCCACTCTGGGGCTGGAGCACAAGGTCAGCTATCATTGGCTCTGTCATGCTCAAAGGCTGCAGAGCTCTGGTAATTAAGACTGTTAGATGGGAGGGCCTCTTTTCCTGCTATTTGATGTAGAGTAGGTGCAGATGAAAGATTTATAGTTTTAATTCAAATACAGGACTTGTCTTTGACAACTTAATTGTGTTTGCAGAGAAGTTCTGGACCCTTTCTCTTGCCAAGTCATTACAGAAAGGCCTCACATCTTGGATCTACCAGGAAGCTGTTTGGATTAAAGAAATAACCAAAGGGACTCTGCATTAGTGCTGATAGAAACAATAAACATTTTCTTGTCCTTCTGCTTGTAGTAAATATGTTGCTTAAGATAGTACATTTCATACTTTGAGACTGAAGTAGTTTTCCTAACTGTTTTTTTCCTGTGTGCATATTCATCTCTGTAATCAGAATTTTCTTTTTATAGCACCCTTATTAAAATCAGCTGCCAGTAAAGTGGACAGCTAAACTGAACAGAATTCTAAAACTAGATAATTGTTCCTTTAATAAAAATGTGATTATAAATAAAAAAGATTCTAAGAGCAAAATTGCTTCTACAGTTGTTTTGTTACATAAAGTGATTGCAACATTCCACATTCATCAAGAAGATTTTCCTTGTACCCATCTACTAGGTGGTAAACATCAGGTCCACAGGGAAAATTCCCTTAAAGTCAGGAATCACTCAAGGTACCCAGCCAGTACATGCAGCTTTTTCATGGGCAGGTGTGTAGTGTTTGAGGTCACACTGGTGGCTTTGATCATCATCCTTGGCTTCTGGCAGCAGCTGCCAACAGAAGCAGACTACAGCACTCTGCATGGATGGAGTGGGTTATGCCAGCAGATTATGGAGTAAATCCCAACAGGTGAGGTAGGAAATCCCTTGGCACAGTAGAGCCTCACTTCTGTGTCTGGCTCTGGGAGAGGTGATGGATGGTCAGATGGCTGGGGACAGCACACCTTGTCCATTGTTTGGTTCACTTGTTTAGGGCAAGGGATCTGCAGAAGCACGGCAAGTTTGGGATTTGGGGCCTCCCTCCAGCTCTGTTTGGTATAACCCTTCATGCAAACTGGCCCTTTAAAAGCAAGGAAACTCAGCTTGTTGAAATTTTTCTAAGAAAGCTTCCTGAAAAAGGCTGGGCTTCTCCATTTATGTGGCTGTCATTACAGAGCAACTTTTACAGCCATTGCTGCAATTGTTCTGGTAAAGGAGCTGAAGCACAGACTTGAAGACCAGCATCTAAAAAGGCATTTCAGCCCCTAAAGTGGCTGATAGTTTCCTAGTGATCCAGAAGTCTTAAGCCAGGCGTTTTTCTCACCATAGATGAGTACCTTCAAGCTCATAGAAGCCTTCAGACTGTTGCTATCCAGAGTCCTGTGGGAAGCTGAACAAGGAATTTAACCCCAATTTCACGAGTTCCCAATATCCAGCATTTTCTCCACATACACACGCTGCCAGCAAGGTACGGCTCAGGGCACAGGGTGCACTCCCTTTCAGGTCCTCTCCAAAAGGAAGAGCAGAGGCAGCAAGGTGATGCACATGCTGTTGAGAAGAAGTGCATATGAGGGATCCAGGGAGAAGAGGAAATGTCACCTCCCCAGGACCCCCAGCTCCTACTCCATTTGGGCAGTGGTGCTTCACCTCTGATCCAGCAGCCCAGTGGCTGTGGAGAACAGCATTTAAAATAGCATGAGGGAAGGACAGGCACCAAGATGCAGGCATCTTGAAAAGTTGAAAGCAACTGAATTTACATTGGAGAAGAGAGTTGTTTGTCAGGATTTTCTTTAAGCTGGTTTTCCAGCGAGCACCATGACTGTGAAAGCTGGGTCCCATCTTGAGTCCTTGCCCGAGACCCCAAGAGTGGCCATCCCCCATGCCACGGAGCCTCCCCTCCCACCCCAGGGCAGCCTGCATCCCAGGCAGAGGTGAGCCACAGGGTTTGGAGTTCAGTCTCAGGGTGGGAAAGGCAAATCATCTGTGCCATTTCCTAAGTATCGCCAGGGACTTGAATGAGGGCTGTGACCTCTCACGTACAGGCAAATGCAAGCAAAGGAAAGGGAGCAGCACAAGAATCCTTGGCACCTGCACTCAGAGGCCATTAGGCAGAAGTGGGTGCCTTTCTGAGGGTTAGCAGAGGCTGAAAGGGCAGAAGAGTTATTTGTTGGAGTGGGACTGTCCACCCCAGCTGAAGAAAGCTGTGCCCTCTAGCTTACCAGCTCTGTGAATAACTCTCATTTGTAGCCTCTACTACAAATAAACCTCATCACTTTTACCAGATGGTGGTGCAAATTTCTTCATATATAATCTAGATTCAGGCTGTGTATTGATGGAACAAGAGGGGTCTTTCAATAAAGAAGTGGTTTTACCTCATGTCCAAGGACATATCCAGCAGGTTGCCATGTCTCCTGTGCAGGATGCAGCCTGAGGAGAAGATTTATTCACTTTTTTTTTTAAAAAAAGGTCTCTAATTAAAGTCTCTTTTTCAAAAAAAATAGCATCTCTATTCACAGGCCTCTGAGCTCAGTATAATCTGGGCCAAGCCCGTCCAGCAGTGTTTACATCAGACAAAACCACCGGATATACTTTTGTGGGGTTTTTTCATAATTTGCTTTTAATTCATGCACCCATGGATCTTAACCGCCTCCTAGGTGGGTCCAGAATCCAACTTGCTTCTGCATTTACTTAGTGCTCCTACAGCAACAATCTGGCAGCACACACTAATTGTATACACATGGTTGTAGGATATGACTTTATAAAGCAGGGAGTTTTACAGCCCTCGGTTTTAGTGTGTCTCACACTGCCATTTAACAGCAGAGCAGAGATGGTCATGTCACCACGTGCCGATGCTCCTGCTTCAGAGAGCACTGCAGAAACATGAGAGCCATCCAAGAAAAGATTTGGCCAGTGTGTTTAAAAAGGACTCCAATTCCTTTAATGAGACAACATTGACAGAACAAGAAGCACATTACCAGTGTAATAGGGAGAAATGTCTGTAGGAGATTAAAATTTTCATGGGTTTGAAAGTTTTCTCATTAGGGGGATTCACACTTTTTGCAGTAGGCAAGGAGGACTGGAAAGGCAACTTTTCACCACCTCTGAAAACCTGAACAATTTTTCTTTAAATACCTGAAAGTAGATTTTGGAGCTTAACACTCGCCATTGAGATTTGTAGATGCTGGCCAATAATAATGACAGATTTCCCCAGCTGAATCTTAAATCTATCACTTCTTGTTATAACTTCATAAAATGACAAGCATGACAGATAGTCCTTTAGCACATCCCTTTGTGTTTCTGTAGTCAGCTGTCATCTATCTGTTATTCTCCACATCATTTATTGTATGTGTAACCCTCTCTTGAGCTCTAGAGGAGGTCCCAGATAATTCCAGCTCCAGAGATATGCGATTTTGGCAGGACATCTCAGGTGCTGTTCCTCAGAAATAATCCTGCCCTGGCGCAGGGGTGAAATGTTGCAGCAAATCCTTTCTGATTAGCTCTGAATTCTGAAGGAAGAAGTCCTTCCACGGTGCTGCCATTGCACTGAAGGACCTTGCTCTCGGGAAGGTGTCAGATGAAAAAATCATACTGAATCAGATGCAAATAATTCAGAGATACTTTTGGAAAGTGAATACAATTCCATGTTACTAATATGCATTTCTCTTTAGCAGAGTACACGAATGTGCACTGAGCTCTGAGCTGCCACGACAAGGCTATTATCGACTTCAGACCAGTTACTCTGAAGGTACCTCAGACTCACTGCACTGTCCCTCTCTTCTTGTCTAAATAACTTTTCAAAATACATGGTCTCACACTCTCTTTGTTTGATCTGTTTTCATCAAATACATGCCCAAAATTGCCACAGCACATTAACAAACCTTCAAAACTCTTTAGTTGAGTACTTTAGCAGCCAGAGTCCCTGGAGCTATGGGACAGTAGCAAACAGCAGAAAACCATGAGCTAAATGTATGAACATTTCTGACAATGTCACAGCATGTCCACTCTTATACATCCTTCTGAATTTCCCACACTGAATCAGACCAGCCATTTGCATCTTGAAAGTACAGAAAACAATGCACGAGAAGACAAAATGAAATAGTATAATAATGCTGCAGTCAAGAATACATTTCTACTGGACTATATCTAAATCAGGTCTGACTTTATTTGTATGGATAGCTTATTTCTTTTCTGGAGATATGGCAATTCTCACATTATGGAGCACTATAATTTAAAGTACAATTCTGATTAATATCACTCAAAAATTAAATATTGAGATAGTTTAGTTCCTTCCTTCAAATCCACTGGGGAAGTCACAGACAGCATGTAAAAACTCTTGGAATGGAAAATGATAAAACACCCCAGAGCATCATTATTCCTCACTACTTCCTGAAATCCGTTCCTCAAATCCTCCAAACTAAAAGCCCTGTGGATTTATGATTTACTGAGAGGTCCCTGGGTTTCTCGGACCATTCACCCAGTTTTGTGAGGAAGTGAGGGATTAGAGGGAACTACACAAATAGGTCAGCCAAGGTTCATGTCTTGACTTAACTGTAAGTTGATGGTGACATTTTCCAGATATTTATTGGGAGTTCATCTTGGGAGATGCTCATTTTATAGACGCAAGGTGGAATTTTCTGAAGCAGGTATGGTCAGTGCCATGTGCATCCTTGCACAGTAGGAAAACAGTTCTGGTGTTTTCAAACTTTAGGTTAACTTCTGTCCCACCAGCTTTTTCAAAGACATCTGAAACATGGAAGAGTGACACTGTTCTCTGTAGGTTAGAGAAGAGAAAGCTGAGATGTGCTGTTTGTCCCAGGTTCTCAAAGTGATGTAAGAAGGCAGTGAAAGTCTACTTCCTTCCTCTCCACATCAGGGAACTGTGAAGGTTCCTGCTAGCAGGGGGTGGACAACACCTCTGTAGAGTCAAGCCTGAGGCAGGGAAGTCCAGAGCCTCAACACTTTGGATAAGGGAAGTCTGTGTCTCCAAGGCAGGCTGGTACAACTCCTTATAAAGACCTGGAAAGCACTGATAATTGTCTTCTGCTGTCAGACAGTGTCACTATAAATATTAAGGCTTGTATCGGCAGCCAGTGCAGGTAAGAGACTGCCTACATGCAAATAGTCTACTTGGAACTGTAAATCGTTTGCTATTCTTTAAAAGGCCAAATGGTCAGTTTATGTAATTATCTAACTGTTCTTAATAAAAAGCCAGAAGCGTGCATGTTGCTTTACAAACAATTTTTTTAAAGGTCAGGCCTGTGCCTTCCAGTCTGGATTGGACATAACACAGCAAGGGATGGTAATAATCCAGTTGTGAGTGAGGGCTGGGAAGGTGAGCACTGGAAGAATGAGAGATCACTCAAAACCCTTTTAGCATACACTGGTTGTTTCCATTCTCAGGAGTCGTTTTGACTAGATGTTTAAATGAAGAGATTTTAAGCAGGACAGTGCTCTGTGGACATGAACTAGTTCAGCACTAGCTGGAAAATGACTGTCACAGTTGTTGCAGATGCTGGATTTCAGTGCATTCAGATATAACATTCGTTGAAAGATAGGATCAATTTTCCCTTGATGAATATGTTATTGCTGCTTGCTACAGCTGTTCATAAGTGTTTCCAAAAATGATAACCACTCTTGCCAGCCCTCATTTTGCTATCATTCTCTTCCATAATGCTGAGAAAAATCATGTAGGCAGATTTTCAGATTATCATTGCTCTATTTCTCTGTAGTCTGCACCCACAGAGGATGTGCCTCTCTTAACTGCTGGGCAACAGTAAGTTCTTTGAGGAAATTCCACAGATATTTGGTACACCTGGGAGCACAACAGGAAGCAGACTCAACTGAAGGTTATATGTGGGAGCCAGTGAGCATGTACCCCAGTTCTGTCCCCTGGATTGGTCCCTACCTCTTTCCTGACTCCTGTCCAGAAAGCTCCTCCCTCCCCGTTCTCCCATTGGCCCTGTCCCTTTGTCCCTGCCTCAGTTTCCCTGTTGGTCCCCTACCCCAGCCTCGCCCATGTACCGCCCCTGTGCCCCTAGACCATTGGTTCCTGATGTTCTCCCTGCCCCCGTATTGTTCTCCCTGCCCCCGTATAAAACCTGGACACCCCGGGTTGAAATTGTCTTCTGCCGCTAGCTGCCCTTCACTGGAGAAGATGGAATAAATCTTCCTAGTGGAATTCTAAGCGAAGACCCTTTCTGGCTCTTTGCTGTCGGTGTGTCGTAATAGCCAGCCAGGGTGTGAGTGACCCCAGCCACTGGCTAACAACAGTTATACTCTTCAGTACTTAGAAAGATATGGTCCTTCAGATTCCTGTGATTTTTATTGCAATATCTATAGGTATATCTCTGTAATCTAAATATAAAATTGATAGAGTGAGTGATGCTGAAAGGACATTCTTGTATGTCTGTTAGAACAAGGAAGATTCTATACCTGATGTGAGCCCAGGAATGTCTTGCAGTTAGCAATACTCAAAGTGACAGCAAAGTACAGAGTTTACCATTCAGCACAGTGAGAACCAGTGAACAAAGGAGGAAATGCTCCTGTCTGACGCTAATAGGTTAGCTCTTCTCAGCTGGATGTGCCTGCAACAATACTATATTCTTCCTCTCTTTCAAAGAACTTTCAATTTTGTTTTTCCTTTTCATATGTGTCTGCTCATCTGGTGCCCACACAACTTTGTAACTTCGAGAAAAGGAGCAAAATGTTTTTATTTTTAATAACTGTCTGGAGAGGGAAGTAAAGGGCTTGAATTACTCTGACCATATTATCCTGACCATGAATTACTCTGACCATAGCCTGCTGTTGCATTGTTGTGCAAGAACAAACTTTTAAAATGTGGGTGTTAGCACTGGGGTGTTCAAATCCTCAGTCTGGACAACAGAATTTCAGAAAACAGAAAATCTATTGACAAAAGTGATTTGTTACAAGAATGTTAAGTTACAGTATCTGTTTAATTGAATCAGTTCTGTTGAAACCTTTTGAAATGTCGAAATCACTAAAATGACTATAGCCATAAGAGGTTTCGGAAACCTTTCCTAGCCCTCCTTTTGTCATCTTTTC